>CAUYUJ010021066.1:48663-86163 GCA_963575745.1 Prorocentrum cordatum | reverse complement strand
CGGGCACACCCACTGGGACCTTCGGTGGAGCTCCCTATGGGGCCACGAAACGTGTGAGGGGTGTGCCGAAATGGGTGTGCGGGACGCATGCGGGCACACCCACTGGGACCTTCGGTGGAGCTCCCTATGGGGCCACGAAACGTGTGAGGGGTGTGCCGAAATGGGTGTGCGGGACGCATGCGGGCACACCCACTGGGACCTTCGGTGGAGCTCCCTATGGGGCCACGAAACGTGTGAGGGGTGTGCCGAAATGGGTGTGCGGGACGCATGCGGGCACACCCACTGGGACCTTCGGTGGAGCTCCCTATGGGGCCACGAAACGTGTGAGGGGTGTGCCGAAATGGGTGATGACGATGATGATGGTGGAGGGAGGAGGAGGAGGAGGAGGAGGAGGAAGGAGGAGGAGGAGGAGGAGGAGGAGGAGGAGGAGGAGGAGGAGAGGAGGAGGAGAAGAGGAGAGGAGACGCGGGCCACCGTCTCGTCAAAACGAGGACCCAACAACACAGGTTGGTTGGGAAAAACAACGTCTGAACGCGCTGTGAGCATGCTCCTGCGCAGGCAGAAGGAAGGAAGGAAGCGAAGACAGCTCCGCGTCCTCGGGGGCCGGCCAGCCTCGGGCCTTCCGGGGCCCCTCTGGGAGCTGTGGGGGCTGCTCCGGGGGCTTCTTGGCGGTCTCGAGGGGGCCTGTTGGGAGGACCGTCGGGAGCCTGCGGGCGGTCTTTCGCGGGTCCTGCTTGGGGCTCCGAGGCCTCGAAGTGTAAGTTAGCGCGCCCTCTGGGAAAATGATGTCGGGAGCCTCTCTGGGGCGCGCATGAAGCGTGGGAAAAAAGAGCAGGCGAGAACGATGGCATTCGGCGCAAATCTACACATTGAGTACTGGTCCGTGCCTCCTGGGGCCCTGGCTCGCCATGATAGCGGACGCCACCAGAAGAAATACACGGGAACTGTGGGAACACGGCCGCGGGACTCCATCAACCTCGATGCGCCGCGCAAGGGGGGAGGGGGAGGATGAAGGGGGAGGGATGAAAGGAGGGGGGAGGGAGGAGGAGCCAGGAGGAGGCAGGAGGGGGATGGATTTGCCCGTAAGCAGCCAGTGTCTACTCTCTGCGCCTCCGTTCCTTCTTCGGAACTGTTCCTCCTCACCCTCCTGGCGGAGGGCGAAGGGAAGAGGAAGAGGAGGAGGAGGAGGAGGAGGAAAAGGAGGAGGAGAGAACAATACGATACGAAAACAGATTGAGGCCACGTCTCTCTTGTCTTACAGAGCACCTGCCCGTGCCGTGTAACTTGCATGCGGAGGTGGATCTATCTCACCATGTGAAAGTAGCATCGCGAGTGTTCACACAGTACAAGGTTATCCCCAGGGGATCCAGCACCGTTCCAAGAACTCCGCGGGGACCTCCGAGCTGTCATGCCGACACCACTGCTTGTGCCCCCAAACCTGCTCGCGTGGTTGAAAAGATCACGGCCGGGGGGAGGCTCATGCCCACTCTCGGCCTCTGTGGGGGCCCTCGAGGGCCCCAGGATCCCAAAGAAACAGCTCGGGACACCAAAAACCGGCCACGGGGACAGCATCGGGGGACCGCCACCGCCGACAGCTCGGCCCCCTGCGAGGGTCCTGGGCGCCAGGGCCCTCGCCGCCCCGCCGGCGAGCGCGTCGGGGCTCTGACCTGGCCGACCTGAGGCACGGCACGGCACCCGGGCACAGAGGCATGGCTCACGCGGCACAGCGCCGCACGCAAGGGGGGGTCAGGCGGGGCAGGGCGGAAGCCTCGCGAGCCACACGTCGCAGCGTGCCTCTTGGGCCACGGGGGCGGCTGCAAAGGCGTGCCGCCGCGAGGCCCGAGGGGCGGCGGCGAGCCGGCGGGTGCGCACGACCAGACGGCAGCGCGCACGCGGCTGGCGAGAATCGCCAGCGCCCTGGGGTCGCCCCAGCGCTGGCACCAGGCAGGCAGGACAGCCGCTCGCCACCCGAGGGGTCAGAGCAGCAGACATTCTGGCGGTCGCCGTCGGGGTCGGGCTCGTCGCGGCTGGTGTATGGGAGATGTCGCTGGTGAGTTCGGTTGTCTCAGCGGTGCTGGCCAGCGTAGCAAAGCTTCTAGAGCTGGTCTCACTGTTGCCAGTGATGCTGACACTGATGCTCGAACGGCCGAGCTGAGCAATGGGCGAGTGAACACCTAGAGTGAAACAACAACTGCACAAACATTATTGTTTGAGGTCCGCGCGGGTCTCTTCGATCTGCGCTGGACCCTCCTCCCTGGCGCGCGAGGCGCCGCCAGGTGAGCACAGCGTCGATCCGCGTTCTCCGATGAGCACCATCAAGGACCAGCGGTCCAGGACTCGGGCAGCTCCAGGCCGTTGCCCGAGCCTCTCGGTGTGCTGTCCTCCTCCTCCTCCTCCTCCTCCTCCTCCTCCTCCTCCTCCTCCTCCTCCTCCTCCTCCTCCTCGGGCCGGGCCGGCTGGGCCACGGCTGGGTCGGCGTGGCGGCACGGTCCGACGACAGGCTGCGCCTCAGAGCGACAGCGAGGAACCAGCAGGGCCGTCGTCACCCGCGAAGAGGGACGCCACGGCCGACGTGATCCTCGCATACATCGGCGGCGGCTGCTTCAGAGGAAAAAAAAAAAACTGCATGCCCATAAACTTTCGGAGGCCCGAGCGGGTTTCTTGGATCTGCGCTGGGACCCCACTCCCTGGCTCGTGGAGCGCGCCAGAGGCGGAACTGGAGGCGCCGCCAGTGGGGCCCAGCGCCGATCCAAGAAATCCGCGCGGAGCTGCGGATGTTTATGTTCGTGCCGTTGTTTCTGTCCTCCATTCTTAGCCACGAGAGGCGGGTGCAGGAGTTAGCCAGGGACGCCAGTGACAGTGGATGCCGAGAAGACGGTTATTGCGGGCTCGGCAGCCGCTGTGCCAGCGCCAGGGTGCACGTTGACGGCGCGCAGCTCATCGCCGTTGGACTGCGTGGGCGAGGGCGAATCGCTGGAATAATTTGGACGGCGCTGCAAGAACTCCGCCATCGTCATCTCGGAATCCACGCCAGCCCATTGATCTTCGGCAGGAGAGCCCTCGGAGCGACTCACAATGCTCACGACGACCATGGCATGACGACGGTTGCGTGGCAACGATGGCGCTCCCTCGGCAGCCTTGCCGTCGTCGCCCTGCTGAGGTGACCTCCTGGCACGCTCTCCTCGCAAGCTTCCATCGTGGACGCCTCTGCCTGGGCTCGGGCTCGGGCGTGCGCCCTTGCCACCTTGGCTTGCGGATGTCCCTCCTGTCAGCTCTTCTCGAACGACCTCGGCCATGACAAAGCCGGCGTCGACGCCCATATAGACGCGGACGAGGTCTCCCCTCTTGTATCGCTTCCTCACCCGCTTGGCTAACATGTTCTTGATCAGCCTATATTCTTCCACGCCCTGCTCGGGCAAGTCCCTCAGAGCCGGGACTCCAAGCGGCCTCTCTCCACGTCCAAGTTCGCCCACGCCGTCCAAGTTCGAATTTCGTCCTGCAGCATCGGATTTCCGGCCCCTGTTCTGAATCTCCAGATCCTTCTGCAGCTCAGACTTGGTGTACGTCTCCCCATCGTCGGCCAGCTCGTCCTCCAGCTCGATGTCGTATCCCTGTCTGGGGTCAATGTGCCTCATCGACTTGCGGACCAGAGCGGGAAAGCAACGCCTATGCTTAGGGGAGTACACGCTGATCAAGTCGCCGTCAACAATTGGTAAGCGTAAGTCATTCATCACAACGCCGTGCACCAACTGCCTGGACGCCCCCACATACACTTCGTAGTGGAGAACGTTGAACTTGAGATACTCGTCGAAGTACATACCCCTGGAATCGATGATCCTGGCCGGGAGCCACGTGTGCAAGGTTGCCGACCAATACTCCACGTCCTGGTTCTCGTGGTATGCCCAGTGGGGCGGGCTGACGACCGACTGCGGTTCGGTGGAATGGTGTTTCTCCTCCTTGGCCTCCTGCTTCGACATCTTGTGGTCGATCACCTCTTCAGACTCGATACACAATGCATACGCAAACCATGCGTACCTTCTCCGGTTCTTGTTCCATCTGTACTCCTTCCAAACGCGATGGTCGACGTCGCCGTCACAGAGGGGCGCCTCCCCCTGTTGCTCCGCCGAGAGCACTTCGAAGCCGCTGCCGTGCAAGTCTTCGAACAAGGGGTAGAGCTCGTTGAACTCGTCGTTTCTCGGCGCAGTTTCTTTGCCAAGGACAAGGATGGCATCCTGGTGGTCAGCAACACCGCAAAGCCCTATCGCTTCGAACGAGCCGTCGACCTCGAGGTAGTATTGCTCCTGGTGCGCTCTGTGCCCGACTGAGACTTTGTGCTGGAAGCCGTCCGCAATGTCGGTCTTCCCAGTGATGCAACTTTCGCCGACCTGCCAGCAGAGTTTGCCATGCTTGATCAACAAAACCTTCGCCTTGCCGATGCCGAATGGCGGCTTGTCACTGGGAAAGACCTTGCCGAACAGCAGCGAGTCCCTGGCCTTGGTCCTAATCGTCAAGTGAAGCTCGAAGTCCATCGTGCCGCTCAAGTTCAGGTCCACCTTCAAGAACGAGTCCTCCCCAGGGTCCAGTGGTATCAGATTGGCGCAGCCCCGCTGGCGGTCCTCGTACGCGTCGAATTGGGCCATCTGCTCCATGGTGAGGTCGTAGTGCAACCTCGTCTTTTGCTGACCGTCCTCGTCAACGACCCCCTCCGTCCTCGTCCACACGACCTCAACTGGGTCACCTGACCGATCCAACCCCCTAATATTCACCGTCCCCCTCGTCGGTACCACGCTCATTCTCCGAAAGTACCGAATCCCAACGGTGGACACAATGAAGAAAGCGACGGCGATCACAGCGGCTACGATGCCGGCCTGCGCATCGCAGCCGTCGCCCGTGACGGGGTCCGGACCTGATGGGCAGAACCAGTCGTACGGGCACGAGACGTACGTCTCACACACCCTTGTGTCGGGCATAAACGACTCCTTGGTGTAGCCTGGCGGGACGTTCGCATTGCACAGGTCCTCAGAGCCAGTCAGGCAGTCCACTGTGCGAGTCTGCTCCCCCACTCCGCACAAGTTGCTGCAAAGCGACCATGATTCGCGCGCGACCCAGCGCGCCACAGGGGCGGTCACGACGGTGGACACGGGCGCCCCGACGACGAGCCTGGCCGCGGCGAGGCCCTGTGGGACAGCAACGCCAGCATCCCGCAAGGCAGAAACGAGCTCGCTGATGAGGCTGCCCCCATCTGCGTTGAGGCTGGCCAGGCCGTCCGTGACAGCTGTCTCATTGTCGGCGGGGTAGATTTGAAACATCAGCTTCATCCACAGCCCCTGCAACGTCGTGAGGCGCCTCGCTGGAAGGCCAGACTGGTAATCGGAGTTCAGGCGCTTCGCCGTGTACACGTGGATCTGGTCCGTGGACAGACCGAGGACCGCGCCGAACGCGCCCTTGATCGCGTCCCACTGCGAATTTCCTGCGGCCCACTCGGTGGTGAGGCCTGAGTCCAAGCTGCTCTCGACGAGCGCCACTTCCACGACCAGACCCACTGCAGAGTCGAGAGCCTCTATGTCCGCAGTCGGCATGCAGACCAGTGGGACCATGTCGAAAACGCCCCTCGTGCATTTGATGGGAGCGAGGAGCTCGTATGACGAGTTGCACACGGGCGAGCAATTTGCTCCGCTGGCGATGTCGACGCAGGACGAGCTGTCGACCACGTTCGGAATGAACGGTACCTTGTCCGCGTAACAAGCCTTCTCTGCGCACACTCCAGTGGTGTTGACCCAGTCGTAGGCTGTCGTAGCCGTGCACTCGATCAGGATATGGTTCGCCAAGTTTTCATAGCCATCGTACTCCGAGCACGAAACGTCACACGTCTGCGTGTAGTTCCGGTCGGAACAGTCCGCGCCCACGCCGTCGTAGCCGACTGGCATCTTTAAGGCAGGGCGTCCCACGCACACGTTGGGCTCGCACCTGGCGGTCCCCTGCCACTCCCCGTCTATGAGGACCGTCCCGTTCTCGGAGACAGTGCTGCAGAGAAGCGTTTCTTCCACGTGGTATCCAGGTGCGCAGACTGGAGTGCACGTGTCGCCCCATTTGAAGCCTGTGCATTCGATGCGGAGAAGGTCGGGCAATGGGCCAGCGACCTGAAAGTTGGGCCCCGCAATCCCTATGGGCACGGGGTCGACGTCGGGCCATGGACACACGCAGCACGTCGTGGACGACGTCGACGCGTGGGTCGCCGTGGTGTGCATCCACAGCTCCACGACAGGATCGCTAGCGCACCGTAGATGATGCGACGACATGATGCCCATGTTAACCAACGTTGCCGCAATCGCTGCGGAGAAGTCGGCCGCGCCCGCCGTGCCATTCAGCGCGGCCAGGGCGCTCTGGGTGTCCTCGTAGTCCGTCCCCTCCACTTCGACACGGTAGTCCACATGCCACAACGTGGAGTCCGAGGTGAGCTTCCTCTCCGGGCCAAGAAGGCGTCGTTCGGTGACCTCGTGCACGCCGTCTATGGCGATGAGAGAGTCACTGGTCTCCAAGTACAGCGCGATGGAGGCCTTCGCGAGGCTCTCAATCTCGGTTTGGGTGACCGTGGGGTCCAACGCGACCCCTAGCTCGGCCACAACCATGGAGAACCGCATCGGGGTGGCCGTACCTGTGGTCACGGACGTCGAAGTGGCGGAGTCCGTGGTGCTGCTCACGGTGGTCGTCGTGAGCGACGTAGAGACGGTGGTCCGCGTCAGAGTCGTGGTGCTGGTCGGTGAGGTAGTATGGAACGACGTCGTTGACGTGCCCGTGGAGGTCCTGGTGAAACTATCTGAGGTTGTCGAAGTGCCTGTGGTCGTATGGGTCATGGTTGTTGTCGACGTATCCGTGAGCGTGCCGGTGGTGGTGGAGGTCACGGATGTCGAGATGGTTGTGCTCGAGGACCAAGAAGAAGAGGTATGAGAGGTCGAGGAGACGGTTGACGAGTCAGTAGCAGTAGTTGTGGATGTCCTGGAGACTGTCGCCGTTACGGTGGATGTACCAGAGGCCGAGGTACGCGTCGACGTGGAAGTGGCGGTGGTCGTGGACGTTCCCGAAACCGAGCTTCCTGTCGTCACAGTGGTGCTGCTGGTTTCGCTCGTGCTGGTCACAGTGGTGCTGCTGGTGGCACTGGTGCTGATGACAGTGGTGCTGCTGGTGCCAGTCGTGCTAGTCACAGTGGTGCTGATGGTGGCACTGATGGTGCTGCGCGTGCTGCTGCTGGTCCCAGTCGTACTGGTCACAGTGGTGCTGCTTGTTGCGCTGGCACTGCTGACAATGGTGCTGCTGGTGCCGCTCGTGCTGGTCACAGTGGTGCTGCTGGTTGCGCTCGTGCTGGTCATAGTGGTGCTGCTGGTGGCACTGGTGCTGCTGACAGAGGTGCTGCTGGTGCCAGTCGTGCTAGTCACAGTGGTGCTGGTGGTGGCACTAATGGTGCTGCGCGTGCTGCTGCTGGTCCCAGTCGTACTGGTCACAGTGGTACTGCTACGCGTGGTGCTGCTGGTCCCGGTCGTGGTGCTCACTGTGGTGCTGCTGGTTGCGCTGGTACTGCTGACAGTCGTGCTGTTGGTGGCACTGATGGTGCTGCGCGTGCTGCTGCTGGTCCCAGTCGTGGTGGTCACAGTGGTGCTGCTGGTTGCGCTGGTACTGCTACGCGTGGTGCTGCTGGTGACGCTCGTGCTGGTCACAGTGGTGCTGCTGGTTGCGCTCTTGCTGGTCACAGTTGTGCTGCTGGTGGCACTGGTGCTGCTCACAGTGGTGCTGCTGGTCCCAGTCGTGCTGGTCAAAGTGGTGCTGCTGGTTGCGCTCGAGCTGGTCACAGTGGTGCTGCTGGTGGCACTGGTGCTGCTCACAGTGGTGCTGCTGGTCCCAGTCGTGCTGGTCAGAGTGGTACTACTGGTTGTGCCGGAGCTGGTCACAGTTATGCTGCTGGTGGCACTTGTAGTAGAAGACCTCGTTGCGCTGCTCGTTTCCGTCGTGCTGGTCCGCGACGTCGTGCTGGACTGCGTTGTGGTGGAAGCCGTGGTGCTGCTCGTTTCTGTGCTGCTCGTCCGAGACGTCGTGCTCGATTCCGTCGTGGTGGACTCTGTGGTACTGCTGGTTTCCGTAGTGCTGCTCCGCGACGTAGTGCTCGTCTCCGTCGTGCTGGACCCCGTGGTACTGCTCGACTCCGTAGTGGTGGACCGGGTGGTACTGCTTGAGTCCGTGGTGCTGGTCCGCGACGTGGTACTCGACTCCGACGTGGTGGACACCGTGGTGCTGCTTGTTTCGGTGGTGCTGGTCCGCGACGTGCTGCTAGACTCCGTCGTGGTGGACACCGTGGTGCTACTCGTTTCCGTGGTGCTGGTCTGCGACGTGCTGCTAGACTCTGACGTAGTGGACACCGTGGTAGTGCTCGATTCGGTAGTGCTTGTTCGCGAAGTGGTGCTGGATGCCGTGGTGGTGGACCCCGTTGTGCTGCTCGTCTCCGTGGTACTGGTCCGCGAAGTCGTGCTCGAATCCGTGGTGCTGGACACCATGGTAATGCTCGACTCGGTAGTCGTGGACCCTGTGGTGCTGCTCGATTGCGTGGTGCTGGTCCGCGACTTGGTGCTCGAGTCCGTAGTAGAAGACCCCGTGGAGCTGCTCGTTTCTGTGGTGCTGGATCTCGACGTAGCGCTTGACTCTGTAGTGGAAGACCTCGTTGTGCTGCTCGTTTCCGTCGTGCTGGTCCGCGACGTCGTGCTGGACTCCGTGGTAGTCGACCTCGTAGTGCTGCTCGTTGCCGAAGTGCTGGTGCTCGACGCCGTCGTGGTGGACCCCGTTGTGCTGCTCGTCTCCGTGGTGCTGGTCCGCGAAGTCGTGCTCGAATCCGAAGTGCTGGACCCCGTCGTACTGCTCGACTCAGAGGTCGTAGACCTTGTGGTGCTGGTCGTTTCCGTCGTGCTGGTCCGCGACGTGGTACTACGGACTCTCCTCGTTTCTGTGGTGCTGGATCTCGACGTAGTGCTTGACTCTGTAATGGAAGACCTCGTTGTGCTGCTCGTTTCCGTCGTGCTGGTCCGCGACGTCGTGCTGGACTGCGTTGTGGTGGAAGCCGTGGTGCTGCTCGTTTCTGTGCTGCTCGTCCGAGACGTCGTGCTCGATTCCGTCGTGGTGGACTCTGTGGTACTGCTGGTTTCCGTAGTGCTGCTCCGCTACGTAGTGCTTGTCTCCGTCGTGCTGGACCCCGTGGTACTGCTCGACTCCGTAGTGGTGGACTGGGTGGTAGTGCTTGATTCCGTTGTACTGGTCCGCGACCCAATACTCGACTCCGTCGTGGTGGACACCGTGGTATTGGTTGTTCCCGTTGTACTGGTCCGCGACGTGCTGCTAGACTCCGACGTGCTGGACCCCGTGGTGCTGCTCGACTCCGAAGTGGTTGACCACGTGGTAGTGCTTGTTCCCGTGGTGCTGCTCCGGGACGTGGTGCTAGACTGTGTTGCGGTGGACACCGTGGTGCTGCTCGTCCCTGTAGTGCTGGTCTGCGACGTCGTGCTGGACTCCGTGGTAGTCGACCTCGTAGTGCTGCTCGTTGCCGAAAGGCTGGTCCGCGACGTGGTGCTCGACGCCGTCGTGGTGGAAACCGTGGTGCTGCTCGTTTCCGTGGTGCTTGTCCGCGACGTGGTGCTGGATGCCGTAATGGTGGATCCCGTTGTACTGCTGGTTTCTGTAGAGCTGGTCCGCGACGTGGTACTCGACTCTGTGGTGGTGGACCCCGTGGTACTGCTCGACTCCGTCGTTGTGGACACAGTGGTGCTGCTCGAATCTGTCTTGCTGGTGCGCGACGTGGTGCTCGACTCCGTGGTGGTGGACCCCGTGCTACTGCTTGTTCCCGTAGTACTTGTCCTGGATATCGTGCTGGACTCCGTTGTGGTGGACGCCGTGGTAGTGGTGCTGCTGGAGGCGCTAGTGCTGCTGCGCGTGGTGCTGCTGCTTGCCGTCGTGCTGGTCACTGTGCTGCTGCTGGATGCGCTCGTGCTGCTCGCAGTGGTGCTGCTGCTTCTTGTCGTGCTGCTGCTTCTTGTCGTGCTGCTGGTTCTCGTCCTGCTGGTGACGCTGATACTGCTGGTGGCACTCGTGCTGCTTCGCGTGGTGCTGCTGGTGTCACTCGTGCTGGTCACGGTGGAGCTGCTTGTGGCACTGGTGCTGCTACGCGTTGTGCTGCTGGTGCCCGTCGTGGTGGTCACTGTGGTGCTACTGGATCCCGTCGTACTGGTGACAGTGGTGCTGCTCGTTCCACTCCTGCTGGTGACGCTGGTGCTGCTGGTGGCACTCGTGCTGCTGCGCGTGGTGCTGCTGGTTCCCGTTGTGCTGGTCACGGTGGTGCTGCTGGATGCGCTAATGCTGCTGTGGGTGGTGCTGCTGGTCACAGATGTGCTGCTGGTTTCGCTTGTGCTCGTCACAGTGGTGCTGCTGGTTGCGCTGGTGCTGCTGCCGGTGGTGCTGCTGGTTCCCGTTGTGCTGGTCACAGTAGTGCTACTGGTTGCGCTGGTGCTGCTGCGAGTGGTGCTGCTGGTGGCACTCGTGCTGGTCGCAGTGGTGCTACTGGATCCCGTCGTGCTGGTCACTGTGCTGCTGCTTGTTCCACTCGTGCTGGTAACAGTGCTGCTGCTGCTGGTGGCGCTGGTGCTGCTGTGCGTGGTGCTGCTGGTTCCCGTTGTGCTGGTCACGGTGGTGCTGCTGGATACGCTAGTGCTGCTGTGAGTGGTGCTGCTAGTCACAATGGTGCTGCTGGTTTTGCTTGTGCTCGTCACCGTGGTGCTGCTGGTGGCACTGGTGCTGCTGCGGGTGATGCTGCTGGTAGCACTCGTGTTGGTCGCAGTGGTGCTGCTGGTGGCGCTAGTGCTGCTGCGCGTGGTGCTGCTGGATCCACTGGTGCTGGTCGCAGTAGTGCTGCTGGAGGCGCTAGTGCTGCTGCGCGTGGTGCTGCTGGTTCCCGTCGTGCTGGTCACTGTGCTGCTGCTGGATGCGCTCGTGCTGCTCACAGTGGTGCTGCTGCTTCTTGTCGTGCTGCTGTGGGTGGTGCTGCTGGTTCTCGTCGTGCTGGTGACGCTGGTGCTGCTGGTGGCACTCGTGCTGCTTCGTGTGGTGCTGCTGGTGTCACTCGTGCTGGTCACGGTGGAGCTGCTTGTGGCACTGGTGCTGCTACGCGTTGTGCTGCTGGTGCCCGTCGTGGTGGTCACTGTGGTGCTGCTGGATCCCGTCGTACTTGTAACAGTGGTGCCGCTCGTTCCACTCGTGCTGGTGACGCTGGTGCTGCTGGTGGCACTCGTGCTGCTGCGCGTGGTGCTGCTGGTTCCCGTTGTGCTGGTCACGGTGGTGCTGCTGGATGCGCTAATGCTGCTGTGGGTGGTGCTGCTGGTCACAGATGTGCTGCTGGTTTCGCTTGTGCTCGTCACAGTGGTGCTGCTGGTTGCGCTGGTGCTGCTGCCGGTGGTGCTACTGGTTCCTGTCGTGCTGGTCACAGTAGTGCTACTGGTTGCGCTGGTGCTGCTGCGAGTGGTGCTGCTGGTGGCACTCGTGCTAGTCGCAGTGGTGCTGCTGGAGGCGCTAGTGTTGCTGCGCGTGGTGCTGCTGCTTGCCGTCGTGCTGGTCACTGTGCTGCTACTGGATGCGCTCGTGCTGCCCATAGTGGTGCTGCTGCTTCTTGTCGTGCTGCTGTGGGTGGTGCTGCTGGTTCTCGTCGTGCTGGTGACGCTGGTGCTGCTCGTGGCACTCATGCTGCTTCGCGTGGTGCTGCTGGTGTCACTCGTGCTGGTCACAGTGGAGCTGCTGGCACTGGTGCTGCTACGCGTTGTGCTGCTGGTACCCGTCGTGGCGGTCACTGTGGTGCTGCTGGATCCCGTCGTACTTGTAACAGTGGTGCTGCTCGTTCCACTCGTGCTGGTGACGCTGGTGCTGCTGGTGGCACTCGTGCTGCTGCGCGTGGTGCTGCTGGTTCCCGTTGTGCTGGTCACGGTGGTGCTGCTGGATGCGCTAATGCTGCTGTGGGTGGTGCTGCTGGTCACAGATGTGCTGCTGGTGTCGCTTGTGCTTGTCACAGTGGTGCTGCTGGTGGCGCTGGTGCTGCTGGCACTGGTGCTGCTGGTGGCACTCGTGCTGGTCACAGTAGTGCTACTGGTTGCGCTGATGCTGCTGCGAGTGGTGCTGCTGGTGGCACTCGTGCTGGTCGCAGTGATGCTGCTGGTTGCGCTGGTGCTGCTGCGCGTGGTGCTGCTGGTGGCACTCGTGCTAGTCGCAGTGGTGCTGCTAGAGGCGCTAGTGCTGCTGCGCGTGGTGCTGCTGCTTTCCGTCGTGCTGGTCACTGTGCTGCTGCTGGATGCGCTCGTGCTGCTCATAGTGGTGCTGCTGCTTCTTGTCGTGCTGCTGTGGGTGGTGCTGCTGGTTCTCGTCGTGCTGGTGACGCTGGTGCTGCTGGTGTCACTCGTGCTGGTCACAGTGGAGCTGCTTGTGGCACTGGTGCTGCTACGCGTTGTGCTGCTGGTGCCCGTTGTGGTGGTCACTGTGGTGCTGCTTGATCCCGTCGTACTGGTAACAGTGGTGCTGCTCGTTCCACTCGTGCTGGTGACGCTGGTGCTGCTGGTGGCACTCGTGCTGCTGCGCGTGGTGCTGCTGGTTCCCGTTGTGCTGGTCACGGTGGTGCTGCTGGATGCGCTAATGCTGCTGTGGGTGGTGCTGCTGGTCACAGATGTGCTGCTGGTTTTGCTTGTGCTCGTCACAATGGTGCTGCTGGTTGCGCTGGTGCTGCTGCCGGTGGTGCTGCTGGTTCCCGTCGTGCTGGTCACAGTAGTGCTACTGGTTGCGCTGGTGCTGCTGCGAGTGGTGCTGCTGGTGGCACTCGTGCTGGTCGCAGTGGTGCTACTGGATCCCGTCGTGCTGGTCACTGTGCTGCTGCTTGTTCCACTCGTGCTGGTGACAGTGCTGCTGCTGGTGGCGCTGGTGCTGCTGTGCGTGGTGCTGCTGGTTCCCGTTGTGCTGGTCACGGTGGTGCTGCTGGATGCGCTAGTGCTGCTGGGAGTAGTGCTGCTGGTCACAGACGTGCTGCTGGTTTTGCTTGTGCTCGTCACCGTGGTGCTGCTGGTGGCACTGGTGCTGCTGCGGGTGATGCTGCTGGTAGCACTCGTGCTGGTCGCAGTGGCGCTGCTGGTGGCACTCGTGCTGGTGGCACTCGTGCTGGTCGCAGTGGTGCTGCTGGTGGCGCTAGTGCTGCTGCGCGTGGTGCTGCTGGATCCACTCATGCTGGTCGCAGTAATGCTGCTGGAGGCGCTAGTGCTGCTGCGCGTGGTGCTGCTGCTTGCCGTCGTGCTGGTGACGGTGGTGCTGCTAGATGCGCTCATGCTGCTTACAGTGGTGCTGCTGCTTCTTGTCGTGCTGCTGTGGGTGGTGCTGCTGGTTCTCGTCGTGCTGGTGACGCTGGTGCTGCTGGTGGCACTCGTGCTGCTTCGCGTGGTGCTGCTGGTGTCACTCGTGCTGGTCACGGTGGAGCTGCTTGTGGCACTGGTGCTGCTACGCGTTGTGCTGCTGGTACCCGTCGTGGTGGTCACTGTGGTGCTGCTGGATCCCGTCGTACTTGTAACAGTGGTGCTGCTCGTTCCACTCGTGCTGGTGACGCTGGTGCTGCTGGTGGCACTCGTGCTGCTGCGCGTGGTGCTGCTGGTTCCCGTTGTGCTGGTCACGGTGGTGCTGCTGGATACGCTGATGCTGCTGTGAGTGGTGCTGCTAGTCACAGATGTGGTGCTGGTTTTGCTTGTACTCGTCACAATGGTGCTGCTGGTTGCGCTGGTGCTGCTGCCGGTGGTGCTGCTGGTTCCTGTCGTGCTAGTCACAGTTGTGCTACTGGTTGAGCTGGTGCTGCTGCGAGTGGTGCTGCTGGTGGCACTCGTGCTGGTCGCAGTGATGCTGCTGGTTGCGCTGGTGCTGCTGCGCGTGGTGCTGCTGGTGGCACTCGTGCTAGTCGCAGTGGTGCTGCTAGAGGAGCTAGTGCTGCTGCGCGTGGTGCTGCTGCTTTCCGTCGTGCTGGTCACTGTGCTGCTGCTGGATGCGCTCGTGCTGCTCATAGTGGTGCTGCTGCTTCTTGTCGTGCTGCTGTGGGTGGTGCTGCTGGTTCTCGTCGTGCTGGTGACGCTGGTGCTGCTGGTGGCACTCGTGCTGCTTCTCGTAGTGCTGCTGGTGTCACTCGTGCTGGTCACAGTGGAGCTGATTGTGGCACTGGTGCTGCTACGCGTTGTGCTGCTGGATCCCGTCGTACTGGTAACTGTGGTGCTGCTCGTTCCACTCGTGCTGGTGGCGCTGGTGCTGCTGGTGGCACTCGTGCTGCTGCGCGTGGTGCTGCTGGTTCCCGTTGTGCTGGTCACGGTGGTGCTGCTGGATACGCTAATGCTGCTGTGAGTGGTGCTGCTGGTCACAGATGTGCTGCTGGTGTCGCTTGTGCTTGTCACAGTGGTGCTGCTGGTGGCGCTGGTGCTGCTGCCGGTGGTGCTGCTGGTGGCACTCGTGCTGGTCACAGTAGTGCTAGTGGTTGCGCTGATGCTGCTGCGAGTGGTGCTGCTGGTGGCACTCGTGCTGGTCGCAGTGATGCTGCTGGTTGCGCTGGTGCTGCTGCGCGTGGTGCTGCTGGTGGCACTCCTGCTAGTCGCAGTGGTGCTGCTAGAGGCGCTAGTGCTGCTGCGCGTGGTGCTGCTGGTTCCCGTCGTGCTGGTCACTGTGCAGCTGCTGGATGCGCTCGTGCTGCTCATAGTGGTGATGCTGCTTCTTGTCGTGCTGCTGTGGGTGGTGCTGCTGGTTCTCGTCGTGCTGGTGACGCTGGTGCTGCTGGTGGCACTCGTGCTGCTTCTCGTAGTGCTGCTGGTGTCACTCGTGCTGGTCACAGTGGAGCTGCTTGTGGCACTGGTGCTGCTACGCGTTGTGCTGCTGGATCCCGTCGTACTTGTAACAGTGGTGCTGCTCGTTCCACTCGTGCTGGTGGCGCTGGTGCTGCTGGTGGCACTCGTGCTGCTGCGCGTGGTGCTGCTGGTTCCCGTTGTGCTGGTCACGGTGGTGCTGCTGGATACGCTAATGCTGCTGTGAGTGGTGCTGCTGGTCACAGATGTGCTGCTGGTGTCGCTTGTGCTTGTCACAGTGGTGCTGCTGGTGGCGCTGGTGCTGCTGCCGGTGGTGCTGCTGGTGGCACTCGTGCTGGTCACAGTAGTGCTAGTGGTTGCGCTGATGCTGCTGCGAGTGGTGCTGCTGGTGGCACTCGTGCTGGTCGCAGTGGTGCTACTGGATCCCGTCGTGCTGGTCACTGTGCTGCTGCTTGTTCCACTCGTGCTGGTGACAGTGCTGCTGCTGGTGGCGCTGTTGCTGCTGCGCGTGGTGCTGCTCGTTCCACTCGTGCCGGTGACGCTGGTGCTGCTGGTGGCAGTGGTGCTGCTGCGAGTAGTGCTGCTAGTCACAGATGTGCTGCTGGTTTTGCTTGTGCTCGTCACAGTGGTGCTGCTGGTTTCGCTGGTGCTGCTGAGGCTGGTGCTGCTGGTAGCACTCGTGCTGGTCACTGTGCTGCTGCTGGTGGCACTGGTGCTGCTGCGCGTGGTGCTGCTGTGGGTGGTGCTGCTGGTTCGTGTCGTGCTGGTGACACTGGTGCTGCTCGTGGCACTCGTGCTGCTTCTCGTGGTGCTGCTGGTGGCACTCGTGCTGGTCGCAGTGGTGCTACTGGATCCCGTCGTACTTGTAACAGTGGTGCTGCTCGTTCCCCTCGTGCTGGTGATGGTGGTGCTGCTGGTGGCGCTGGTACTACTGCGCGTGGTGCTGCTGGTTCCGGTTGTGCTGGTCACTGTGCTGCTGCTGCTGGATGCGCTAGAGCTGCTGCGCGTAGTGCTGCTGGTCACAGATGTGCTGCTAGATTCACTTGTGCTCGTCGCCGTGGTGCTGCTGGTGGCACTGGTGCTGCTGCGGGTGATGCTGCTGGTGTCACTCGTGCTGGTCGCAGTGGTGCTGCTGGTGGCACTGGTGCTGCTGCGAGTGGTGCTGCTGGATCCACTGGTGCTGGTCGCAGTAGTGCTGCTGGAGGCGCTAGTGCTGCTGCGCGTGGTACTGCTGCTTGCCGTCGTGCTGGTGACGGTGGTGCTGCTGGATGCGCTCGTGCTGCTCACACTGGTGCTGCTGCTTCTTGTCGTGCTGCTGTGGGTGGTGCTGCTGGTTCTCGTCGTGCTGGTGACGCTGGTGCTGCTGGTGGCACTCGTGCTGCTTCTCGTGGTGCTGCTGGTGTCACTCGTGCTGGTCACGGTGGAGCTGCTTGTGGCACTGGTGCTGCTACGCGTAGTGCTGCTGGTGCCCGTTGTGGTGGTCACTGTGGTGCTACTAGATTCCGTCGTACTAGTAACAGTGATGCTGCTCGTTCCACTCGTGCTGGTGACGCTGGTGCTGCTGGTGGCACTCGTGCTGCTGCGCGTGGTGCTGCTGGTTCCCGTTGTGCTGGTCACGGTGGTGCTGCTGGATGCGCTAATGCTGCTGTGGGGGTGCTGCTGGTCACAGATGTGCTGCTGGTTTCGCTTGTGCTCGTCACAGTGGTGCTGCTGGTTGCGCTGGTGCTGCTGCCGGTGGTGCTGCTGGTGGCACTCGTGCTGGTCACAGTAGTGCTAGTGGTTGCGCTGGTGCTGCTGCGAGTGGTGCTGCTGGTGGCACTCGTGCTGGTCGCAGTGGTGCTACTGGATCCCGTCGTGCTGGTCACTGTGCTGCTGCTTGTTCCACTCGTGCTGGTGACAGTGCTGCTGCTGGTGGCGCTGGTGCTGCTGTGCGTGGTGCTGCTGGTCACGGTGGTGCTGCTGGATGCGCTGGTGCTGCTGTGAGTAGTGCTGCTAGTCATAGATGTGCTGCTGGTTTTGCTTGTGCTCGTCACCGTGGTGCTGCTGGTGGCACTGGTGCTGCTGTGCGTGGTGCTGCTGGTCACGGTGGTGCTGCTGGATGCGCTGGTGCTGCTGTGAGTAGTGCTGCTAGTCATAGATGTGCTGCTGGTTTTGCTTGTGCTCGTCACCGTGGTGCTGCTGGTGGCACTGGTGCTGCTGTGCGTGGTGCTGCTGGTCACGGTGGTGCTGCTGGATGCGCTGGTGCTGCTGTGAGTAGTGCTGCTAGTCATAGATGTGCTGCTGGTTTTGCTTGTGCTCGTCACCGTGGTGCTGCTGGTGGCACTGGTGCTGCTGCGGGTGATGCTGCTGGTAGCACTCGTGCTGGTCGCAGTGGCGCTGCTGGTGGCACTGGTGCTGCTGCGAGTGGTGCTGCTGGTGGCACTCGTGCTGGTCGCAGTGGTGCTGCTGGTGGCGCTAGTGCTGCTGCGCGTGGTGCTGCTGGATCCACTCATGCTGGTCGCAGTAGTGCTGCTGGAGGCGCTAGTGCTGCTGCGCGTGGTGCTGCTGCTTGCCGTCGTGCTGGTCACTGTGCTGCTGCTGGATGCGCTCGTGCTGCTTACAGTGGTGCTGCTGCTTCTTGTCGTGCTGCTGTGGGTGGTGCTGCTGGTTCTCGTCGTGCTGGTGACGCTGTTGCTGCTGGTGGCACTCGTGCTGCTTCGCGTGGTGCTGCTGGTGTCACTCGTGCTGGTCACGGTGGAGCTGCTTGTGGCTCTGGTGCTGCTACGCGTTGTGCTGCTGGTGCCCGTCGTGGTGGTCACTGTGGTGCTGCTGGATCCCGTCGTACTTGTAACAGTGGTGCCGCTCGTTCCACTCGTGCTGGTGACGCTGGTGCTGCTGGTGGCACTCGTGCTGCTGCGCGTGGTGCTGCTGGTTCCCGTTGTGCTGGTCACGGTGGTGCTGCTGGATGCGCTAATGCTGCTGTGAGTGGTGCTGCTGGTCACAGATGTGCCGCTGGTTTCGCTTGTGCTTGTCAGAGTGGTGCTGCTGGTGGCACTCGTGCTGCTTCTCGTGGTGCTGCTGGTGTCACTCGTGCTGGTCACAGTGGAGCTGCTTGTGGCACTGGTGCTGCTACGCGTTGTGCTGCTGGTACCCGTCGTGGTGGTCACTGTGGTGCTGCTGGATCCCGACGTACTTGTAACAGTGGTGCTGCTCGTTCCACTCGTGCTGGTGACGCTGGTGCTGCTGGTGGCACTCGTGCTGCTGCGCGTGGTGCTGCTGGTTCCCGTTGTGTTGGTCACGGTGGTGCTGCTGGATGCGCTAATGCTGCTGTGAGTGGTGCTGCTGGTCACCGATGTGCCGCTGGTTTCGCTTGTGCTTTCGTCACAATGGTGCCGGCCGACCCTGGTTGCGGCTGGGTGCTGTTGCCGGTGGTGCTGCTGGTGTCACTCGTGCTGGTCACAGTGGAGCTGCTTGTGGCACTGGTGCTGCTACGCGTTGTGCTGCTGGTACCCGTCGTGGTGGTCACTGTGGTGCTGCTGGATCCCGTCGTACTTGTAACAGTGGTGCTGCTCGTTCCACTCGTGCTGGTGACGCTGGTGCTGCTGGTGGCACTCGTGCTGCTGCGCGTGGTGCTGCTGGTTCCCGTTGTGCTGGTCACGGTGGTGCTGCTGGATGCGCTAATGCTGCTGTGAGTGGTGCTGCTGGTCACAGATGTGCTGCTGGTGGCGCTTGTGCTGCTGCGGGTGGCGCTGCTGGTACCTGTCGTACTGGTCGCAGTGGTGCTGCTGGTTCCACTCGTGCTGCTCACAGTCGTGCTGCTGGATCCACTCGTGCTGGACACTGTGCTGCTGCTTGTTGCGCTTGTGCTGCTCCGCGAGGTGCTGCTGCTTAGAGTGGTGCTGCTGGTCCCACTGGTGCTGCTGAAAGTAGTGCTGCTGGTTCCGGTCGTGGTGGACTCCGTGGTGCTGCTGGTGGCGCTGGTGCTCGAGCGCGTGGTGCTGCTGGTCACAGTAGTGCTGCTGGTTGCGCTAGTCGTCGTAGTGGTTTCGCCTTTGCAAATGTAGCGCCAGCTGTTCGAGGTCGTGCTGGGTGATCCATCACTCGCAAACATGATGATACCACTCGCCACGTTGTAAACGCACCCGTAGAAGTCAAACCCTGGCAAGACGAGCGTGATCTTGTCCTGCAGGCCAGCGGAGGGCCGCGCCTGGTCGAAGCACTCCTCTGAACTCGACACGTCCAAGAGGGCAAAGTCGGCACAGGTCTGATGAGGCGACATCAGGGAGTAAATCAGGGTGGTACCGGTGGCACCGGTGGTGGTGCTGCTGCCAGTGGTACTAGTGCGGGTCGTCTCGGCGCTGGTGGTGCTGCTGCCAGTCGACGTGGTGGTGGCGCTGGTGGTGCTGCTGCCAGTCGTCGTAGTTTTGCTGCTTCCCGTCGTGCTGGAGGAGGATACTGTGCTCGTGTATATGCCTGGGCAGATGTAACGAAAATTAGGGTTTGCTGATGTGTCGGAGCCAGTGGACGTGGAGTAGAAAACAGATTCAGATTCTGTGTCGTAGATGCAGCTGACATGAATGAATCCTGCAGGAAGTGACATGAAAGTCTTGCCGCTCAGTCCTGCGGCAATCATCGCGAGGTTCTCGCACTCCGATGCGCTCACCACGTCGCTGAGGCCAACCTCTTCGCAGGTCATGTCGACGGGCAGGAAGGAGTAGCCGTTGTTATAGTTGTTGAGGGTAAGCCTTCTGTCCGACGGTCCTTCTGCTTTCGGAGCTGGGGCCGGGGTCGCAGTCGCCGCGCCCGTGTAAGAGACGGTCGTGCTCGTGCCTGAGGTGGCGGATACCGTGGTCGTGTACGCGCCTTTGCAGATGTACCTCCAGGCGGGGGACGACTGCGTCGCGGAGCTAGTGGACAGCGAGAACAAAATATCGTTGGATGCTGTGTGGAAGATGCAACTGAATCCTAATGCTGCGGGGATGTACCTGGTGGTGATGCCTGTCATTCCAGTGGAGCTCACCGCACTGCCGAAACACTCGGACGAACTCGACATGTCAGCGAGGCCTACATCGTCGCAGGTCATTCCAGCGTCCAGTAAGGTGTAGCCGCCTTCTGCAGAAACCTTCCTGGCCGACAGCCCTGCAATTGCCGCATCCAGCGGCGCTGGCCCAGCCGACAGAAGCACGCCGATTGGCAGCCTGACTGGCCCTTCTGTGAGCAGCGCCCAGTTTCGGACGCCGCTGTCCATGAGGCTGCTGCGTGCAGTACTCTCTGGCTGGACTGGCCCGACCAGCGGCATGGAAGGGGCGTCACCGCGCACCTTCCTCTCTGGCGCCATCGTCGCAGTCACCTCCAAGGCAGCTGCCACAGCGGGTGCCACTTCCCATGCCGCCCAAGCGGCAAGCAACGACACGCTCGCCAAAAACACAGACCGCTGGAGGCTGCGGCTGGATCGCACCCCACCGGGCGAATCACTGGAGGGGGAAGCTGTTCCAGCAAAGGGCAAGGCTAGCATGAGCGCACAGCCCAGCCAAGTCCCCTGGTCAAATGCCCTGAACCATCACGGCTTTCGCCGAAATTGCTACGGAGCCCTCCTGGGCCGTCTTCAGTGTTTCGTAGCCCGCACCGGAGCAGTGGTTGGCGTGCTGGGGCCGTTTTAGGGCCGTGTGGGCCTCCTTTGGGGCTTTTGTGGCGTGTGCAAGCTTATTTTTGGGGGCGCCCTGAACCATCTTGGGCGATTTGGGGCGCCTCTTGGGCCGTCTTGGCGCCCTCTTAAAATGTCTTCGGGCTCTCTTGGGCGCCTCTTGTGCCGCCTTGGGGCGTCGGGCAGCGGAGCAGGCGACCACACGAGAATCCTAGAGATTAGCCTGGCGAAGGACCCAACCATATGCAGTTGTGAGTACCGCAGTTGTGGGTATCGTCTTCGGTGGGGCTCCCGATGGGCGAGAGGGTGTGTGAGACGCATGTGGACACCGCCACTGGCGGTGGAGAAAGGAAAGAAGACAAAAGAAAAAAAGGAACAAAAAAGAAAACGGGAAACGGAGAAAAGTGAAAGCAAACTAAAAAAAAAAAGAAAAAGATAAAAGAAAGCGAAAACAAAAGAGAAAAAAAAAATAAAAAAAAAGAGAAAAGGCTGCCAATGGGGCCACCGAACAAAAAAAAAAACGAAAAAAAAAAAAAAAGAAAAAAAAAAAAAAAAGAAGAAAAAGATAAAAAAAAAAAAAAAAAAAAAGAGAAACCATTGGAAACATCAATACCGAATAAACTGTGGACACCGTCACTGGGGCCTTCGGTGGAGCTTCCCATGGGGCCACGAAGCGCTGCACCGGGTAGGAGAAATGCATGTGGACACCGCCACTGGGGCCTTCGGTGGAGCTCCCTATGAGCCACGAAACAGTGTGCTGTGTGGGGAGACGCATGTGGACACCGCCACTGGGGCCGCCGGTGGAGCTCCCTGTGGGTCCACGAAACGCTGTGCTGTTTGGGGAGACGCATGTGGACACCGCCACTGCGGCCGTCGGTGGGGCTCCCTATGGGGACACGAAGCGCTGTATTGGGTTGGGTGGGCCTCCCTATGGGGCCCTGAAGCGCAACGCTGTGCTGGGGGAGACGCACGTGGACACCGCCACTGAGGCCTTCGGCGGAGCTCCCTGTGGGGCCACGAAACGCTGAGCTGTGTGGGGAGACGCATGTGGACACCGCCACTGGGGCCTTCGGTGGAGCTCCCTATAGGGCCACGCAGCGCTGCACTGGTTAGGGGAGACGCATGTGGGCACCGCCTTTGGGGCCTTCGGTGGAGCTCCCTATGGGGCCACGAAGCGCTGTGCTGTGTGGCGGAGACGAATGTGGACACCGCCACTGGGTCCTCCGGGGGAGCTTCTTATGGGGCCACGACACCCTGTGCTGGGTGGGAACGGCGCACGTGGACACCGCCACTGCGGCCGTCGGTGGGGCTCCCTATGGGGACACGAAGCACTGTATTGGGTTGGGTGGGCCTCCCTATGGTGCCCTGAAGCGCAGTGCTTGCTGGGGGAGACGCATGTGGACACCGCCACTGAGGCATTCGGTAAAGTTTCCTATGGGGCCACGAAGCGGTGTGCTGGGTGGGGGAAACGCATGTGGACACCGCCACTGGCGCCCTAGGTGGATTCCCTGTGGGGCCACGAGACGCTGCATTGGGTGGGGGAGACGCATGTGGACACCGCCACTGGGGCCTTCGGTGGAGCTCCCCATGGGGCCACGCGGCGCTGCACTGGGTAGGGGAGACGCATGTGGACACCGCCACTGGGGCCTTCGGTGGAGTTCCCTATGGGGCCACGAAGCGCTGTGCTGGGTGGGGGAAGCGCATGTGGCCACCCCCATTGGGGCATTAGGTGGAGCTCCCGATGGGGTCACGAAGCGGTGTGTTGGGTGGGGGAGACGCATGTGGACACCGCCACTGGGGCATTCTGTGGAGCTCCCCATGGGGCCACGAAACGCTGAGCTGGGTAGGGGAGACGCATGTGGACACCGCAACTGGGGCATTCGGTGGAGCTTCATGGAGCCACGGAACGCTGTGCTGGGCGGGGGAAGCGCATGTGGAGGGGCATTCGGTGGAGCTCCCTATGGGGCAACGCAACGCTGCGTTGGGGGGAGGAGACGCATGTGGACACCGCCACTGGGGCATTCGGTAAAGTTTCCTATGGGGCCACGAAGCGGTGTGCTGGGTGGGGGAAACGCATGTGGACACCGCCACTGGCGCCCTAGGTGGATTCCCAGTGGGGCCACGAAATGCTGTGCTGTGTGGTGGTGGGGGGGTGAAGGGGGGCGCATGTGGACACCGCCACTGGGGCATTCGGTGGAGCTCCCTATGGGGTCACGAAGCGGTGTGCTGGGTGGGGGAGACGCATGTGGACACCGCCACTGGGGCCTTCGGTGGAGCTCCCCATGGGGCCACGCGGCGCTGCACTGGGTAGGGGAGACGCATGTGGACACCGCCACTGGGGCCTTCGGTGGAGTTCCCTATGGGGCCACGAAGCGCTGTGCTGGGTGGGGAAGACGCATGTGGACACCGCCATTGGGGCCCTGGGTGGAGCTCCCCATGCGGCAGCGCAACGCTGTGCTGGGGGGGACGCACGTGGACACCGCCACTGGGGCCTTCGGTGGAGCTCCCTGTGGGTCCACGAAACGATATGCTGTGTGGCGGAGACGTATGTGGACAGCGCCACTGGAGCCTTCGGTGTAGCTCCCTATGGGGCCACGAAGTACTGTGTTGGGTAGGGGGACGATGACGAAGACATGCGGAGGGCAGGGTCAGGGATGGGAGGGGAGGAGAGAGGAGGGGGAGGAGGGAGGAGGGGAAGGAAGGAAGGGAGGAGGGAAGGAGGGTGGGAAGGAGGGAACGCGGGGACCGTCTTTTCATAACGAGAACCCAACACCAAAGGATGGCTTCCTGGAGAAACTATAGGGAACTCGGTGACTTTCGTTCCTGGGGCCTCTCTGTGGGATCAGCTTGAAGCTCTCGTAAGGCCTGGAGACCATGCGCGTAAGCCGTCTCGCAGCAATGGTCGGCGTGCTCGGGGCGTGTTGGTGCCCTCTGGTCCCCCTTGAAGCCCCTTTTGGTGGCCCCGGGGCTCCTTGAGGGCCCTTTTGGCGGGTCCAAGCTCGGTTGGCCCCCCATGCCACGCTGAGGCAGCGGTCCGCGCCCCCCCGGGCCTACTCATACATATATATATATATATACTGCCTTAGGTATATATGTGTAGATGTATATGCATATGTACATGTATGCTTGTTTGCTGGTGTGTATGTATATGTATATATATATATAAATGGACAGCCCCTCCCAAACACCCATTCTACGCCTTCTTCCTTTCCACGAGGCTGGAGTCGTGCCGCTCCCCTCCTGTATCCCTTCCCTCTCCGCACCTTATCTTTTTCGCTGAAACCTTCCCCCGCATCCGCTAGCAGCGCATTGTCCACAATCGCCGACGTGACACATGCAAGCGTCTGCTTCCTCTACATAGAGGGGGGGGCATGCGTGTGAGTCATCCTGTAGACGAGAAATCAGCAAACCCTGCGATTTCAATTGGATTCCCGGGATTTGTGGGATGCAAATCGAAAAAAATACCTACGATTTCACTTGAATTCCTGGGATTTCATACCCTGGGGCAAAACCAACCTTGGGATCACCAAAGGCTCAGAACCCCAAGAATCCCAACATAATCAAAAAGTTCGCGATGAAAATCAAAAGGTTCGCGATGTCGGTGGTGCGCACACCCTGCGATTTCACTAGGATTCCTGGGATTTCTGGGATGCAAATCCACGAAACCTTGCGAGTTAACTGGGATCCCTGGGACTTCATACCCTGGAGCAAAACCAACCTTGACATCCCCAGGAACCTTGCGATTTCATGCGGATTCCTGGGACTTCTGGGATGTGCCGGATTGCTACAGGCAGGGAGGCTTCCTCCTCCTCGTCCTCCTCGTCCTCGTCCTCCTCCTCCTCCCCCTCCTCCTCCTCCTCCTCCTCCTCCTCCTCCTCCTCCTCCTCCTCGTCCTCGTCCTCCTTCTCCTCCTTCTCCTCCTCCTCCTCCTCCTCCTCCTCCTCCTCCTCCTCCTCCTCCTCCTCCCCCTCCGCAAATAATAAACATGGACGACCCCAGCGGGGGGGGATCATGGTTATCACGGAGACGCGGTTAGGGGGAGGGGGGAAAGCTTCTCAGAAGCACCCCTGCGTCCTAGAAGGCGCGGGCCCTGCCTGTTGATATAGGGATGGCGCCTTCTGAGGAGCAGCCGCCTTCCAAGAAGCCTTCCCCCCTCCCTCTACCCCCTTGTGCGCGCCGCCAATCTTTCCTCAGGCAGCAGCGCAGCTGCGCCGATCCTTCTGGACACGCGAGGTGGGCACGGATAAAAACGGCAGGATGCCCAACAGCAAGTGTTGTCCCAAACCGGCAGCGTCCGCTGTTGGGCAGGCAGCCGTTTACGTTCCCTCCTCCCTGCGTTCTTAGCCTTGCCTGCGCGCAGGTTTCCGCGCGCTTGGCTCAAGCCCTCTTGCCCCTCAGGGGAGGTGGCTACCAGACACTGGCGGAGCGCCTTTCGCGCCTGGCAACGGCAACTGTTGGGCAGGTGGCCATCTGTCTCGAAACCATATAACGCCCATACCTGGTTCGACCCTCCAGAAGTCCTCGCCAGGCCCCTCTTGCGGTCCAGGACCAGCCTGGCCCAGGACCGGTGCCGGGTGCACAGCGGACCCCCCCCCCCCTCCAAACCCCGGGGCCCAGGGGCCCGCCGACCCCAGGAGCCGAAAGAAGTCGACAGCGGCGAAAAACCTCCGTGTCGCGGTTTTTCAAAACGCCTGGCGCGAGCAGAAAATCGCAACGCC
Organism: Prorocentrum cordatum; assembly: GCA_963575745.1. Lineage (NCBI taxonomy): Eukaryota > Dinophyceae > Prorocentrales > Prorocentraceae > Prorocentrum > Prorocentrum cordatum. The sequence continues at coordinate 60,937 of CAUYUJ010021066.1, read as the reverse complement.
CAGATCTCAGGGTCGGAGGAGGAGAAGGAGGAAGAGTGCCCTTTGCCTGCGAGCGAGAAGGACGACGAGGAGGAGGACGAAGAGGCTGACGACGGCGAGGAAGAGAAGGACAAGGACGACGACGAGGAAGACGATGATGACGAGGACGAGGATCAAAAATGCGACAGTGTCCGGTGTGAATGGATCGCGACGCCTGGATCTCAGTCTGGTGGGAGTCGGAAGACTCGGGTACGGGGGACTCGGGTTGGCCTGACGGGGCCGTCAGGAAGATGCCGAGATCTCATCTGAAATTTGACGCGAACTCCCGCTGCATACGTCCCACGAAAACTTGGCGGGCTCGTCAAAAAGCGTAGGCCAACCCGAGTCCCAGCGTCCTCGAGTCGTACGTCCTCCCCGACGTAGGCGTCGCTCCATGGAGGGGCGATGCATGGGGTGAGCACAAGGCCCCTGCAGGCCCCCCCTTTGGGGCCCGAAGGTGCCCACTTGGGGGCCCCCGAGTCCCCCCCTTGGCTGCAGCCCTCGCTGCACCAGTCCCACCGCTGACACCGCGCCATCCGACCCCCACCCCCACACACGAAAGCCCCAACGCGCCACCCGAGTGCGGACAACCGAACAGAACCGCCGAAGAACACAAGAGAGGGGAAGAGGAGGTACAGGACAAGTGGATGAGGAAGGAGGAGGAGAGGAGGAGGACCACAGAGGAGGAGGAGGAGGAGAGCGAGAGAGGGCGGAGCACGAGGACGAGGGGGCACGGGCTTTGCGAAGGTGGAGGAGCGGCGAACGTTTCCCCGACGCAGTGCTCTTCCGTGCCGGTCGGCGAACAGCGGGGGCTGCGGCCCGGGGCCGCGGGGCACCGGCAGGCGGCACCGCCGTGGCGGCTGCTGGCGCCCGCGCGGCGCGCAGGCAGGGATCGGGCGGGCGCGGGGGCCGCCAGGAGTTGGCGGCCCGCGCAAGGGAGCGGCGCGGAAGGTGGGGAACTCTTCGAAAAAGGCAGGGGGGGGTCTGGCCCTCCTCCTCCTCCTCCTCCTCCTCCTCCTCCTCCTCCTCCACTCCACCTCCTCCTCCTCCTCCTCCTCCTCCTCCTCCTCCTCCACCTCCCCTCCACCCTCCTCCTCCTCCTCCCCCTCACCCCTCCCACCATCTCCCCACCAAACCCCTCTCCCTCCCCCCACCCCCGTCCCTCCTCTCTACCTCCTCCTCCTCCCCCTCCCCCGCCTCCTCCTCCTCCACCTCCCTTCCTCCTCTTCCTCCTCTTCTCCGTCTTCCTCCTCCTCCCTCCTCCTCTCCTCCCTCCTCATCCCCTCCGCATCGCCTCCTCCTCCTCCTCCCTTCCGCCTCCCCCTCTTTTCCCTCCCTCTCCACTCCTGCTCCTCACCTCTTCCCCGTTACTTCCTCCTCCTCCTCCTCCTCCTCCTCCTCCTCTTCTCCTCCACCTTAACTCCTCCTCCCGCCCCCTCCTCACTCCCCCTCCCCCCTCCCCCTCCAACTCCCTCCCCCTCGCCCCTCCCCATCCTCCTCCTTCTCCTCCGCCTCCGTCTCTCCTCCTCCTCCTCCTCCCCACCTCCTCCTCTCCTCCTCCTCCTACCTCCTCCTCCCCCTCCTCCACCTCCCCTCCCTTCCATGGCATTTCCATATCCTTATCATGGAGTCTATTACTTTCTCCCGCGCAAAAACCCCGAAGCCAGTTTTTAGGGACAGTCCGGGCGTTTCGCCTGAGGGCTTCCCACCACTGATGATTCTGAAGCTTAAACAGTGCACAGTTTCACAGATGGAGGGCGGGTGGTTTTCAAACTGTGGCTCTCGCCGTAGCTCCGCGCACATTCGTTTTAAGCATTTGCCAGAGCTTTACGGATTGGGGGTGTGTCGTTTTCAGAATGTGGCTCTTGCCTTAGCGCCGCGCACATTCGATTTAAAGATTTGCAAGAGCTTCACGGATTGAGGGCGGGTGGTTTTCAAAATGTGGCTCTCGCCTTAGCGCCGCGTACATTCGTTTTAAACATTTGCAAAACAAATCACGGATTGAGGGCGGGTCGTTTTCAAAATGTGGCTCTCGTCGTAGCGCCGCGCACTTTCGCTTTAAAACATGTGGAACAGCTTCACGGATTGAGGGCATGCTTCAGGGTCTTCTAGGGTGTCTTACAATGAGGCAGTCCCCTCAATGGAAATGAACCGTTGCAGGGGCCTATGAAGAGGGAGCTTGGAGGGAGGGTTAATTTCAACATCGTTGATTACTTTTGGTTTACACTGGTCCTCCTCCTCCTCCTCCTCCTCCTTTTCCTCCTCCTCCTCCTCCTCCTCCTCCTCCTCCTCCTCCTCAGCTTCCGATAAAAATTATATCCCCCTGTCGCACCCCGAGGCCAGATTTTAGGGCGGTCCGGGCGTTTCGCCTGAAACCTCGTCGCGATTTATGACCCTGAAGCTCAACAATTAACAGCAGTTTCACAGATGGAGGGCGGGTGGTTTTCAAAATGTGGCTCTCGCCTTAGCGCCGCGCACATTCGTTTTAAACATTCGAGAGAGCGTGATTCACCGCCGATTTACTGTGGAAAATTCCCCCCCTCTTCCTCCGGAGCCCGGGGGTCCCCCCCCCTCCGAAGATCCCCACCCCCCTTGCTGGACCCCCCCCCCTCCTCCCGGAAAAACATCCTCCCTCCCCTACCCCTCCGGAAAACCGGGGGGGTCACTACCGGTTCGAACCCCCCCCATCCTCTAGAAAACCAGGGGGGGTCACTACCCGTTCGAACCCCTCCCCCCCAGAGAGGGTCACTACCGGTTCGAACCCCCCCACCTCCAGAAAACAGGGGGGGTCACTACCGATTCGAACCCCACCCCACCCCTCCCCCATCGAAAACCAGGGGGGGGTCACTACCGGTTCGGTTCGAACCCCCCCCCCTTCGAAAACCGGGGGGCTCACTACCGGTTCGATCCCCCCTCGAAAACCCGGAGGGGTCACTACCGGTTCGAACCCCCCCCTTCGAAAACCAAGGAGGGTCACTACCGGTTCGAACCCCTCCACCCCCCCGCGCTCACCGCCAGCAAACAACTCTGGATCCCTACCACCGTCCGCACCACATCCCCCACTGCTGTTCCCAGCAGCAGTCCTCACCACCACTGTCCCCACCGTGCCCACCACCGTCCCCACTGTCCCCACCAGTGCCCCCACAACTGTCGCACGGTCCCCACTGTCCCCACCACTGTTCCCACCACGGTTCCACTCTCCCCACTTTCTCCACGGCCCCAACCACTGTCCCACTGTCCCCACTGTCCCACTGTCCCCGCCGCTGTCCCACTGAGCTGTCCCACTGTTCCTGCCACGCTCCCACTATCCCCATCACTGTCCCTACTGTACCTCTGTCCCATTATCCCACAGCCGTCCTCGCCACCGCCCTCACCACTGTCTCCACCACCACTGTACCCTCCACTGTCCCACTGTTTCCACCACGTTCCCACGGTCCCCACACCACTGTCCGCATCACCACCGTCCCGACCACTGTCCCATTGTCCCTTCTATTCCCACAATTGTCCCCGCTGTCCCCGCCAGTGCCCCCGCGCGGAGGCTGGATTGGCGCATTATGAAGGAAATCCAAGGGGCCTCGCGCGGCAACTTGAGACCCAATTCACGTCGGATCCACGTCGGATTTGCGTCGGGTTCACGTCGGATTCCGTTGCATGTCCGTCGAATTCACGTCAGACGCACGTTGGAGCTTTGGCGCGCGAGCGTCGTCCCAGGCCTGACGCGGGACCAGAGCACAGCAGGGCCCTGGATTGGTGTAGCCCGAAAAGGCCTTTTTTAAAATACATTTCCTCTAAGGAGAACTGGATATGTCTTGCGCGGGCTAATTGACGGATTGGGACGGACAACGATGTTGGTAAAATATTTCGTCTCCCGCGGCGGCCACTGCTGGGGTTCCTGTGGGTTCCCAGGAGTCCCAGGAATCCCTCCGCGTTCCCAAGGACCCATACAGATCCCTAAAGATTCTCAGGACTTCCTTCGGATTCTCAAGGATTCATACGTAGGAGAGAGCGCGTTTCACGGGCGCTTGCCTTGGGAACATTCGGCGGCGCGTTTCGAACTGGGGTTTGCCCCCCCCCCCCCCCGCAACAAACCACCACCACCGCCACAACTACCACCGCCACCACCACCACCACCACCACCACAACCCACCACCACCACCACATCCATTACCACCGCCACAACCACCACGACCAACCACCACACCACCACCGCCACCGCCACCACCACCTTCACCCACCACCGCCACAACTACCACCACCACCACCACCACCACCAGAAACCACTGCACCACCACCTCCACCGCCACCATCACCACCACCACCACCACAACCTGCAACCACAACCACCACTACAACCACCATCACCACCAACCACAGCACAACCGCCACCACCACCACCACCGCCACAACCACCACCACCACCACAGCCCATCACCACCACCACAACCACCTCAGCGAGGCCCCAAGAGACGCCCCAAGAGACGCCCAAGAGGCGCCCAGGAGGCTGCCCCAAGAGACGCCCAAGGCACGGTGGCGGAGCGTCGTCGTCGTCGTCGTCGTCATCGTCGTCGCCGTCGTCGTCGTCGACGCTCACCGCTGCCGCCGCCCGCCGCCGCAGGCGCCAGTGCCGGCCCAGAAAAGGAAGTCGTCGTAGGAGAGGGAGAGAGGAAAAGTAGGGGAGGAGGGGGAGGGGAAGGGGGGAGGGGGGGGTCGAACCCTCCCCCCTCAATCCAGGGTGGGGGGCCTGGTTCCAACCCCCCCCCCTCCCTCAAGCGACCACAGGTCGCGCTCTGTCGCACGTAGGATTCCTATCAGAAGAGGGAGGGCGAGGAGGAGGCCAAGGGGGGGAAGGACGAGGAAAGGGAGAACGAGGGGGAGGGCGAGGAGGGGAGCACGGGGAGGGGGGGGAGGAGGGAGAGCGAGGAGGAGGGCGAGGAGTTGAGGGACGAGGAGGGGGAGGACAAGTTTTGTTGCCCACCGACAGGTCGGGGGGGGTCATCATTAAAGACCTGTCTCGGTTACCCATCGGTCGGAAGGGGTGGGCACTCTGACTCTTTTGACAATCCATCGCCCCCCACCCACCCTGGAACACCAGGAGGAGTTGGCCGTTGCGTCCGTGGCGTGTCAGGAAGGGGGAGGTTCCCGCTGTGTGCCCACCAAGGGTGTTGGCATGCAGGCAGGGGGGGGGCATTGGGATCAAACGCCTCCATCCTCCTCTACTACCTCTTGCTCCTCCTCCTCCTCCTCCTCCTCCTCCTCCTCCTCCTCCTCCTCCTCCTCCTCCTCCTCCTCCTCCTCCTCCTCCTCATCCTCCGCCTCCCCAGACTCCTGTCTCTTTCCCAGGTTTGGCACTCAGGGGTGGGGGCCCGAGAGCGTCCGCGCGGGTGCGGGGAGGGGTTCGAATCTTGAGGCCGGGGAGGGGGCCGCGGCCCGCCTGCACGTTAGTCACCCCCCTTCGATGAATTACTCACTGCGTGGAGGTCCCCATATGTGCATCTTTTAATATATAAAAACAACAACAACAACAACAACAACAACAACAACAACAACAACAACAACAACAACAACAGCAACAGCAACAACAACAACAACCACAACAACAACAACAACAACAACAACAACAACAACAATTACTAGCACGTGGGGACACTCCGTTCTCACCAGTGCCAGGGTTTTCATAGGAGGCGGGCAATACCCCCACTTTGTGGGGGGGCCGTTTCAAGCTCTACCAAATTTCCAAACGACTCTTCGCCACCACCCACACCCAGCTTCCCGCCCTATGACGTTCGGACACTTCACTTCGTGGCATGCGGGCGACCGTGGCTACTATTCAGGGCCCCGCGGCCGACGACGACGGCGTGCGCGCGCGAAGAAAAAACGAATGTGTCCCGCATGTATTATTTGACAGGGATGATGGCCCTGGCAGGTGCGCAACCGTTGTCGCAGAAGTTCGAAAAAGTTGCTCGCAAAAGCCCGTTTGACAGAAATGTTGAAAAAGTGTTGGGTTCCTACGAATCCGCAAGAGCGCGCGGGATGAGATTTTGACATTTTTTTTTTCTTTTAAAAAAAAAAAAAAAAAAAAAAACCATTGGGTTTTTGATGTTTTTATGTTACAATCGTTACGAAACCTAAGGTTTTTGAAGGATTTCGTCTTGCGCGCACGAATGTCCACTTTACCTTATTTTTTGCAAGGGATTCTTGCAATTTGATCAAGTAAGAACAAGAATTTTCATTTTATAGTGTTTTGTGCAAGGGAAAACGGAGTACAACAAAACAACCGGATCCGGTAATAATTCACTTTTCTGAAGCTTTCGCTAAAAAATGATGAAAATGTAGCTGCGGCCGAGGCGTCGGCGGGGGCCGATGCACCAGGGGCCCCAACAATAATTATTCTTAAGAAGAAAATTAACAATTACATACGGAAAAGTTATATAGAAGTAATAGTGTTCACCAACAACAACAACAACAACAACAACAACAACAGCAACAGCAGCAGCAGCAGCAGCAGCAGCAGTAGCAGCAACAGCAACAACAATTACAACAACAACAACAACAACAACAACAATCATTTTACCCGAACGCTCAGTGTTCTCACCAGTGCCAGGGTTTTCATGCGACGCGAGACAATACCCCCACTTCGTGGGGGGGCAGTTCAAGCTCTACCAAATATCCAAACGACTCTTCGCGACCACCCAAACCCAGCTTCCCGCCCTATGACGTTGGGACACTTCACTTCGTGGCGTGCGGACGACCGTGGCTACTACTCTGGCGCTGGTACAATGACTGTGTTGTGGTACATTTTCTGGACGCTAGCTTAGATACACTTTTCCCCTGTTCCACACTGACACCTGTACTGTTATTTAGGTGGTAACGTGTTTCCTGAAGATTTCGGGCGTGCGCGCGCGAAGAAAAACTGAATGTGTCCCGCATGGTATTATTTGACAGGGATGATGGCCCTGGCAGGTGCGCAACCGTTGTTGCAGAAGTTCGAAAAAGTTGCTCGCAAAAGCCCGTTTGACAGAAATGATTAAAAAGTGATGGGTTTCCTACAAATCCGCAAGAGCGCGCGGGATGAAATTTTGACACTTTTTTACAAAAAAAAACATTGTTTTTTTGATGTTTTTATGTTAAAATCGCTACGAACACTAAGGTTTTGGAAGGATTTCGTCTTGCGCACACGAATGTCCACTTTACCTTATTTTTGCAAGGGATTCGTGAAGTTTGGTTATGTTAGAACAAGAAATGTCATTTTTCAATTGTTTTTTGCAAGGGAAACGGAATTACAACAAAACAACCAGATCTGGACCCCATCCACTTTTCTGAAGCTTTCGCGAAAAAATGATGAAAATGTAGCTGCGGCCTAGGCGCGGCGGGGGGGCCGTGCACCAGGGGTCCCAACAATAATTATTCTTTAGAATTAATAATGTTCAACTACAACAACAACAACAACAACAGCAACAACAACAACAACAACAACAACAACAACAACACTACGAACAACAAAGAATGTCAAGTGGATTCGGGGAAATCGCGCGTCTAGCCATTTGTGGTGTTGGGACTTTGCTCCTGGGGGGCTGTCGGGGACTCCTGTGCATGCCGAGGCTCTGCAGCTATCCGCTGGCCCTCCTGGGCTCCTGGGCTTCCTGAGGACCTGAGGCCCTCCCGGACTTAGGGCCAGAGGGAGGGCCTCTGGGACATCTGAGCCATCTTTTTTTGTTTTTTTTTTTTTTTTTTTTGTTTTTTTTTTTTTTTGTGAGAAAGATTTTTTTTTCTTTTTTTTTTATTTTTTTTTTTTTTTTTTTTTTTTTTTTTTTGAAGAAGTCTTTCTGTGGCCTCCTGATGCCTTCTGGGACCTCATGTGATCTCAGGGGCCTCCTGGAGCCTGTTGGAGCCTCCTGTGGCATCCTGAGGAGAATCGAGACATCCTCAAAATCTCGCCCACCTGGGGGGTGAAAATGAGCGCCTCGCTCGAGACATCCTCCAAATCTGCTCCGAAAGCAAAGGATGTTGGACAAAAAACACGCAAACCGCTTGAGGCATCCCCACAAAACAGCCGCGAACGGGACCGTGAAAACACCCCTGGCGGCTCCCCTGAGAGATGCTGAAAATGAGCGCCTCGCTCGAGACATCCTCCAGATCTGCTCCGAAAGCGAAGGATGTTGGGACAGAACACAAGCAAACCGCTTGAGACATCCCCACAAAACGGCCGCGAACGGGATCGTGAAAACACCCCTGGCGGCTCCCCTTAGGGACGTGAAAATGAGCGCCTCGCTCGAGACATCCTCCAAATCTCCTCCGAAAGCGAAGGATGTTGGGACAGAAAACGAGCAAACCGCTTGAGACATCCCCACAAAACAGCCGCGAACGGGACCGTGAAAACACCCCTGGCGGCTCCCCTGAGGGATGCTGAAAATGAGCGCCTCGCTCGAGACATCCTCCAAATCTGCTCCGAAAGCGAAGGATGCTCGGACAAAAAACAGGCAAACCGCTTGAGACATCTTGAGACATCCCCACAAAACGGCCGCGAACGGGACCGTGAAAACACCCCTGGCGGCTCCCCGTAGGGGGGCTGAAGCCAGCGCCCCGCCTGAGACATCCTCCCCGCAAAACGGCCGCGAACGGGGCGCGCGTGAGTCTCACCATGAGTACGTCTGAGTAGGAGTAGGTCTGAGTATGAATAGGTCTGAGCAAGAGTAAATTTTGGGTGGGAGCACATCTGGGTATGAGTAAATCTGAGTGTGAGTCAGTCTGTGTATGAGTAAGTCTGGGTATGAGGAGGAGAGGGGAGGAGAAGGAGAAGAGGAAGGAGGAGGAGGAGGAGTAGGAGGCGTCCAAGTAGTAACAATAATCTCATCTTAGGATATGGGGAATTATACATTCAGAATAACCACAAACATCCGCCGGCACCCTGAAGAGGAGGGAAGAGGGACAATCGTTCGACTCTTCAAGTTAGAAGGCGCCGCCTCTCAAATTGATTGGGATCTGGGAGCCCCAAAATACCCACTTTCAACAACATATGAGCATATGCCTCCCCCACCAAGCCAGGAAGACGTATACACCGATCCTGGGCCCAGCATGGAACTGGCCAGGACCAGCGTACGCTGAGGTCTGGGCGTCAACCCTTCTACACTGGGCGTTTTCCACTCGTCGACTCTGAGTTCCGCGGGCTACCCCAGGGTTCCGCGGGCCCTTGGGGGGACAAGACACTGCGCGGCAAGCGCAGAGGAAACACAGCATAAGCATACACAGTGGGAGCTCCGCGCGGAGCTTTGAGAGTTCATGAGCGATGGCAGCCCAATCTCTGATTTTCGGCGGCGAGCCCGGGGGGGAAGTGAGAAGGGGCGGCCCTTTTCAAAGGCTCGGAAGCCCCCCGGCCTCCTGAAAAGTGCTTTAAGCCTCCCCCGAGGACGCAAAAAAACCGGTCAGGAGGCCGCGGGGCTCCTGGGAAGCCTGGCCGCCCTCTGAAAAGGCCAAGGCTCTGCCTGGCCCCCCCCGGATACAAACACATCAAGGCCATGGGAAGGGATCGGAGGGAGGGAGGGAGAGGGAAGGGAACGAAAGGCGGGGATAGCAAAGGGCAGAATAGAGAATCAGCTCACGTAGCTGATTTTCCCAACGCCCCCCCGCGCCGGGAGGCGCCCACGTGTCGAGGAATGGGCCCGGCGGCGGGGCCGGAACCAGCCGCATGCAGCAGATGTCGTGCCCCCCCCTTTCCCTATCCCCCCCCCTTCTTGCTCGGCCCGAAAGGGAGGGGAACGCCAGACGAGGCGCGAGCGCACCCCGCTTGCCGGCTGCCCCCCCCGCGCGCTCGCCGCCGAGCTCCGGCGTGCGCGCAGGTGCCCGCGGGCGTGGCCCTGGCCAGAGGGCGGCCCCCAGCGCCGTCGCGGCCGCCGCGCGGCACGGGGCCCGCCGGCCCCCCCCCCCCGTTTCCCTCCGGGGGGGGGGCGCCAGGACGACTGCATGGGGAGCCCTCCTCCCAGGCCCCCCTCGGGCAGTGAAAAGAGCACGACGGGAGGTTTTTCGCCATCGTCGGCCTTTTCAGACCCTTGCCGGGCCTCGGGACCGTCCAAAAACGACTCCGAACGAAACACCGGTCCCGGGGAATGGGTCCGAACCTCTGGGGGTCGCGTCATGAAAAAATCAGGACGTCGGGGGTCTGGGCTCCCGCGGCCTCCTCGCCGCGCGGGGAGCTGTGGTGGTTCGAGCACGGGGGTCCTGAAGCAATTGCGCCCTCAGGATGCAGCCAACCCGTAAAGTAGGGATGCGCGGCGAGGATGCAAGGGCCTCGGCTTCCCACTTCGAAGCTTTTCGAGCGGGGCGCGGCCAACGAAAGTGGCCAAGGATGGACCGAAGGAGCAAGGATGCAAAGGGCACCCTTGGGAAGGTTACCCATCCCTACTACGCGGGCTGACTGTAGGGGGGGGGGCCCAGGGGTGGATGCACACTGTCCGGGGTGCCTCGCCCCGAGGGCCCCATCCTTCAGGGCCCCATCCCTGAGCCACCGAGAAGTGGGGGGCGGGGGAGGCCTGGCTGAGACGAAGGAACATACCTGTTTCATTCACGGCAATACAACGGGCGCTATGGGGGAGGAGGAGGGTATCGGTATCGGTATCGGTAAAGAGTCGACTCGCTGCTGGTACTTTGGGACCCCAAGAGGGTCACGTAGAAGATTGATGGGCGAACGGGTCCCACCCTCTGCCGGGGGCCCTATCAAAGAGGGAGCCTGGCCTTGGGTCGAGTCCGAGGGCAGCGCGCTGTCGCGCCCACCCCTTCTCCCGAGCGGCCTCCCTCTTGTTCTGAATTGACGCCCTGAGCTCAGGAGAAAACTCACGCGGCGGGGGCGGGGGAGGGCGTACGGCAGGTTCGTGTCGTGTCGACCAGGGCGTTGGTTTTTGACACCGCAGGGATCGTTCAACCTTGAACGATCGGCCATTTCCGCAACGTCCAATCGTTCAACATCGACCGATTCTGGGCCGCCGCCGGCGTTCAACCTTGAACGCCCGCGCTGGGGTCGCCGCTGGTCGACACGACGCAAACCTACCGTAGTGTAACGGCCCCCCCCCGCCGTGTGGGTCCGGCACCAGACTGGTACCCGGCGCACTGCGGCAGGGGACGCCAGTGGGCGGGGCGGAGCGCCAGGTTCTTGCGGGGGGGAGGGAAGGAGGGAGGGCGGGAGAGGAGGGAGGGAGGGAGGGAGGGGAGGCATAAAGTGCGAATTGACCCGGAAGGCCAAAACGCACCCTCGAGGTGGGGGAAGCCCTGTGCTGAGACGAAGCCAGGGTCGGGACAACTCGGTGATCTGTGAGAGAGCGGGGGGGCCCCGGAGGCTGTACCGGCCGCCGCGGCCTTTCGGAGTTCCGGAACGCTCTGGAAATATTGATCCTCGTCCTAACCCCGCCCGGCCTGCCACCCCTCCTGCGCGCCGACAGAGATGCACCGGGCGGGCCCTCTTGGAGCGCCCCCGGCAAAACATACAAAAAACACCAGCACCTGCGGGCAAGATTTGTATCCACATGCAGTGCATCTTGAAGTTTCGGGTTCTCTTCCCCAGAACTCAACGTCGCAGTGGAGATCGAAAAAAATCTGGCACCTGGGGACCACACTCTCACCCATATCCACTGCGCGTCGGCTCTTTCGCGCCCGTTCCCAGAAAGTTCAAGACGAACTGGATTCTGGGGAAGCCAACAGGCAGCGGATACCGCCACTCCCCGCACCCCTCCCGGGGTGCGCTCGGACCAGAACCTCACAGCGAGTCCAGCGGTGGCGAGGAGTGCCCCCGTCGAGGCCCAAGAGGAAGCACACGAGAAGAACAGGGTACTCCAGATTTTGTAATAACAGGGAGGGGGTCTGGACCCTCCAAGACAAGCCACTTCAGACCCCCCCCGTGGGAGAACCCTCCAAAACATCGTCCCCAGACCCCCCCAGGCCCTCCAAGATAGCCTGGAAGAGACCCCCCCCCCCGAAATGAGACCCCCCTCCCTTTCTTACGAAATCTGGAGTAGCAGCATTGGTACGTCCTCCCCCTCCGAAACATGGACACAAGGTTTGCCCGCGGCACAAGCTGATCCGCGCGCTGGCGCTGTGCCGCTCCGGCGGGCGGGATTTCGTGGCGGCGGTCGCCCGCGGCTCACCCCGGCGCCGCGGGGTGCCGAGCGAGGGGGGCCTCCGGCACGGCAGGCCCCATGCTGTGGCGACCCGCTGGCCTCTGGGGCCCAGATCCTCCTCCTCTTCCCCTTCCTCCTCCCTCCCTCCCTCCCTC
>CAUYUJ010021066.1:7500-48563 GCA_963575745.1 Prorocentrum cordatum | reverse complement strand
CCTCCTCCTCCTCCTCCTCCTCCTCCTCCTCCTCCTCCTCCTCCTCCTCCTCCTCCCATCCGGCAGAGCCCCATCCGGCAAGGCCCCACCTCTGAACTGCTGAGCTGGCCTCTGGCACCGCGCGGGTCGTAGCCTGGAGCGGATCGTGGCTCTCCAGCAGCGCTGGCCGCTGGGCGGCGGCCGAATCTCCGGGCCACTGCTGGAGGCTTGGGAACGGCCACCAACACCAGCACGGGGGGGGGGCCCTCCACCGGGGAAAGATGACCCTGGGCTCCGATGCTGGTGCCAAGGAAGCCCAAGCGCTGCCACCATCGCCGAGATCGGGAGCATCTCCCCTCGGTGGAGGCCCGTCGCCGATATTGGCGCCGGTGTCAACCTCCAGGCCTCCGACGCCGACACGGCGCGGCATTCCGCCCTGACCGCCCGCGCCAGGGCCGCCGCCGCCGCGCGGGCACAGCGGGAGCCTGCCGTGGGCCTTTGAACGAACCGCGCCGTCGAATTCTGACCTCGAGCGCCCGGCTGCGAGGGATCTGCGGTCGAATTCTTCGCCGCGCGGGCTCGAGCGGAGGGGCAGGCGACGGAGGGATGGGTAGCGGGAGGAGGACGAAACGATGGCATCGAGGATCACCCTGACACTGCCCCCAGCCTGAGCCTGACAGGGAGAAGGGCGGGGAGGAGCGGAAAAGAAAAAGTGAGGAGGAGGACAAGTGAGAGGGAGGAGTAAGAAGGAGGGGGGAAGAGGATGAGGAGGAGAAGAGGAGGAGGAGGATGAGGAGAAAGATGATGGAGAGCAAGGAGGATATTGAGGCGGAGGAGCACGAAGAGGACGAATGACGACGAAGAAGAGACGGAAAGCGACGATGAAGACGACGGAAGGAGGGGGAGGAGGAAGAAGCGGAGGAGCAGGAGGGGGAGCAGGAGGGGGAGGAAGAGGAACAGTAGGAGGAGGAGGAGGAGGAACAGCGAACCAGCGAAACGCCGCGCGGTCGAAAAGGCCTGGCCGTCCTGGGGCGGGGCGCGCGGCAGGGCGCAGCCACTCTGAGCGCAAAGTGCCCCTGCTGCACCAGCGGGCGCCGTCAGTTCTGGGTTTGGCTTGCGGCGCGAGCTGTCCGACCCAGGACACCTGCCAGAGGCCTCCAACGTCTCGGAAAACTGAGAGCGGCAGGGTTTCGCAGCGCTGGGCCGCTGAGGGCCCTCGCTGGGCCCCAGGACCGAGAAAACATGCAGGAAGCGTTGCTCAATGCTTCAGACGGCGACACCACTCAAATTCAGCTATATGCACCCGTGGGATGCACAGACAACAGCGGCACGAGAGGCGTATGAGAAGGAGCCGCGCTGCCACAACACCAGTTCCACCCCGCGGGAGCAAGGGAAGCCTGTGTGTCGCAGCTCTGCGTCGCAGCACGAACAGTCCGTACGTGGCCGAAGAAAATATTGTCCACTTTCCACGCGGGAAAGTGGAATTACCAGAACAGACGCATACAAATAAGCGAACGAGTCTGAGCTGAAAACGCCCCCTGAAGCAGAACAGCGCACCAGAGGGGGGTTCGTTATCTTCCTGTCCTGAGTGCTGACACGACGCTGTTCAGCATCGCGGACACGTTCAGAATGGGGGCGGGCGTTACTTGCGAGGGCCCCGGGGAGTCAACGCCGCCCAGCGCCCCTCCCCGAAAACCGCGCCCCACCGAAACAGAATCGAACTTACGATGCAAACCGCGGCAGATGCGAGACCACGAGCGCAATGCCCTTGTGCTCTGAGGAGCTCTGCCACATCTGACAAAGAGGCCCCTGGCTCTATCGCAGCAACCATGCGCCCTGCACTTAAACGAAACAGGCATTCTGGGCGAATCCGAACAGAAAAGCGAAGCACCGCTATGTTCGCGTTCCTCGAAGCTCTTGAAATCCAGACGGGCCCGCCCAGAACAATAATCCAGCGAAGGAGAGCCCCATTTCCATCCACGAGGAGCAGGGTGAGCACGCGCCCCTGGGAACAACTTGGCAAACGCTACACTTCCAGAAACCTCCGATCTGCTGCCAGCAGCGCGGGAAGACTGGCTTCTACTTGATGGGAGAGGAAGAAGGCCAATGTGGAATTTTTACGCAGAGAGAGCTCAGGCCACAACGGAAGAACATTGTCAACCAGAACGCAGTAGGCTCTAGCAGCCCCCATTAGTTTGCCAACGCTGAGCATCTCAGTGGGCCTGACAGGTCAAGCTTCGTTCAGATATCGGCGGGCTTCGGCCTTGACCGCGACATCAACTACCTCCGAAGGCGTCGGCCTTCATGATCATGCAGGAAAATGAAAGCACTGCCTGCGCAACGCTCTGGCAATGGAAACAATCGCGATGATCTCCGCTAGCACGATCTGGAGCCGTATAAGACAAAGACTTAGCAGTCGCATTCTGGGCCCCTAACCTCTCCTAGGCACCCCGCGTAATCCGCGCGCGCGCGGCGCGGGCGGCCCAGGAAAACCCCCAGTAGGTCGCCTAACACGCGCGCAAGTCGCGCGCCAGGGGCGCGCGGACGCGCGCAGCAGCCATGGCGCTGCACAGCGCCGCGCCCCCACGCGCGCCGATCACGCACAAGGCCAGAACTCACATTGGCACGAAGCGGTTCCCTCTGCACCGCGGTCGCCCACTCGTCGCGCGGACGCCCAAAGCACCTGATGTGCCGCTGCGAAGCCGGGATTGTCGGTTTCGGGACGAATGCATCACGGCGGAGAACATCTGCGGCAGGCGCTCGGGCGACCCGCCCGTGGAGCAGCAGTTGCTCCCGCGACAAACGCCTGTCCAAAGTTTGGCAGCCAGCCCCGCGAAGTAACGTTGCCTTCGGCGCACGAGACACACGCGACGAAGGAATGCGCAAAATGGATCTCGAGCAGCGACAATAACAGCCATTCAAAGTTTACTGGTTTCTGCGGCGTTCAACCGCGCGGACTGCGAGCCGAACGTGAGCTTCGAGAGTGCGACGGCGTCGAAGATTCTGAGCTTTCTGGACAAAGAGAGAGAGAGAGAGAAGAGAGAGAGAGAGAGAGAGAGAGAGAGAGGCGTGGCTCCCTGGCCTGGTCAATCCTGCGAAGCCCCCCACCCTTATCCCAGCTTGCGAGATAGCCCCGGCATGATCCGGCTGGCCGCGTAGATCTCATGCCCGAAAAAGTCATGATGTCCTCCATCGGGATAGCGGATAGCGTCCTCGGTCGGCGCCCGGAGAAGAGAACTCCTCCTCGCTCCAACCAGCTGGAATTTTGACCAGTGAAGCGACATGCCGTAGAAACCGCCCACGTGCGCAACATAATCAAACATTTCTGGCAGTCAGGTTGGGCTGCGCCCTGCCAGGAGGGCGTCATCTGCGCATGGGATACAATCCATGCACCCAGCATCGAGATCCCCCCTGACCTCCGGCGAAACTCTGGCAGACGCATCGCGGGCGATCGCTGTCATGGACATCGCGAACGAGATCGGGGACAGCGGGCACCCTTGAGAAATGCCAGACTTTTGCTCTCGGGTGCCCGACTCGATGCGTCGCCGTCGATCACTCTGAAATGACGTTCCAGATAAATGTGCTGCACCATGCGAACATACTTCTCAGGTAGCCCAAACCGGCGGAAGGCCACCATGAGCGCATCCACGTTGATAGAGTCAAACGCTTTCTGCCAGTCTAGGGCCACCATGCCGATTTGCCCTGGCCCCCAAGCTAATTCCAGACCTATGCGACGGCGAACCATGAAGATGGTGTTGCTGGTGCCCTGGCCAGCGCGGAAGCCGAACTGCGTGTTCGCGAGCCGCCGCCCCGCCCCTGCCCGCTGCAGTCTCTTCAATATGACGGTTGCAAAAAGATTGTAGGTTACGCAAACGAGACTGATGAGCTGGCAATTGTCGCAGAACGTGACGTCGCCCATCTCGCGCAGGGCCATCACGTTTGCGAAGCGCCAGTCCTCGTCGATGCCCCCTTGTAGCCAACATTCGTTGCGCGCGCGACAGCCAGGTGAGCCCTTCTGCCTCGTTGGCAACGGCGCGCCAGCATTCGCTATTCACGCCGTAAGGCCCACAGGCCGTGTTATTCTTCAAGCCGCGAAGAGTGTCGCCAACTTCTGTTCCTGCGATATCCCCCAAATCGCCCGGCAATTCGTTCCCGAGTGGCTCTCGCGATTCTCCTCTCTTGAATGCGCAGCGCGTCATTTTTGTAATTCGAATGTATATACTTACGCATTAATTCGGTAACCAGATAGGTTAAACCCTAAACGTTCCAGGTCCCGATCGTCGAAACTCCTGGGCGCCGCCGGCCACGCCCCCGAAATCCCGCCGACGGGCTCTCGCTGCTGCCGGGTGAAATTCCCCGTCTGGATCGCAGGACCCTGCGACGTGCAAGCCTTGGGACATCTCGCCATCCTTGTCCTTCCTATAGACTCCGAGTGGCGCCGCCTCTATCATCGCCCACTCTGAGGCCGTCGCATACAGCCCTGGAACCCCCAGCGACCAACACTGAAGTAGAGGATCTGGACGCGTGCTTGCCGGTTGCGCTGCGGTTTGCGATGGCCATGGTCTTCATCGCACCCATCATCGTGGTCTCCACCTCCCCCCTGTCACGTAGTTGCCACACCCCCTCGTGACCTCCTGGAAGTTGCCCTTGGCAACCGCATGCGTTTTGAATATTTGCGCCTCCTGCTCGACAGAAGCGGCGGCGTGCCTCGCATCGAACGCCGCCTGCTTTGCCGCCGTCGCTTGCTCCCTGACTTCCATCGCCTCCTTTGCACTCTTCGTCTCATGCCGACCTCTTCCGCCAGGTCCGCATCCGGGTCCGAGGGGTCGACGGGCTGGCCGTCGTCGGCGTTCTCCATCCCCGCCGACTTGTTGCCCAGAGCCCCAGGGCTGCCCGCCCGAGGCTTGAGCTCGCGGCCCTCTGGGCGCGCCGCCGCCATGCCGGGCGCGCCGCGGAAGCGGGAGGGAAATGCAGCCGGCGCGCCGGCTGTTATACTGCAGCCAATACAGGAATGGCCACGAAATCCCCCGATTGACGGGGGCCCCGGGGCCGTCGGTCTCGAGCGCGCCAAGCGCGCTTCAAAGCATCGACGCCTTCTGCGGCTGGGCGCGGCAAGACTCGACGGAGCGGGCGACAGTTCCGCGCGAGCGGCCTCCGCGCGCGGGTCAGAAGCGGCTATGCGCCAGGGCAAATCTCCCTGGCCAGACGGCCGCGCCCCGCAGCCTCGCCGGCCGCGCATATGGCTCCACGCGAAGAGGCTCGGACCCAGCCCCTCCGGGCTGGCGCGAACATTGGGCTGGAACGCGCCGACCGCAGGGGAGGTGGAGACGCACAAAGCCAACTTCCCTCGGGCTCCGGAAGAGAGAGGGGCCAGTGGCAAATGCGCAGCGTGGCAAGCCGCATGTCTGCCCGCCAAAGCGGATCGCCCGACAGCGCGCCGACGCCAGCGAGAGACCTTCCGGGAGGGAACGGTCGCCTAAAAAGCCTGCAACCTCATAGCCAGGAGAACTTGTCCGATGACCCCCGAGACGCCGGCGCCACATGTCTGCCGCTCGAGGCGCCTAGCCTGCCCACACAGAAGCGCCAACCTAAACCTGAGCTCGGAGTCGCGCCCAGGCACGCGAGCAGAAGCTCCAGCACTGTCGCCTGCGCCTAAGGCGTGGTCCGCTTCCGCCACCCTTCCGCCGAGCTCCCCGAGGGCCGGCGACGAGCTCATGGCCGCGCTGCGACGGGGGGAAGGGGGGCAATCTGATCCGTCGCCGGCCACCCCATGGAAACGGATGCCACATGGACATCCAAATCGATCGCCCCATAATGGGCAAGCGTGCCGCAAAGAAACGCCAGCGAGGACTTCCCGTCAAAAAGACCCCCCCACACTCCGCCCGGACAAGCGCGCCCCCAGACCGCGCCTGAAGCGCCGCGAAGTGCTCCGGCAGCCCAATGCCGAAGGGGACGTGTCTGCCCCCATGATAGGGCACGGGGGCGACGAAGACGCCCCCGCGCCACGCGCCACGAGAGCGACGCCCCCATTCGGTCTGCGACCACCAAAAGGTTCCAAGAGTAGGGCAAACAGGACGGCGCCGAGCTGCCCTGAAAGCTTGCCCACAGCCTCCACCAATTCAACAAGAATGCCGAGAGTCACTGCCCCCTCGTCAAAAAGCAGATGGCAGCGTGAGCAATCGCAGCCGTCGTAGGCGACAGCCGAGGATCCCCCGCGCTTCTCACTGACCACCCTGAAGTCGCCCGGGGCCCCCCCGAGAGAAGGGCAACAAAGATCCTGGGACCTGGCGCCACTTCCACTGGAAAATCAGAACCCGAGCGCACCCTCCGCGTCCGACGGCCCGACGAATCCCCACCAAGCGGCTCTACTGGACGACGCCGCGGCGACGCGCCCAGGCGCCGGAGGGTTCTGAGCTTTTCTAGGCGGGGCCCCTAGGGGTCCGGGCCCTTTTCCCCTGCGGCCGGCTCTTCGTCCTAAGCGGGCTGAGCTGTTCTGGCCCGCGCGGGCGCCCGAATGCGAACGCAGTTGGCGCCGAGTGGTTGCTCCGATTCTCTTCTCCCCAACAGTCCGTTTCTCGACGTCCGTCATGGCGCGAGGAGGCGGCGCTCCTGGGGCTGGCGCTTCAGGCGCTCTTGGCGGGCGCGTTGTCCATGGCCCGCTGGGCCACAGGAGGCGCGCAGCGGGCACGGGGCGTTCCTATGGACTTCCCCTCTACGCTGGGCTTGAATTGTAGGATGCATCAGATGTCCAGTCGGAGTGGCGGGAGGATGTCAGTGCTCGCTGGGCTTCTTGATCATGGGGAAATGGTAAGGACTTTGTCGTCTTGGTCATGGCGCAAACACTATAAGGCACTCGTGTCCCAGGGGACATGTTGCCACAAAAGGATCGGAAGCCAAGCGCGAAGGTGGAGGACATCATCAGCAAAATTGCAGTCCACCTAGTCAACAGCTTGCTGCTACATGTCCGCGTGCAGTTGATCAGCTCGCGGCACTTTTGAATCGCAGAGGAGACCAGTCATCAGAGGAGGCCAGTCATCGGCCGTATTCGTCTCAAGAGAGGCTGGGCTCCGTCGCGCGCAAGTTCCCGTCTGCTCGCCTCAAAACTTCGTCAGTCAGAACGCGCACAACTGGCTGCATCAAAATGTGAGGGGCATTCCTAGGTTCTGGCCGCACTGGAGCTCGTGGATGCGCAAGGAGCTCGTGGAAGCTCGTGGAAGCTGGATGCGCAAGGAGCTGAGGGCAATCATAAGTCCTTTGTCCTTGCCGTCGCAGCTGGGCACGGCGCAGGTCAAGCACGAGCGCGTCGTGGCCGAGTCTTTTCGGTGTCAGACACTTTGGACGGCAAGCTTGGCACGGCGTTCGCAATCAAGCAAAACGTAAGTTGTTGGCTGAAGACAAGGACGGGCTGTTCGAGCGGGCGAAGGTCGCGGCCGACAAGATGCGCGGCGAGCGCGCCCAGCACCTCGAACGCATCGCGGCCGAGCTATAGCTTCCCGACCCAGTGGGTGATGGCGGCGATGCCCCCCGTGCCCCCGCTGCGCCTGCTGCCCCTCGCGCTTCCGATGCGTCTTCAAGGGGGGGGGGGGGGGGGGGGGGGGGGGGGGGCAGCTGCCAGCGCGAGAAGCATGGGGCAGGTTCGCGTCGCGACGACTTCTGCGCTAATTTCTGACACAGCGTGGATCGCTCAACCTTGAACGCCAGCGCTGGCTCTGCTCATCGAGATGTGTGGGATCGCGTCTGGGGAGCCAGTGCTGCCCATCGATATATATAGATATATATATATATATATATATATATATATGGAGATGCGTCTGTTGGGGGCCCAAGGCGCGATGGATCAAGGCGTTGATGCCAGAGGTGCGCGTCTCCGCCGTCGCCCTTCTCGGAACGTTCGCGATCACGCGGAGAAGGTGGCGCTGAGTGCTCTACAGTTGCCGGCGGACTGTCGCCGTCACTGTCCACGGGGCCAAACCAGAAAGGATAGTCGGTGCAAAGACGCAGGTGAACACGTGCTGCAAAGCGTGTGCTCGTGAGCTCCCGTCTGCACTTTAGGAGGTCGCCCACGCAGCTTTGATGTGGCTACGTGTTCTTTCTGCCTGTGCTGCGGCGCCGAAACTGAGTGACTGCCCGAGGTGCTTGAGCGACCCACCATGCGGCAGCGCGGGCCTCGAACATGTAAGTGTTGGCTTTCCTGGTGCGCCGCGTAAAGATGCCCATGATGTCGGCTCCCGGGCGAGGGCGCGCAACCTGGGCCATGTCCATCAACGCGGTGCGGAGGTGCGGGGGCGTCTGGCAGTTCAAAGCGCGCCGCCAGAAGCGCAGGTTGGTTGAATTAGATCCGCTCGCGTGCCCACACTTTACCCCCGACCGCGTCTCCCGCCAGGCTCGGATCAGCAGCGCCATGATGCATGGAAGACTGGCGTTGGACGGCAGGGAGGTCAAGGGATCGCCGTGCTTCGTGTCTCGCCGACTGAATGCACGACTGGCGGCATCAGCTGAAGGGCCCTGCCTCCGAGGAGAGCCCTTCATGGATGGCCCCGAGGCCCGAGGCTGGCCCCCAGGAAGCACGCCGGCCGCCCCCGCGCGCTCCGTGGCGACTTGTCCTCCTCCTCCTCCTCCTCCTCCTCCTCCTCCTCCTCCCCCTCCTCCTCCTCCTCTTCCTCCTCCTCTTCCTCCTCCTCCTCCTCCTCCTCCTCCTCCTCCCCCTCCTCCTCGCGCGTGGCCGCGGCGCCTCGGTTTCCGCCGCGGCCGCGCCCCCCTAGCGCCACAGCTGGGCGCGCGCGACCTGGGCGAGGGCTTCGGCCTCACTCCTGGTCAGAGGCCTGAGGAGGCGAGCACGTCTGGCTCGCAACTGTGCGCAAAGAAGACAGAAAGCAACGGGCACCTCGAACCTCTGGGCCGACGGTGCCAAGAGCCCTAGTTTGTCGATCCCATCCCACCCAGGCTCCACCGCCCCCTCCACAACGATAGTGGTTACTAGCTCCGCCAAGACAGGGCATCGCCAGCAGTGTCGCATGCAGTCGGGTTGGGCACAGCCAACTACACAAGTCGACCCGATCTGCTGAAACCGTTGCTGGGTCAACCATGCTTTTGACAGAGTGCAGAGCATGGCGAACGCGTGCGATACTTTCATTCGGCACATATTTTGGCTGACGGCGCCCCAATCTACACGGAAGATCTTTTCTTCAAGCTCGGGGAACCAACTTCGGGGCCTCCGAAGAAAGAGAAACCGCAAGGCGTCCGACGGAAAAAGGATGGCCGTCGCTGAGGCCTGGAGGGCACGTTGGATCCTCAAGCGCGGGGGGCGCCGACCAGCTCGACTAAGCACTGCGGCCTCAGAACTCAGACGGTGGACCTCGGAATATCCAGGAAGAAAATGAGCCAGCTTCGGGTTCTCAGGAAAGCCTCTGGCAGCCTCTTGGAGCCTCTGACACAACGCAGGTCCCCCCCACCAAGTCGGAGACCACTCCCCCCTCAGCACGCCCACGATCGGGAGCTTGCGGATGGCCTGTTCACGAAGCCGGCGGGCGAGAGGGGGCCAGCACGTCGCAAAGGTAGAGAGAGCAGCTCTGCCGTGCGCGGCGTAGGCGCCGAGGGTGGCGCACGCAAGTTTCGGGCCCCCCCACTTGCTCATCCCAAACCATCCAGTCCGACTGAGGGCGCAGTGCGGGAAGTGGAAGATCCGAGCCAGCATCGCCACCTCCTGCCCCAGTAACTTCACGGGGGGAAATAACAACTGTGCAACATACGTCGGCACCGTCGCGCACCAGTTGTTATAGAGAACTGCAGCAAGAGCGGTTGGCGTGTTAGCTCCAGCTAGTAGGTGTCCTCTTTCCCGCCATTTCCCTAGAGGCCCCGCCCATGATTTTGCAAAGGAGTTCGGGCCCACCCACATCCCCAGGTACTTCAGGTTCGGGACAATCACAAAATCAGCCCAAGACGGAACGAACTCCTCCAGAGCTCGACGGTACACTGACGCTAGCTCCTCACTGAACGGGCCACAGAGCGGGGTGATGAAGCATTTGCACGTTTTCAATATGAGCGCGGCCAGCCGCTGGGCCCAGCTGAAGATTCGGAAGAGGACGGTCAGGTACTTCAGTCGCATGATCACCCCGCCGATGTCACCTGCGCAAGCGAGGATCACACCCCGCGACATGCCAACGAAGCTCCGCTCGAAGTCCAGCAGGAACGGATTCAACCTTGCAGCAAACAAAGCACCGCTAGCAGGGCACCCTTGAATGATACCTGACCAGATGGTGAAGAGCCACACCGTAGCTCCGCCGAGGGACCCAAAGCAGTGAACATTCTGATAGAGGATCCAGAAGAACCGCTCCAGGGGCCCAGGGAGATTCATTTTCTTAAAAACTTTGTGCGTCCAGGAGTGCGCCGCAGAGGGGAAGGCCTGAGCGAAATCGTACGAGACGACGGCGGGGAGGTTGGTTTCGGCCTGGTCTGGCATCGAGGCGAGTCGAGCGTAGGTGTCTATTTCGATGATGTTCTCTCCGAACTGCCCGCCGACCGCGAACCCCCTCTGGAGCCGACAACTGACCTCGGCCATCTTGACCGAAAACGGGCGCACCACCAGGCTAGTGAGAATCTTGTTCTCCGAATTCTTCAAGCCGGGCGGGCGGAGCGACTGGGCGTCGCGGGCGGCTCCTCCTGCATCCCCTTCCTCCTCTCCCTTAGGTATGAATATGCCCAACATATCGTTAAAACTCGATAACGGGGAGCTCCCATCCAAGATCCACCAAAGATATTCATCCAGCAGCTCCGCTGTCTGAAGTGCAAAGCGCCACGCAGCGCACGGAAGCCGATCGGGTCCAGGTGCGCAGTCCTCCAAGGTCCTCAATCGGACTCTGGTGCCTGAGAGGGCCGGTGGGGGATATCCGAGAAGTCGAGATTGCCTCCGAAACGGGTCAGGCATTGATCAGCGGGACCTTGGAGCACCTGCTTGGGGCCAAAGACGTCACCCCAGTAGCTGCAGATCGCCGAGGACATGGATTCGGGCGTCGTCGCCACTTCCCCACCTAGACGGATACCTTTCAAGTGCAGACGGCGGTCGAAGGGCGCCCAAATCGCAGCCCGTTTTTGAAGGCGGCGAAGCTGTTGGCGACGTTTACGACGGAGCTTCTCAGGGGTCTTCTCATTGAGATTCTCTTTGATGGTGTTTTGTTGGGCCTCTAAGTCCGCCGTCTGCAGCTGGTCAAGGTCCGCTGCAAACTTATCAGGATCGAGAAGCCAAAGACGTCCGCTGCACACGTCGTAGACTAGAACAGCACGTGCACTCGAATGCGCCTGCAGAAGGATGGAGCCTAGCTTCGCATCTTGCCTCCAGACAGCACGGGCGATGCTTCGGCACAGAATGGTCCGACCAAGTCTCGAGGACGGGTCATGATGAAGAATAGCATTACGTGCGAATATGGCTCCTTCATAAGATACTTGAATGATTCTACCTTCAGCGGCGGAGATAAGCCTTCCCAAGACACGGCCTTCAGGTGGGCCTCCATGAAGTCCCTGAAGTACGGGGTGCCAAAGAGCTCTTTGGGGATGGGGCGATCTTGCTCTGGGGTCTGCGGGGTACTCTTGAGGTCGACGGAGACAGGGGCGTGGTCCGAGAGGTCCCGATGGCAGATGGTTTCGACGACGCATTACGGTGCCCCCCCCCAATGCATCCAATTGAATCAAGCCCCACCCTGGGAAAGACACAAAGATCCGCTCTATGATGTTCGTGGAGTCATTTGCCAAGCAATAATGAGTTGGGTCGGGTTGCTCAACCTCATCCATCTTGCTGAGCAGTGCCTGCCAAACAGGGCCCCGGCGAGCTCTCCACTCGAGGAATCCAGAATTGCCGCGAAACTCACCTCCAGGCGTCGAGGGTGACGGCGGGGTATTGCTGATATTGAAATCGCCAGCGACCACGACGAGAGCGCGCTCAGGAGCACACTTCGCTAGCTGAAACTCGAGGTCGATCGCTTGGGTAACCTTCCTTTTCTCATCCCTGGAGAGCCCAAAATTGTGAACATTGTAGTGCGATAGCCAGCAGCCCCCAGACTCGCCAAAGCTCGCAACCACGTTCAACACACAGCCTGGAACCAGTTCTTTAACTTGGAAGGAAACTTGAGCACCCAAATCAGGAAAGAATGTCAGCAGGCCGCCAACATTCGTGCTCTGCGGAGATCTGGACGACCCACACGACATGCATGCTCCTCTGGTCCCAATATTCTGCGTCTCGCAAGCGGCGCAGACCCGCGGGGCAAAGGAGTGGAACATATAGCATTTCTTGTGGATCTGGCACATCATATCCTCAGCCTCCGCCAGGGTCCCGTGAACTTCTTGGAGCCCAAGGACCGTGGTGGGGGAGATGAGGGAACGGAGGTAAGAGATCTTCTGGCTGCGGAGGTACATGTCATGGTGTAGCAAAGCCCTGCAGTTCCAGCTCGTGATCGTCAAGCTGGATATTGCGGCCGATGGCCCTCGCCAAGCGGCTAGGAGTTGGCTAAAGACACCACTCCGTCTCGGTGGCGGAGCCGAAGAGGCTGCCCACTGCCTGGCGGAGCCTCTCCGCCGACATCTGGAGCCCCTCAATGTTCTTGTCGCTGAAGTTGATGATCGGGGGCTGGTTGCCAGGCGTCGGTTCGAAGGAGATGAGGTCTTTCCACGAAGAGCTGACCACCCCCTTCCCCCTATCCACGAAGTATTTCTTGTTCGGATACACGTCTGCAATGGCCCGCACAATTTTCTTACATCCGAGCTCCCTGGCCACCTGCTTCGGGCTCTTGTCTGGGCTGATGGACAGCTCCACCTCCGCACCGAGAGGCGACTGCGCAGTAATCTTCCACCAGCCCGCACCGCGACCAGGAAGTCTGAGAGAACTAATAGCTTGCGAAACCTTTCGCGCAGCATAGCCACGCGCGCCCTTGACCACGATCTGGTACCTCGTGTCCGCGGGCTCGCCCTCCACGGTGAACTCGCCCTCCCCCAGGTTGCTGTCCTCCAGCCACGGCTGAACTGCACGTGCGATCGCTGCCTTCGGCATGACCTCGCGCGTCCGCACCATGCTGATCGTCGAGTCGATCTCTCTGTCGAAGCCAC
The DNA here is from genome assembly GCA_963575745.1 of Prorocentrum cordatum. Taxonomy (NCBI): domain Eukaryota; class Dinophyceae; order Prorocentrales; family Prorocentraceae; genus Prorocentrum; species Prorocentrum cordatum. Next base: position 35,492 of record CAUYUJ010021066.1, on the reverse strand, counting down.
CACTGGCCGCCTGGGGCCTCGGAGCCTCCTCACGGCGCATGAGCCCGAGTAAGTCCCTGAGTTCCTGCACCTCCTTTTCCAGCTTGTCGATACGCGTATCATGTACCGCCACCTTGTGTTCAACCTTGCACATCATTTTCTCCACCGCTTTGTCGATCGCTTTGCAATGCTCCGACATCGTGCCACTGAGCGCCGACAAAGAAGCTTGCATGACTCGTAGGCTTTCCATGACGTCGGTCCTCGTGCTGTCGATATACTGCTTGAGTTGCTGCTGCTCTTGATCTGCTGGGCCTTCAGCATGGGGACGGCGACGGCCGGGTAAGTCACTCGACCCACCAGCAACTTCAGTAGTGGCGTGGGCCGTAGTCGCAGTAGCTTCTCCAGAGGAACCGTCGCTGCCCACGTGGAGGTGCTGGGGTGAGGAGCCGCCAGTGCCAGCACGGCCTCCTGCACGTGGGGATTGAGCTCCAGGAAGAGTGGGGCATAGTTCTTCACCTTCAAAGAGGGCAGCAACGTCACGGGCACCATGCGTAGACCGAGGGGTGTCCATGCCGCTGTCCTCGCTGTCACCTGCGTCGACCTTCTTCTTCGGCGGGGCCTCGTCCGAGTTGTTCCGTCCCAGCTGTCGTCCAGAGCGCTTGCCAGAAGGGGACGCGCCCGCGGCCGCGGACATGGCAGCGATCCTTGCGCCCAGAGCGCGATTAGCACGGAAGAGAGGAGGCCTGCAATGAATCGGGGCGCGGGAAGCGCCGTGGCCCCTGGTGGCCACAGAAAGGCGGCTCGGGCCACCTGCGGAGGCAGAGTCCAAAGCTAATCGCTGATTCTCGGACGTCTATAGTCCTTCACAACGTTTAGCCTTGAGCCGAAATGGCTACGGTCCTCCTCCCTCCTCCTCCTCCTCCTCCTCCTCCTCCTCCTCCTCCTCCTCCTCCTCCTCCTCCTCCTCCTCCTCCTCCTCCTCCTCCTCTGCCCAGCGTGGAAACGTTGAACGAGATGCGCGCAGCCTGGCTCAGCACGCGGCGCGCGCAGAGCGGACCGCCAACTTTTTTGTGTGCGGCGGGGCCGAAGGCCCTCTTCCGTCGAGTGCCAGTCAATGACGGTGGATTGCACTCCCGAGCACGCTCGCGGAAACTGTTGAACATCAAAATATTGCGCATGGCCGAAAGCTGGATGGTCGTGGGGCTGATGTTGATCCAGAACGAGTGGGCGCCGGTCGTATAGGAGCCTGCTGAGCAGCTTGTGCAATGACGGTGTAGAACATGTGGGCCTGTAGTTTTCAGACAAGCTGAGATCCCCAGCCTTGCGCATCACAAAAGTAAATGGATTATTCCAACTCGCAGGCGAGTCCCCGTCTGGACGTATCATCTTGCTGCACAAGAGAAACACAACATCAGTAAGGTCCAGAACCGACCTTCAACATCTCTACAGTTGCTCCTTTCGAAATAGAGGGGAGGGGAGGAGGAGGAGGAGGAGGAGGAGGAGGAAGAGGAGGAGGAGGAGGAAAAGGACGATACTACAAAAAAGGTGGCTGCTCGGCCATTAAGGGCTGCGCCACCGCTGCCAGCAACCGGGGTCCTCTGCCCCGGGTCGCCACACGAATTCCGTCTTGCAAAGCGGGGGGGGAGTGCGCGCAGAGATCGGGGGATGTCAATCTGGCCATCGCTCGGACGTCCATTCCCTGTGCTTTTTTCGATTTCGTGCGTGTTTTTTTCGCCAAATGACCAAGGATGCTCCTCGATGGTCCTCGCCGAAGGAACAATGCACACGTCCGAGCGATGCCAAGCAATTGACCACTTCACCGATCCTGGTCAGGCCGATCCTGGGACGAGGATCGGCGAGGGCGAAGGAGAGAAACCTTGCTGCCGCCCCCGAGACGCCGCCCGGGGGGCCCAACGCCGACCCGAGAAACCCGTGCGGATCTCCAAACATTAAAAGCTTATGCCGACTGTTTGTTCTCCAGGTCCTGGGCCGAGAAGGGGGCTGCCCGGGATCGGCGAGGTGGTCGGCTGACGTCGGCGAGGTGATCGGCTGGCGGTCGGCTGACGTCCTCCCCGCAGGGTCAGTGTGGGCCTCCCAGATGGGGTCCGAGCAGGTAGGGTCAGAGGATCGCGCCGCCTCGCAGATGCATCGGGGACGTCAAAAGGATCAACTTGGACGCGAGGCCAGGATTAGAGGGCTCCCAGAGATCCAACGAATTGAAACAGCAGCACGGCAATTTTTCGCCGGTTTCGGCCTCTGGAGGCCCTCGCCGGCCCCCAAGATCGTCAAGAAATGACTCCAGATAAAAAACCGGTCCCAGGGAGTCGGCGGAGACGTCCAGGGGCCCGCATTGAACAAATCGAGACACCAAATATGGCTGGCGTCCGAAAGATTAGGGGCCTCGGGGTCCGAGCAGATGGGGTCGGAGGATCCCGCCGCATCGCCGACGCATCACTGGGGCATCGGCGATGCATCGGCGACGCCGGCGTGGGCAAAATCGGGCTCCGCATCGAGCCGCAAGGCCGTTGCATCGGCGCTGCGGCGCGATCCTCCGACCCCATCTACTCGGACCCCGTTTTGGAAGCGTCGAACACCCAGACCCCCTCGGGCACTGAACGAAAACACGACGGGAGGTTCGGAGGAGGATCGCGCCGCATCGCCGATGCATCGGGGACGTCAGTACGGATGACGTCGGAACCCACATCGGGCCGCATCGCCGATGCATCTGCGATGCGTGGCGATCCCCCGACCCCGTCTGCTCGGACCCCACCCAGGAGCGGGTGTCGGAAGGGAAACGGGTCCTGTGGGAAAATGGCCCCGGAGGAGGAGGAGGAGGAGGAGGAGGAGGAGGAGGAGGAGGAGGAGGAGGAGGGGGAACATGGGCCCCCAGGGCCAGCGCATCTCGGCCGCGAGATCCCTTTTTGGGGGGCAGCGAGGAGGGACGGGCACCCTCGCTGGGCCCGGGAGCGCGAGAGAAGCTCCCTCCTGCTCCCCGAGGGCCCCGCGTCGAAGCTGGGCTGGTGTCCAGGGCGGGGCCCCTCCTGGAGAAGCCCCGCCGCCCTCGGATTCGGACGCCCGAAATGGGTACCGAAAAAATGGGCACGATGCCCAGCAGCAAATGTTGTCCCAAGGCGGCCTCCTGTCTCGAATGGGCACAGGCCGCGGCGGCGTGGGCAGCGAGCCCGGTTCAAAACGAACAAAATCCGCGGTTGGGCATCGTGCCCATTCTTCCCGTGCCCACCTCGTGCGTGCGGATCTGAGAAGGCCTCCTCCTCCTCGCTTCCCCCCTTCGCTCGCCGACGAGCTGGGCGGCCCCGGGGCTCGGGGAGGGCCCCGGAGGGCCGAGCACGGCACAGGGGCCTCGGGGCCCCGAATTACCCCTCGGGGCCCCCACCGCTCCGTGCGAGCCGACGTCCCCTGACACCCGCCGATGGGTTGTGCGTTTTCCAGCCGCGGCCCGAGAGGTCCCGACTGCGTCCCCGGGGGGATGAGGAGGGAGGAGGAGGAGGAGGAGGAAGAAAGGAGGAGGAGGAGGAGGAAGAGGAGGAGGAGGAGGAGGAGGAGGAGGAGGAGGAGGGAAGAGGAGGAGGAGGAGGAGGAGGAGGAGAAGGAGGAGGAGGAGGAGGAGGAGGAGGGAGGAGGAGGGGAGGAGGGGGAGGCGGAGAGGAGGAGAGAGGGGGAGGAAGACCAGGAGGAGGAGGAGAGGAGGAGGAGGAGGAGGAGGAGGAGGCGGAAGAGGACGAGGAGGAGGAGGAGGAAATGGAGAAGGAGGAGGGGAGGCGGAGGAGGCGGAGGAAGACAGGAGGAGGAGAAGGAGGCGGAGGAGGAGGCGGAGGAAGACCAGGGAAGAAGGAGGACGGAGGAAGCTCAGGAGGAGGAGGAGGATGAGGAGGAGGAGGAGGAGGTGAGGAGGAGGAGGAGGAGTAGGAGGAGGAGGAGGGGAGGGGAGGGGAGGAGGAGGAGGAGGAGGAGAGGAGGAGGAGGAGGAGGAGGAGGGAGGAGGAGGAGGAGGAGGAGAGGAGGAGGGGGAGGAGGACGAGGAGGAGGAGGAGGAGGAGGAAGGAGGACGAAGAGGAGGAGGAGGATGAGGAGGAGGAGGGGGAGGCGGAGGAGGCGGAAGAGGACCAACAAAAGAGGAGGAAAGGAAGGAGGAGGAGAGGAGGAGGAGGAGGAAGCGGAGGAAAGACCAAGAGGGGGAGGAGACGGGGAATCAGAAGGAGGAGGAGGCGGAGGAAGAGGACGAGGAGGAGGAGGAGGAGGAGGAGGAGGAGGAGCTGAGGAGGAGGGAGGAGGAGGAGGAGGGAGAGGAGGAGGAGGAGGAGGAGGAGGAGGAGGAGGAGGAGTAGGAGGAAGACCAGGAGGAGGAGGAGGAGAGGCAGGAGGAGGAGGAGGAAGAAGAGGAGGAGGCGGAAAGACCAGGAGGAGGAGGAGGAGGAGGAGCAGAAGGAGGAGGAGGAGGAGGAAGACCAGGAGGAGGAGGAGGAGGAGGAGGAGGCGGAGGAAGACCAGGAGGAGGAGGAGACGGATGATGATGATGATGATGATGATGATGATGCTGATGATGATGATGATGGTGGTGGTGGTGGTGGTGGTGGTGATGATGATGATGATGATGATGATGATGATGATGCTGATGAGGAGGAGGAGGAGGAGGGGGAGGTGACGAGCTCGAAACACATCCCTATCCCTAAGATCGGCGGGGCCGTTTCGCGGACCTCACCGAACACGGCCCCATGCGGATCAGGCCTGTCGCGGCCGAGCATGCTTCGCTTGAGCTTCGAACCTGGACTGTGGAGATGCTGGAGGTTGATGGAAGATCGGGAAGCACCAGGGGCGCTGAGGATCGGAGGGGGAGAAATCGCATGAGGAACGACCGTGGTTGGCAGCGGCGGCAGAGAGAGAGAGAGAGAGAGAGAGAGAGAGCGGCGGCGGGGACGAGAGGGCTTGAGATCGATAAGGGAGAGCACGCCCACGAGAAGTAGTGGCGGAAGGCATGGTGCCGACAGCGGCGACGGCGGCCTCTGTTTTCGCCCCTTCCAAAGCCGACGCGCCTTCTCTGGAACCTCTCGCTCGGCTGAACACTAGGCTGACCTCTCAGGTCAAGAAAGCAACTGAACCCACGGGCTGAGCCTGACCGCACGCAAAGAGCCGACACATTCGTCAACGTCGCCATCCTCATCGTCGTCATGGTTGTCGTCATCGTGGTCGTCCTCTCCATGATGTCGCCATCCCCTCTCTTCTCAGAGTGATCATCGTTGCCGTCGTCGCTAGCGTCGCCGCCGACTGCCCTCCTTCAATCGCTAGCCGTCGCACTTATCATCGTTGCCGTCGTGGGGCGAAGCAGGGGACGTCTCGGACCTCTGGCGATGACTACCCCCCAACCCTCTTACGGATCCTTTGGGGCGCACGTCGCGAACATCATCTGAGGCCCCCGAGGCCCAATCCGACATGGAGGGGCCCCACTGGCGAGCAGGCGAAAACCAAACTCAATGGCCAAACGAACTCGCTGTTATAACCTTGGCCCCGCTGAGGGCCTCTGGGGGAGAGGGGGGGATCGCAAGTCGTAGTTCCAACCACTCGCACGTTGGTGATCTCACTCGACTTCTGCATCGGCCACTCTGCGGCTTGGCCCATGACACTGACACTAGCACGTGCACGGAGAAGCAAACTGCAAACCCCTGAGCAGCTAACGGAAAACTCTAGATATACGATGCACACAAAGCATCGACCCTCTAAGTTCGCAGTCGGCGAACTCGTTCACTCCTCCTCCTCCTCCTCCTCGGGACTACTCTAAGCCCCCTTACTCAAGCCACTCCCTCCCGTCAAGAGCGCAGGCCACCGCAAAAGAACACGAAGCGAGATGGGCGAGAAGAAGACGATGAATGAGAGATGAGCGAGTGGGAGATCGACTGCAGACCCCATCATGCAGCCGAAGAGGTTGCCACGTGCATCGCAGGACAAATCGGCAGCGCGGGCTCGAGTTGCGAAAAACAGATCCTACCTAAGGAATGCCAGCGGGCCCATCGTCGAAGAGGCCTGCAATCGGGCACTGCTCAGTGCCCAATCCCTCCCCAGTCAAATACTTGGACCAGAGGTCCCGCAACACCATGAGCAAGCTCTCACGATGGCCATACAACTGCCACGAAACACTGAACCTGCTGAACGGCTTCAGGTGGCCGTTCCAGGACCCCTGCACGTTGGCGCGCCACGCGCGTGCTCCAGGCGGAACAAGATGGCGAATCTGCGCCTGGGCGATGTCGCCCGCAGGGATCCTCTTAGGAGGCCCGCCTCCACCTGGCAAAGCACCCCCCTTGCCTCTGCCCTTGCCCTTGCCCTTGCCCTTGCCCACGTGGGCTGGCTCGGGAGGACCTCGAACGGCGTTCCGTTTCGCAGTCCAATCTCTGGTGAAGTCGTCGCGCTCCTGCATGGCCCGCTTGTGTACGTTAGCTGTCGTCGTCCAGCTGTCGCGGTCCTCAGGGCAGAACAGAAGGTTCGAGCCCTCGACGTGCATGAAGGTATCCAGGGCAGCGTTCTGATTCGAGACTGACTGGACCATCCTGATCGCCATGATCTCCAGCAGCTCTTCCTCGCTCAGGGGGCGGTCGGGCTCGCTGAGGTTGTGCTTGATGAGCGCCTCCAAGACCTCGTACAAAGTGGAGCCCTCGGACGCGACCCCCTGGTACTTCATCAGCCTGACCAGCTGCGTCTTATTCATGCCAAGGAAGCACGTGCGAGCAGCGACTGCAAGGAGAGGCCCAGGAGGTCCGACGACACGAAGCCTACCGCCAAGGCCACCTGGCAACTGTCTCGGACCCTGATCTCCAAGGAGAAGACACTGAGAATAAACTGATACCCATTCCACTGGGATCGCCTCCCAATCGCTCGGGTCAACCACCGCATGAAGCAACTCCCTCAAGTCGGGTACATCTGCGGACAACCTCATGAACGTGAAGCCTCCACCCGCAGGCGCATGCTCCTGAAGAGGCCACGCAACCGCGGCGCTCTTCGGGAAGTGAGTGAGAGGCAAGAGCCACGGCGTTGCTGCACCTCCCAGCTTGCACCGAACGGCAAACTTCGACGTGGTCATGAACATCTCGCCATGCCAGGCGTGCTGGATCTTGTCCAAGCGATCCAAACGAACATCATGCTCTATGATGACCGAATCCGCAAATCTGGCGCTCCACTCATTCGCCTTCGGTGAGTACCAAGGCGTCGCCTGCTGGGTAGACGTAACATTGGAGAACACCTGCGGCATGCTCAAGTAAGCTGGCCTGTAAGCCTCAGCAGGCACCTTGAGGTCACGTGTGAACTTGGATTTCGGGAAAGTCAGTTCAGTGAAATCGTGCTTCTTAGACGCCACTCGTTTGTCGAACAACGTATGGAACGCAGTCTCGATCGTACCATTCCTATTCTTATGTGGGACGCTGTTCTTCTGGTCGTTGAAGCCGTCTTCCACGATCTGGGAGCCGATGACCCTGCTGTGGCACTGCTTGAAAAACGTCTGAACCTTCTCTGTGATGACGAAACCTTCGCTCTCCAGAACTCCGTACACCTGCTGCTGCGACGTCCACTCCCACGAGCTGCGAGACACCAAAAAGCTCAGCCCTTCCACGTCGTTGTTCCGCTTGATCACCTGGTAGTTGTCGTAGTCTGCTTTCATGCGATCAACCTCTGCACGAGCGAAAGCGGAGTCCTCCGTGAAGAAAACTGAACGGGAGTTCCAGCCCTGCAGCATCCACAGAGACCTCTTCACACGGGACCCCACGATGCCGACGCACGCGTGGGCCAACTTCTGCATCATGTCATTATCCCTGGCTTCGTGATCCTCGCGAGGCATGTTCGCGATGTTGTGCCCAGTGGGAAGGATGAAGTCGAACTCCCGGAGCTTTGACGCAGTCGAGATCACCGAGATCGTGTCCCTCAGGTGCGCCAGAAACTCTCCTGAAATCTGCCTCTTCAGCCATGGCGCTGTCTTGGAAGTATCGCGGAGCTCTGCGTTGCTCATGCCGAACCACTGCTCGCACGGTTCCGAGGCGCCGACAACGATCTTGTCGAGCATCGTGGTATCGGGCCCTAGCCAATCCATCAGTGCGACAACCATTTGATTGGCACATGCCTTCCGCCGGCTCTTCTCCTCATCAGTCTCCACGCGACTGTTGGTGGTCCGCGTGAGCTCAGCGCCCGACCTCACGAGACGAGCAAACCTTGCATTGCCGACCATGCCCATCTCGACGCACGTCAACAAGTAGCCGAACTTCCTCTGGGCTGAATGATTCAGCTCCGATCGGAGCTTCCGAATAACTGCCAAGAAACGGTTCTTCAACGTCTTGCCCCCCCTGGTGCTGAAGGCATTGGACTCACACAAGTGCGCCCAGAGTGCGCTGGCGGGGTCTTCGCACCCCGCGAACGGCTGTCCTGCAGGCTCTGACAACATCTCATCGACGAAATCCTTGAAGAAACAATTGTCCATCGCTGTCGTAGTAGCAAAGGCCTCCTTCAAAGCTCCAGTGACCTGGCCCCAACGAAGGTTCTCGTCCCACGGCGAGACTGGCACGTTGATCCGCAACAGAGACATAGTAATGTGAGTTCCCAAGCCAGCGGCTTCCAGCCCACCGTAGATATCGTTGTGGACACCGTGGCTGAAGTCCCAGGCAGGGCCCACGTTGATCCCCATGTGAAGCCAATGGGAAATGGCTGCCACCCCGTCGCTGCCTTGGTCTGGGCTGATCGATAAGCGAGGCCACTTCGCTGGAGGCTGAAGATCCTTAGGGCCTGATGGAATCTGAAAGTGTAGAAGGCCAGCGGGGAGAAACCTGAGCATCGCATTGTGCTCCGAACACGTGAACTGGTATGCGGACTTGCGATGCCGCTTGGGTGGCTGCCAACTACTTGAATTGGAACCCTCTCGCTTCCTCTTGAGCCACGCCATCTGCCTAGCAGCCTGCGCTTTCAGCGCTTGCCGCCTGCCCTCCTCGCCGCCAACGATCTCTGCCATCGTGGTTTCACCCATGAAGTCGCCAGCGTCCTCGGCGGCTCATCAGTTCCACATCCCCTGCCTCCTCTCCCCACCCCCACTCCTCCTTTCGCACTCCTCCTCGCCTCCATCTCCTCCCCCTCATCCTTCCCACCGACGCCGACAGATCAAGGTGGTGGGATTCTCGATGCGAATCTTAGGGTTGTCGATCTTAGGGTGTGCATGATGTCTCGAGCGAGGGCATACCCTAAGATCGTCATGCTGATCTTAGGGCGCGCCCTCGATCGATACATCATGCACACCCTAAGATCGACAACCCTAAGATCGACAACTGCCATCTCGAGTGCTTCATCCCTCGGGATCCAGAGGTCCAAGAACAGAGCCTGTGAAAAGGAAAAACGTTAAACCGATAAGTCCTGAGGTATGCCCCAGAAGCCAACGTTGTTCGGCAGCGCGAAGAAGCTGTTCAAAATGCCGAAGTTGTGGACGCGAGACTTGTCGGGGGCGTGGGAGATGAACTGCATCGAGTGCTGCTGGCGCAAAGCCTCAGTAGCCTTGACGTAGAGAGCGCACTCCATGGCCTTCGAATCGCCGTTCTCCTGCTCCTCCAGGCTCATGCTGCTCCCATCGCCTTCATCCTCGTTCCTGAGGCCGCAGATACGCATGTCAAGTATTTCGCCGACCCTCCACAACACCTGCATTGAGAAAATTGGCGTGACTCGATACGTCGGCAAGTCCAGCATGATCCACTTGAAGAATGTGATGATGCCTGGGGGCTCATGTGGAAACCTCTCCCTGAATTTAGTCACGAACGCCTTGGCCTCGCGACGCAAAGTACCCAGAGTACCGATAACGCAGATGGAAACAGATCCCCCAATGCTGATGTCGATCATGATGCGCCTGTCTTTTCCAAGAATCAAACCACTGGGAAGCCGCTCAACGTCTGCAGTGAATAAACCAAATACAACTGCACCAGGAACATAAACTTCAACCAGAAGCCGACCTAAAAGATCTGCTGCGGCGTCCTTCTCTGCCTCATTCGTGAAGCCACCGCCCTGCCTACTCGCATAACCCCAACGAACGAGAAGGTACAACAACCCTGTGACGCTGCACGACTTATCCTTCAACGCTCGGTTGTCCCTGGCAGCAGGGGTCGCAGCCTCCGCCTGGTCGTAAGCCACCGAGTTGCACAGAGCGTCGATCCCCATGACCTTGATAGCCTTGTTCCAGACAGGGAACTGGTGGAACACGAACCCCTTGACAGGAAGCCTCCGAGTGACCCCGACGGCGGTGAGAACCGAAGGCAAGCTGAAGAAAACGAAATTCCCGTCCCGCCTGAGCTCGTAAATGGAAATGTCAATCGGGTCGCACGCCGTCGTCGACCACGTCTTCACCTTCAGCGTGCAAGGGGCTGAACTCGCCAGAGCTTCGTCGAGCGTGCGCGTGAGCGTGGCAGCGCCCGCCGACGTCTGCAGCACAACGGACCCGTCGGACTCGCGGACGAAGGCGAGGTGGTTCAGCAAATCGGCGGGGTCGAGCGTCCTCCCGTCCTCCCCCGTCTCGACGAGCGCGGCGTCCCAACCGTCGACGTCTAAGAGCCACTCCGTCGAAGTGGGGGGAAGTTTCACCCTGTCGAAAGTGTCGATCTGAATGAGTTCGTGCACCATGGCCTCGTCGTCGTGGTGCACCTCGAGCTTGCCCTCAAAGCTCCGCAACTGGAAGACGTCATTGCCGCCGCCGTGGGGCGGAGCAGCAGGGGGATCCACTGGAGGCGGCAATGGAGGAAGCGGCGCTGGGCCATCAGGAGCGGCAATCGGCGCAGGTTGAATGGCCCCCTCCAACGCCTCGAAAGCAGCTGCCTCTCCAGCGGGAGGCACGGGAGCGGCGTCGCCCGAGCCTGCTGCCGTGGAGGAATGAATCATGGGGAGGTCAGCGCCGCTGTCAAGCTGCTCGGGGGCCGATCGGATCACTCGGGTTGGGATCTCGACCCCTTTGACAATCAATGGAACTCCTGATTCAACACGGTCTTTGAGCTCTTCGATGAGGGCTGGCTTGGTACTGCACAAGCGGACGAGGAGGCATAACTTCTGAGCATCGGTATGCAAAGCAGCTGCCGCCACGTCGTCTGCCATGCGATCGACGGCAATCGGCTCCACTAGATGTGGGTTGCGTAAACAAAACTCTCAAAGGTTCAAGCCAAAATGACTACGGATGGGCACGGGGCTCCGTGGAACCGCTGATCAGAATTGGCACAGCGTAAAGACATCGAGTGCTATCACCCAGGGTCTCGCGACGAAAGTCAGGCGAGGTCACAGCAATCGCAAAGATGGCAGCGAGACAAGATCTGACTTCGCCAACTTACGATGCGCAGAGGGTGAGGGATCGAGGAGGTGAAAGGTAGAGAGCTCGGCGCTGCACCTTTCGTTGCAAATGGGTCGCTGGGTCCAGTAACGACGATCGGCGCCCTCCGATGGCTTTCACGCCACGCTGGTGAAGAGAGGCCAAGCTAGGCCAGCCTGTCACCGATGAAACAAAAAAAAAAAGCAAAGCGACCAATTTGCACCGAAAAGCGCTGCGCTAAGCTCACCCGCGCGACTTCTCAACTCCAAAGGCTACCCTTACCACTCCCACTCCCTCCTCTGACCCGTGCCCCCTCCCACTTGCCAACCGCAACGTCCATCATGCGCCTCCAATCGCAATCGACGCCCCCCGACGACAAAGCACGGCACTGCTTTCATTCCGGAGTCGATTCTGAAAAACCAGCCGGCCTGGATGGGGGACGAGGGCGAGGACGAGGTGAAGTAGCATTCTTAAGGACGTACGTTTTACCATTCCCCTCTCGCACCACATGCGAACGCCCCCGCACGCAACGAATACATGCTATGGTGGCCTTCTGTCGGAACAACGTGTCTCAGGCAAACCCAGGCCGAGGCAACTTGAAAAATGAAGCGACCATGCAACTCAACACGTGGTGAGCCTAAGGGGCAGAGCACGTCAGCTGGCGCCTCACCTTGGGAGCAGCAGCGCGGTCAGCCCGCGCCTTCTCCAACGCCTGCTCACGCTGGCGCTTGCTCCGAGCGTTCAGGGAAATCATCGCTGGTGCATCCGCGATAGCAGTGAACTGTTTCTTGGCGCTCTCGATTTGGTCGACGGCCTGCTTGCACAAGGCCTGGAGACGAAGACCCTTCTTGTCCAAACGGTACTTGTGGGGCCCCGTACCCTGTGTGAAGTTAGTGCTCACGTGCAAAGGATTGCCATTCACAACCAAGCAAGCATCATCAATCGAAGTAGCATTGCTGAGTGGGATGTTCGGGGGAATGGTAACGTGAGGAGGCACGATGCCGACATCGCCGTTCACGTACGAAACCTTAGACAAGCACCCTTCTGTATAGACCAGCTCGTACAGCGGCATAGCTGTGAAATCAACCACGCCGCTAGGTTTAACAGACTTCTCGAACCAGTACTTGATGTCAAAACCGACCTCCTGAAGCCTGAGCTTCATCGTGTTCACGAATATGGTGATGTCACTCCTGCATTCAATCGGCAGCCGATCTTTCAAGGACACTTGGAAGACGATACTGAATACATCCACCACTGCATGAGGGTCCTTGTCGTCCATGGCGTCCAAGAGAGCCGCACTCGGGCCATCAGGCATTGCGGCCAGGATCGAACCCGGCACAGGCTTGTCGACTTTCCCGAACGTGGGCGCCCCTCCCTTCTTGAGCGCGTCCGCAGGCGAAACCTCCTGCTCAGCCTTCTGAATGCACTGCTCGACCGTGTCGCCAGCGAGGCCCGCCTGAATGCTATTCCACACGTCCTGTGCGGTATCGGGGAACTTAATCATGTGGTCGATGCACTTCTGGAGGCAAGTGCGGGCCCTGACGCGCCTGTTCATCTCGGACTGGTCGTTCTTCACCTCCCGAACGTGAGGCACGGACTCCGCGAAGGAGACCAGACCACCAGGAGCTGCGGTGGCCTTGTAAAGGGAACCCTTCCAGAAGAGCGTTCCAGGCACGGGCATCGCACAACTACTAAGAGCTACAAAGACACAGCGTACTCTGAGATGCGACTGAAGCGAACAACCCCTGAACCCAAACAGGCTACGGATGACAATGGTTGCAATTTCCCGTTGCGCTGACGGCGCCCACTAAGAGGCCGAGCCGACGAATCAGCTAACCAGAACAAATCGCATTCCCGAGAGCATGCATCTTTCACACGATGGTGAATCTATGGGAAACCACATGTTGGGCTGAGAAAAAAAACACAGACTTCAAGACATCAGACGTAAACGAACTCGTGGTTTATCGGGGGAGACGATGTACGGGCCTACCCTCTATTCACCTTGGCCTTTGATCCTCGACTTTCTCCTCGAAATCCGATTCCCCCCTCCCTCTCTCTATCCACCCGAACTTTGTTTTGTTTAGCGTGCACAGGAGGGGGAGCGAAAGTACAAGGAGGAGTTGTTGTTTTTTGTTTTGATGATGCAGACGACGCGGAAACGCGCAACTCTTCATTGGCCACGTCCAATGTCAAGCGCAATGGCCGCGCCAAACATATCACCAAACACACGGACACAACCGACCGCGCCCCTTGACAAGAACGCGCGAATGAGCAAGAGCGCTCCCCGAGAGAATCTGAACTGATTCAAGAATCATTCTTACTATGCCACCTACTTGAACGAGCCTACTGCCGTAGGCCTTGCCGACGCCCTCTGGGAATCCCTTGTGAGGCCCGTGGGTATGACCCTGCGGACAGGGAAAAGCTGTTCTTAGGGATGGGGATGAGTGTAGACCTGGTGAATTCAAAATCATGCCCAGGAATGGAGTTTTGGGAATTCGAAGAGCACGAAGTGGCCTACAGTTGGCTCCGGGCATTCAAAATGTGGCCCGGGAGTGGAGTTCTGGGAACTCGAAGAGCACGAAGTGGCTTACAGTTGGCCCCGGGCATCCAAAATGTGGCCCGGGAATGGAGTTCTGGGAAGTCGTAGAGCACGAAGTGGCCTACAGTTGGCTCCGGGCATTCAAAATGTGGCCCGGGAATGGAGTTCTGGGAGGTCGAAGAGCACGAAGTGTGTGACTGTTTGCTTAAAACGAGCCCGGCCCTGAGCTCGGCCCTCGCTGTCCGGATGCCGCCCACACCTCCCTTCTGAGTCATCAGATGCTCTCTTTTGACACCACTAGAAACCTATCAGTCTTCGCTGTTAGGTAATGATCAAAGAATGCTACACAAATCGACCCCTGACTATTTGTTGGCTATCTTTGCATATTCCTCCTGTGGAGGGACAGGCCCGACTTACAGTCAAAACGTGTATTAAGGACGGGTGGTAAGGGCGCAAGACCCTTGGTGGCCGAAGTTGGATTTTTGGGGCGGGGGGCGGCCAGTGAAAACGGCGAAGGACGGGCCGCAGAGGCAAGGACTCAAGGGTACCCCAGATGAAGGCACGCGTCCTTACTAGGCGCGTTGACTGTAAGCGTACCCTGGAAAGGACATGCAACTCTCCCCCTGCTCGGTTCCACGGCTCGCGCGGGGGACGCCGCCCGAGCCGACGTCCCCCCGCGTCGGCCGCGGCCGGCTCGACGCCGAGCTCGAGATCGGGGGCCTGGGGCGGGCGCAGAGCTGACACAGTGCCGCGTTGCAGCAGAGGCCCGACCACAAGCGACCTTCCCCAAGAAGCCCGACCCTGAGACCCCAGGACGTCCTTTGTTGTTGGTTTTTTTCACACACACACACACACCCATACAGTCAATGCGCGATGATGAAAATTGCCAGCGTTCCCCCTGAGGGAAAGGGAACTCCACCAGGCGAGGCACCATCCACGTCCCTATCCCTATGCTGGGCATCTCCTCATCACGATGCCAACCTTAGGGGTTCCTTTATTTTTTGAGGGCGCGTCCCTAAGACTGTCATCGCTTTTTGGCGTGTCAATCTTAGGGATAGGGATAAGTTCGAGGCTGGTAAGACCACGAGCGACCTTCCCCAAGAAGCCCGACCCTGAGACCCCAGGACGCAGTTGAGAAGGAGGAGGAGGAGGAGCAGGAGGATGGAGGTGGAGGAGGAGGAGGAGGAGAAGGAGGTGGAGGAGGAGGAGGCGGAGGAGGAGGGGGAGGAGAAGCAAAAGGAAGGGGAGGAGAAGCAGGTGGAGGTCGAGGAGGAGGAGGAGGGCGTCCTCTGTTGACTTCTGGGGGTGGGAGCGTCGCGCCCTCGGGCCTCCGTGGCACAGCCACCGAAGCCCAGGAAGCCCAGGGCACCCCGGAGGCAGGCAGGGTGCTTCTCGGCAGGGGGCCCCCGCTGTGCGCGGGTTCGCGGGGGAGCCCCGTCGGAGACGACGAGCGAACAACACACACCCATACCCATAGGGAGGTCGGAGGGAGAAGGACTGGCTATGGGCATGGGTGCGGGTTGTCGGACCCCTGAGGAGGCTCCCGTTCGAGCGGGGACCCCTATCCGACAACACGCACCCATAGCTCATTCCGTCTCCCCTATGGGTATGGGTGCGTGTTGATCGTTCGTCAGAAGACATGGGTGGTCAGAGCTGCTGGGGGTACTTCCACGGGGAGCAGCGCTTCTCCCTGGGCGAACTCCCCCCTCCAGTTGCAGCCGCCGAGGCCACAAAGAACGCGAGGCCATCGGAGACCTTCTGACCCGGGCCAATCCGGACCCGGGCCAGTCAGGCCCTGCAGAGTCCTGCAGGAAGCCTCGCAGAGTCCAGACCCGAGTCAGTCGGGCCTTGCAAGGTGCTTCTTGGCATGGGCCTCCACTGCACCTCTAGGGGAACAAAAAGTGGCATGAACATAAAAACTCTGAGGTCCGCGCGGATTTCTCGGATCGGCTGTTCTTGGCATGGGCCTCCACTGCACCTCTCCGCTGGGGCTGCAGGATCCGGGCCCACGAGGCGGCGAGCACGCGCGCGCCCGCGCCCTCGCGGCCCGGGCTCCCGGGGCGCAGGGCTCGAGGGTGCGCGGTCGCACGGCTGCGCTCCGCGCGGGGCCCAGGGGCCTGGCCCGAGAGGCCGCGGACACGGACACCGTCGGGGCGCTGACCGAAGGAACCCGAAGTAAGGAACGAGGCCCCTCTGCTCCCCAAGTTGAGCTTCGACTTCCCGTCAAGAGCCTGGGGAAGACCCGAGGCAAGCTGTGAAACAGTGAAGGAACACCACGGAGCCCCTCCCCAACGAAAAGGGCCCCCTCTTCAGCGCCGCGACTGTACGTGTTTCTGGGCGGTGACATCCGAGCCCTACCTCCACCAATCATCGACCCTCCCATCCAAGGCGCCCCCAGGACGCCCCCTAAGAGCCCTCAAAACTGCGACACGGGAGCCTCCCGAGAACCCTCCGAGAAGACACCAAGAAGCATCCATGAGGACTCTCACCCACAGCCGCAGCAGCGCCGACCAGCAGCGCCGCATGGCCCACGAACGCGCGCGCAAACGCCAACGATGGCACAGTACGGGCAGGCGGAATGAGCGAAGCGATTAATTATGCCTGCCGCGAATGGTGAGTGTGGGACTTGAGACGAGAGGGTACGCAGTCGAACCATGGCCACAAGAACGTGAGTCACGAGCAGGAGCTCGCGAGCAATTTCGCCGAGGGCCAAAGTTCCCTCGGAGATGCCCGAAACGAGGCACACTCCTGGGGGGAACGTCCAAACACATACTGGCTATAAGGGTGCCCCTCCAAAGCTGGTTGCCCGTAAGCCTCTTGCCAGCCGCATTGCGACATCGTTGACGCACCCCTTGGGGAAGGGGGATCCTTGGCATGAGATAAGCGGGTCCTCAGGGAAACAGGCCAAGGACCCTGGAAACCTCCCCCGGGACCAGCTCTCCATCCTGAGTAGTTTTTGACGGTCCTGGGGCCCGAGGAAGACCCGGAGAGCCCGAAAACGGCGAGAGCTCTCACGACCAGTTTCCCTGAGAACTCGCTTGCTGTACGGCGACATCCGCCGCAGGCAAACCCACGCGCCACGCGCGAGAACTGGCGGCGCCTGGCCGACAGGTCCAGGGGGTGGCCTGACGCGTCGACGAACGAGCGCGCCCCGAGCACGAGGTTCTCCTCGGGTTCGCGTGTTCCTCGCCTCTTCCCCCGCGAGCACCCCCCCCTCCGCCCACTCCTCCTCCTTCTCTTCCTCCTCCACCCCCTCCTCCTCCATCTCCTCTTATTCCTCTTTTTCCTCCTCCTCCTCCTCCTCCTCCTCCATCTCCTCCACCTCCTCTTGCTCCTCCTCCTCCTGCTCCGTATCAGCATTTTCCTGCCATTGCAGATTATCCTCCTCATGCGCCCCCTCCTCGCCCAGCAGCAGCAGCAGCAGCCCCACCAACACCACCACAACTACCTCCTCCTCCTCCTCCTCCTCCTCCTCCTCTTCCTCCTCCTCCTTCCTCCTCCTCCTCCTCCTCCTCCCTCCTCCGTCCTCCTCCTCTTCATCTTCCTCCTCCTCCTCCTCCCTCTCTCCTCCCTCATCCTCCCTCCCATCTCCCCTCCTCCCTCCTCCCCCTCCCACTCCTCTCTTCCTCCCGCCCTCCTCCTCCTCCCTCTCCTCCTCCTCCTCACTCCTCCTCCTCCTCCTCCTCGCCTCGTCCTCGTCCCGTCCCTCGTCCTCCTCGTAACTCGTTTTTTGTGGTGACCGTCGTTGTCTCGTTTTCCTCCTCGTCCTCCTCGTGCTCCTCGTGCTCCTCGTCCTCCTCGTCCTCTTCCTCTTCCTCCGCCACTTTCTCCTCCTCCTCCTCCTCCACCTCCTCCTCCTCCTCCTCCTCTTCCTCTCCTCGTCCTCCTCCTCCTGGTTACCTCGAGTTGGCACCAATAAGTCCACCGATCATCTGCCTCCTCTCCTCGTCACCCTCTCCTGTCTGTTCCTCCTCCACCCCCTCCTGCTGTTCCACTTCCTTCTCGCTGCCTCCTCCTTCTCGCTGCTCCGAATTTCAAAATACAGAGGGGGGTCACACCACCAACAAAAAACAACACACACACACGGAAGAGCTGAATTTGGCGCAGACCCCCAGAAGCCCCCCGAGACAGAGCCCAAATCAGACCCCCAGAAAAAGTAGGCCCATCCCTATCTGCATTGTGAAGTCCAGGGGGCCTTGGGGTGGCCTCTCTCACAGACCCCGGCGAGCACGCCACGGCCCGGCCCAGAGGTCCTTCGCCCCAGCGTCCAGCGTGCAGAAGGCCACGGGCCGCCCTGCCTGAGGGCGGCGGGCGAGGGGCCGGGAGGCCGGGCTGGGAAAGGAGGAGAAGGAGCGGGAGAAGGCGCAGGAGGGGGAGGAGGCGCAGGAAAACGAGGAGGGGGAGGAGGAGGAGGAGGAGGAGGAGGAGGAGGAGGAGGAGGAGGAGGAGGAGGAGGAGGAGGAGGAGGAGGAGGAGGAGGAGGAGGAGGATTCCGCAAGCATCTGCGCGGCTGTCGGCCACGCAGGCGCCCGCGCGCGGCCACGCGCGCGGGCGCGGCCTCCTCGGAGGACCGCCACGAACTCGCCGAGGTGCACCGCGACGAACTCCGCACTCGTCAGGCAGACGAGTCCCCAGGGCAATCAAAGGGTGCCCCCAACTTCTGAGCCAGTCCTTGAGCTCGCCGAGGCCCACCACGACGAACATCAGAGGACCACCTGGTCCCGCACCAGGTTGGCGGCGATGTCGGGCGGCACGCCCGCGGCGTAGGCCTTCTCGAGGAAAGCCCAGACGCCCGCCGCGCCAGGAGGACGAGGGTCCTCCGCCGCCACGCTGTCCAAGCCCACAGTCGCCCCCACGACGTCGGCCCGAAGCAACTTCTTGTGCTGCTTCTTCTTCGCCTTCTTCTTGCACCCAAACGCCTCGACGTCCACGGGCATCTCGACCAGCACATCCTGCACGAGGCGCTCCGCGGCCGCGCGGGCGTCCAGCGCTGCCTCACGCCTGGCGGCAGCGGCACTGTTGGCCAGGAAGACCATGTCCCAGTCGCGCTGGTCCACGAACTGCTCGCACTGCTCGCCCGCCTGCTGCTGCTCCAGCGCGTCGGCCCAGCAGGCAACTCTCGGGCCCAGCACGGCCTGACCAAGAGCGCCAGCCTGGGCAGGAGCATCCTTGAGCTCCAGCTCGCTCTCCACGGCCACCTCCGAGAGCGTCGGGAAGGGCGGGACCTTGCCGAACGCGTCGCCGTCGCACCCCACGATGCTGTCCTTGCCGAACTTGTCGCCGTCGTACGCGTCGCCGTCGCACCCCACGATGCTCTCCACGTTGCCGACCGCGCCGCCGTCGCACCCCGCGATGCGCTCCAGCGCGTCCAGCGCCTCGCAGCCGCTGCCGCCCTTGCCGAACGCGTCGCCGTCGCACCCCGCGACGCTGTCCTTGTCGAAAGCGTCGCCGTCGCACCCCATGATGCTCTCCTTCGCGAGCAGCGCCTCGCAACCGCTGCCGTCCTTGCTGAACACGTCGCCGTCGCACCCCACGATGCTCTCCTTGCCGAAAGCGTTGCCGTCGCACCCCACGATGCTCTCCAGCTCGCCCAGCGCCTCGCAGTCGCTGCCGTCAGCGTCAACGCCGTCGTCCACCTCGTAGCCGCCGCCAACGACCAGCTCGTCGTGCGGCTTGCCGCGAGCGCCTCCCCGCAGCCGCCACGCGAGGGCACGGAGCTCCATGCACTCGTCAGCCAGCGCATCGCACAGCTCCTGCGCCTGCGCGAGCTGCGCCGCGAGGTCGGAGTAGTCCACGCACTCCGTGTCGACCTCGAACTCCGTGGCGACCTCGCACTCGCTGAGGTCTACGCACTCCACCTGCTCCAGCCTGCACGCCGCCAGAGCCGCTGACCTGCAGAACGCCTCCTCCTCCGCGGCAGGCGCCAGCCACGCCGCCCAGCCTCCGCCGCCCAGCCGCACCGGGCCAACAGCGAGCCGCCCCGGGCCACCGGCGAGGAGGGACATGGAGGTTGGAGGTTAGGGGAGAAGGCGGCCGCAGGCACCGACAAAATGTCGGATTTTTCGTCGCGCGCCACCGCTAACGACGTGCCTTTTTCACCCCGCCCCGCCGCGCGCCCCGAAGGAGACCCCACGCGCGTCGGGCAGCCCACTGAGCCAGACAGGCAACGGGGCTCGCACCCCGTTTGGACCCCGCACGGGGTCCAAGCGAGGCTTGGGCCAAAAAATGGCTACGGAGGAGGAGGAGGAGGAGGAGGAGGAAGAGGAGGAGGAGGAGGAGGAGGAGAAGGAGAGGAGGAGGAGGAGGAGGAGGAGGAGGAGGAGGAGGCGAACGAGGAGAAAGAGGAGACGCACAAGGAGGAGGAGGAGGAGGAGGACGAGGAGGAGGGGAAGGAGGACGAGGAGCAGGAGGAGGTGCACCCTGGAAATACACTGAGAAGCGCCAGGTCGTGCTCGAAGCAATTCTGCGTGCTCTGGAAACGCTCCGCCAGGGCACGCTGGCATCATCAGAAATGTACAACGTGCATTTGGATCACTCTACCTGCCCTCCATGCTACTGCTGCTGCCCATCCTGACTCTCCAGCCCGCTCTCGCTGACGCCGATCCCCATCAGGCCCGCGAGCGGCGGCGGCGGAAGAAGCAGCAACGCGGGCGCGGGCCCGACACCCTCCCTTCAAGCTAGCGCCTCCTGCGCCGCCTTAAGTATCACTTTGGGGTGGGGCCACCTACCACATGAAACGCGTTTCACATGTTGCTTGTCCTTTGCTGTTCGTGGACGACGCTCGCCCGACAGCGACGCTGCGTGCAAGCTGGCATAGCACCCACAAGTCGTGCACACATACAAGTCCATACAGTCCACATACATCAGGGAATGCGAAGAGTGCAGGTCCTCACCCCCCACCCTCACAAATTCCACGCCCCTCGATCGAACGCATGCCGCACCCACCTCCGCACGGATTGGGAGCACGCGGAGTGCAGGCAAAAGCTGGTAGGACATCATGCTGCAAAGTTTGCTCGCAAACTCTGCAACTACAGCGGGCCCCGACTTTCCCGAGGGTGGGGGGGGGGGGCTCTAGAAGCCTCGCTTGCCTGTTCACATTCTGCTTCGGTTTTGGGTCAACACCCGAATTCAAAGGAGCAGCTTCCATGCAAACCTGATGCGCTCGCACAGCTCTCTTACGCACCATATACGCTACTGCATCTACCAAGAGCACTCCTGGCTTCAACGACGCTCTGCCCAAGGACGTGGCAGCGGCGCTCTATGCAAGCCCATCGGCACACACGTTGTACACGTTGCCTGCAAGATGAAACAACTCCTGAGCCGTCTCATCGCCACTTCTTGTGTCTCCTGGTGGCTGTGTAGAAAGCGCATCTCGATATTCTCACCTTCGCCAAGTGCTCGAATGGCGCTGCCAATATGCCACCACAAATCCGCCATTTTGCCGCTCGGGCATAGATGGCGCCGCTGCCGCCGCCCGTGCATTGGCGGCGCGCGGTCAGCGAGGTACCTGAGGCCTCCTCGCGCGCGGCGCAGCGCGATGACGAAGGCGCGCAGCTCCGACCTCGGCGCCGTCTGCTTCGGCCCGGGGAGTCCCCCCGCCACGCCGGCGGCGACCTCCAGCTCGCCCGTCGCTTGCAGCGAGCCCTCCAGGGCGACCGCGCCCGCCCTGCGCCGCCACAGGCGAGGGTCGTCGCTGCAGGTCGGCCCCCTCTGCGAGCCCGCCTCCGGCATCAGGGCGAGCAGCCTTGGCCCACGAGGCCCGCTTGATGCCGGCCGCGAACTCGCCCAGCATCTCGGCGTCGTCGACCTCCATGTCCTCGCTCATCTGCCAAGCCCCCTCGACGTCGGAGTGCCAGGTGGTCGCCGAGGGCGCGCCCCAGCCCGCCGTGAGCAGCGCGCAAATCACCGCCGAGGTGGCGCCGCGCACCCTGGCCCACCTCTTGGCCCGCGGCGGGGCCTTCAACTTCTGGCGCAGCAACTCCCACGCCCGCTGCACCCGCGGCCTGCGCGCGGGAGAGCACCGCCAGAACTGCGCCCACCCGCCCGCCAGCCGGCGCGGCGGGGCCACCCCGGATCGTCGTGAGCGCTGGCACGGTGGCCAGGCACCTCCCGGAGCCCCTGCCCGCGATCGCGCGGCTGGCCTGGCGCCTGAGCCTCAGCAAGGCCGTCGGCGCCACTCCGAAGACCTGGCGGCCGTAGATCAGCGCTGGCGCGCCTTCCGTCGCATGCGGTGGATGCCCCGCGGCGTCCTCGCGGCCGTCTTGGCTCGCTTGCGGAACTGGCTCTGGTCTCGCGTCTCGCTCGCCGTCGCGCTGGCCCCGAGGCCCCCCGCCTTCTCGACGGCCCCGAGGGGGGCCGGGGCTGCCTGCGCCACTCGCCACCTGCTGCGCCGCATCCATGTCCGAGACCACGATGACAGACTGGTCGGAGATGGTGAGCCTCGCCGCCTGGCAACACTCGCCGAACTCCCTCAGGGCTCCCGCCATCTGGTCCACCGCGACCCGCTCGAGACCCTCGGCCCCCAGGATCGCGTCGTCCACGAAGTCCTGCAATCCATTTTTCGGCGATCACACGCTCGCGCGCTGCAGCAGCGGGCGCGAGAACAGCTTGCCGACCTTCGCGCCGCGGCTGCTACCCGAAACGATCCAACGCTACGCTCCGCCCAGATGGCAGCGAACTCCAGCCATGCCGGCGAAGCCGGCGGGGCGCCAACTGGGCTTGACTTGCGCCTTCAGAGGGCGACAGCCGCGGGGAAGGCCCCCTGCTCCGCGACCGCCAGCAGCGCGATCCGGTCGATGCCGTCGAAGAAGCGCCCCTCGTCCACCAGCGCCTCGATCGCACAGAAGCCCATGGCCACCGCGCTCTCGTCGAGGACCGAGCAGCCCCTGGTCGCCGTGCCCCAGCGTTGCTCCAGCGCCTCCAAACGCTCGTCGGTGACTGTCGCGCGCGTGCGCGACCAGCACTTCACCGGCAGCGGCAGCAGCCCTATGGTGCGGTCGCCGCCTCGGCTCGTGGATCACCTGGTCCTTCCACCCGTATGGCGAGGGTCTGAAATGCGGGGCCCATGGTTGCGGGCGCGGCAGCCGGCGACTCTGCAAACGACATGCGCGGGTTGCGCAGCTCCCTCTGCCGCCAGGTGAGATGAGCTACGCTCCATCGTCGGTGGTCGAAAGGATACACAGCCGTGACAAAAATTGCAATCTGCCGTGATGAAGTTCTCTTCCATCCGGCTCAAAATTCCCAACATGACATGATGCCGGGGTCATTCGGCGGAGTAGTTTCCGATCCAGGAGACGTTAATAGCTCTGTTACCCCAAAACGGGATCGGAAACTACTCGCGCCAAACCAGAGAAAAGATCGAGCGGGATGCGATTGCGCGCGGAGTAGATTTAGTAAAACTACTCCGAACTACTCCGCGCGAGCGCGTCACGCCAAAAGGCAAATTATAAGAAACTTTCGCCGCGGCAATGTATGCAGGCGGCGGGGTGTGCCCGTGAGGAGGGGGGGGGGGGCAGGTGTGGTTGGTCTCGGGTGCAGCGTAAAGGCCTCCGCTGGTTCTGGTAGCGCGTCGCGGTTGGCATTGGCTGCGCATCAATCGCCTCTTTGCTGCGGCTGGCGCATGCCTTCCTGGATCTTTCACGTCTGAAGATTTAGCTGCGCTCGGGACTGCGGGGGGTCACCTCGGAGGCCCTCTTGTGCGGGATGATGAAGCCGGCGAGCTGCAAGCGGACTCCGTGGTCTGAAGCTGTTGCGCAAATTGTGCTCGGCCGCAGGCGCTCTAATGGCCCTTTCGCGGGTGAGGTTGTCGAGGTGGGCCATGGGTCCTGGGGCGCCTTCAACGATGATTGGCTCCGGTTCATGCGATGTCGTCGCCTGGCGCGGTTCAGGCGGCCGTCGTGCCAAAATTGCCTCCGCGGGCGCGATCCTCGTGGGATCGGCAACAATAGTGGTCGCCTGGCCGAACGGCTGCACGTCGGCTGGCCCGTGGAGCTCCACTTTCCCGATGCCATTGGTGGGACTCGGTACTCCGCGCTGTAGCGTCGGAGGTAGTCCAACCCTTCGTCCACCGCAGTGGCGTTTGCCTTCCGGTTGGGTCGTCGTCATCGGCACGGGGCCCTCCAAAGGTCTGTGCTGTCATGTGCCAATCCGATGAGCCGTGGACGCTGTCGTCGGTGCGTGGGTGGATCGCTCTAGCTCCCTTGGTGGCGACGGCGTCGGCCACGTAGAGAAGCAATGGCATGGCCTCATTGCCCTTCGGCGATCGTGCCGTCGGCGCTGGTGGCGTGGAAGATGAAGTCGGTCACCTTTGAAACTTCCTCGGCGTAGGTGGTCGAATGGTAGACCTGCCCCGTCAAGACCTTGTGGATATGCTGGGTGTTGGTCAAGGTATTTCCCGGCGTGCCCTGGTGCGCGATCTTGGAGTAGATGTGGTCGTTGTCGGCGCGCTCCTTGGCAGTATCCCATAGTCTCTAGATTGGTGCCCACCCTCTCATCTGCCGTGGTCTGTCGCGTGCCGTCCTCGATGCGCCTGTGCCACGTGACGCTGCGGTAGTATGGGGACGTGAATGGGCCTCGATGTCCAGTGGAACAAGGTCTTGTCGACCTCCCATGTGCTGCTGCCTCAAAACAAGTTGCGATGGCGTGGTTGATGGCTCATGCAAAATCGCCTTTTCAAGGCTGGCGTGTGGCGCCTAGGAAGCCGGCGGTGTAGTGGTGGTTGCACAACCTGTTCACCCAACCCCTGGGGGTGTTGACTGCGATGAAGGCAGGGCCAAGGTGGACAACGATGTCGGTGTACTCGGTGGCGAGGATGTCTGATTGTAGGGTCTTCTGTGTTGGTTCTGGCCGCTGCCTTGCCCGTGCAAGTTTACCTGGGCCCAGCACGTGATGGTCGCCATGTGCCTTTCCAAGAACTCCTTCCTCTACAAGTCCCGGCCCTTGCCACACGCCGCTTGCTACGCATCCCGCGCGCACATCTTTTACGGCAGCCCCACGCTGGCTTTCACGGTCTGGGTGAGCTCCTGGCTCTTCCCCTCTCGCGATCTAGTCTCTTTGGATTTCGTGCTTGAGTTCGCTCTGGGTGGACCCCACCGCTTGTCACGATCGGCGTCTGACTGTCTTGGACCAAATTGGCGCCCGCGGACTTCAAAAGTGCTCTTTCTGGCGCTGTCGCAGACCTCGCTGCAAAAAGTGGGTGCAGCCGCGGGCCGTCGGGCGGGATGTAATCGAGTTCTGTCTTGCCCTGGTGTCCGCATTGCGAGTGGATGACCCGTGGTTGATTGCTGCTGGAGCTCAGGTGGGGCGTCGGTGGCGGTGTCTTCACCACGCCCCTACTTCTGGACTTGGTCGACGCGCTCTGCGTTATTCCCTCCACCTCCCTCTCCTCCTCCTCCTCCTCCTCCTCCTCCTCCTCCTCCTCCTCCTCGTCCTCCCTCCTCCTCCTCCTCCATCCCTTCTCCTTTATAAGCAACTTCTCCCTGTCGCACACCGAAACCAGTTTTTAGGGCGGGCCGGGCGTTTCGCCTGAGACATCCTCACCAGGTCGTTTTCAAAATGTGGCTCTCGCCTTAGCGCCGCGCGCATTCGTCTTGACAAAGTGCAGCAAAGCTTCATCTGAAACAAATGTTGTTCAGACTCTGGGCCGCCCCCAGACTTTGGGGGGTCTTCCCTCCTCCTCCTCCTCCTCCTCCTCCTCCTCCCTCGTCCCTCCTCCTACTCTTCTCCCTCCTTCCTCGTCCTCCTCCTCCTCGTCCTCCTCCTCCCCTCCTCCTCCTCCTCCTCCTCTCTTCTCCTCCTCTGGACTTCTGGATGGTGGCAGTTCTGTGTGCAAGAAAGTTGATGCCATCGTCATCATCCGCCTCCTCCTCCTCCTCCTCCTCCCTCTTCCTCCTCCTTCCGTCCGCCTCCTTCCTCCATCATCACATCTCATCCTCCTCTCTCTCCTCCTCCTCCTCCTCCTCCTCCTCCTCCTCCTCCCTCCCCTCGTCCTCTGCCTCCTCCTCTTCCTCCTCCTCCTGCAGCTCCTCCTGCCTCCCCTCGTCCTCTTCCTCCTCCTCTTCCTCCTTCTGGACCCCGAGAAGCACCCGAACGAGCTGCCATAGAGCCCCGAGACGGTTTCAGGAGTGGCCCAAGATAGCCCCAAGAAAAGCCCAGGAGTTATGTACCAGCGGGCCCTCGGTCGGTACATAACTACTGGGCCCCTCTTGGGGTCATCTTGGGCCCCTCGTGAAGCCGTCCTGGGGCCCTCTGGGGGCCCAGAAGCCCTCGAGGGCCCTGAGAAGCACCCGAGAGGGCCCCCAAAGGGCCCCAAGGCGGCTCCAGGATGGGCCCAAGATGGCCCCAAGAGAAGCCCAGGAGTTGTGTACCAGCGGGCCCTCGGTCGGTACATAACTACTGGGCCCCTTTTGGGGCCATTTTGGGCCCCTCGTGGAGCCGTCTTGGGGCCCTCTGGGGGCCCAGAAGGCCCCCGAAGGCCCTGAGAAGCACCCGAGAGGGCCCCCAAAGGGCCCCAAGACGGCTCCAGGAGGGGCCCAAGATGGCCCCAAGAGAAGCCCAGGAGTTATGTACCAGCGGGCCCTCGGTTGGTACATAACTACGGGGCCCCTCTTGGAGCCCTCTCGAAGCCTTCTTGGGCTCTGCCAGAGGGCCCTGGGAAAAGTCCAGGAGGGCCCCAACACGGCTGCACGGGGGCCCCAATACGACCCCAAGAAAGCTCCGAGCTCGGTCATCCAGACGATTCCAAGAGGGCCCGGAGACGGCCCCAACACGGCTCCAAGAGGTCGTCGTCACGTCGTCGTCGTCGTCGTCGTCGTCGTCGTCGTCGTCGTCGTCGTCGTCGTCGTCGTCGCCCTTCGTCGTCGTCGAATTCCATGTGTTTTTCCCGTGCGGCCCCCCTGAACGGGCAAAGAAACTATGGTTTTGTAATGAATGGTAACGATATAAAAAAAAAACCTTCGGGGGCGGACGATTAAAACGATTGTTTCGCGGGCCCCCTCGCCCCCGCAATAGCGGGGGGGCAGGGCAGGCAGACGGGTGGCTGACAATTCCGGGTTGCCTGGAAGGCCAGAAGGGGGGGGGGGGCACGGGGTGGCGATCCAGGGCGCGGGGGCCAGGGGGGTGGACGGGGTGATTTTTCAGGGCGAGCTCGTCCTCCTCCTCCTCCGCCTCCTCCTCGTCCTCCTCCTCCTCCTCCTCCTCCTCCTCCTCCTCCTCTTCCTCCTCTTCCTCCTCTTCCTCCTCCTCATCCTCCTCCTCCGCGGTCTGAGGCGGAGGGAAGCGTCGTAAGGGGCCAGGCGCCCTTACTCGTTCGATGCGCCCCTCGTTCCTCGTGGCGGCACCCGCCCAGGGAGACGATGAATGCGTGTGTGGCAAGGAGAGCGCAGGCAGGATATGGAGATAATGAACCACGCGGCGGTTCCCGCTCGGACGTCCTCGCAATTGAAGAGGCAGAATAATTAAACGGAGGAGGAGGAAGAGGAGGAGGAGGAGGAGGAAGAGGAGGAGGAATGCTTACGTGCCACGTCGTGATCTGCCATGCTACGCTGTGATCTTCAACGCCATGCTATGCAATGTTATGCTCGGGGCCGCTGTGCGATGCCATGCTTTGCGTTGCAAAGATTTGTGATGCAATTCTTCACTACGCCACGCCGCGCCATGCTGTGACATACTACGCTTTGCGGTGCTCTTCAGCGCCATGCCATGCCGTGCTCTACAATGCATCGCGTACCCTTTCGGGATCATTGCCCTGCTCGACATCCGACTGTGCGAGTAGAGAGGGGATCTACGCCATGGTAAGGGATGGGAGGGAGGGGTAGGCTGTCATATATGACGCGAGCGCACCTAGCTTGTCCTCCCCCCTCCTCCTCTTCCTTCTCCTCCTCCTCCTCCTCCTCCTTCTCCTCCTCCTCCTCCTCCTCCTCATCATCCCCCACCTCCCAATCGCCGCGGCCGTCCGCAAGGACGACCGGCAGCCGTCCGCAAGGACGAGGGTGATCAAGCGCCTCTTCGAAAACCCCTTCCCTCAACTACTCCCTAATTACCCCGTCCCCCCTCCGCAATCCTGCCCCCGCGGCCGCGGGTGATCAAGCGAGCGAAGGAGGACGAATAGAAAATCAGTTCCCCCAAAGGGGCAAAAGCAAATGCCGGGGGGCGGACGATTAA
>CAUYUJ010021066.1:0-5000 GCA_963575745.1 Prorocentrum cordatum | reverse complement strand
GACGGCGAAGGCAGCGGCGGCGGCCACGCCGACGACGACGACGACGACGACGACGACGACGACAATGGCGGCAACGGCAACGACGACGACGACGACGACGACGACGACGACGGCAGCGGCGGCGGCGGCGGCGGACGAGAAGGATGAGGAGGAGGATGAGAAGAGGGAGGGGAGGAGGATGAGGGGAGGGAGGGGGGAAGCAGCGGGGGAGGAGGATGGAGAGGAGAATGAGGAGAGGGAGCTGCAGGAGGAGGAGGCAGATGATGAGGGGAGGAAGGAGGAGGAGGAGGAGGAGGAGGCGGACGAGGAGGAGGAAGAGGAGGGGGAAGAGGAAGATGGCATCAGTGCTATGTACAAGAACTGCCACAGCCCAGAGGTCCAGAGGAGGAAGAGGAGGAGGAGGGAGGAACCCCCAGAGTCTGGGGGTGGCCCAGAGTCTGAACAGCACTTTTTCCAGATCTCGCGGATTGAAGGCGGTTCCTTTTCAAAATGTGGCTCTCGCTGTAGCGCCGCGCACATTCGTTTAAACAAATCCAAGAATTCCACGGATTGAAAGCGGCTTCTTTTCAACATGTGGTTTTCGCCTTAGCGCCGCGCACATTCGTTTTAAATATTTGCAAGCGCTCCACGGATTGAGGGCGGCTCCTTTTCAAAATGTGGCTCTCTCTTTAGCGCCGCGCAAATTCGTTGTACAAAATTGTACACGCTTCACGGATTGAGGGCGAGTGCTTTTAAAGTGGTTCTCGCCTTAGCACCGCGCACATTCGCTTAGACAATGTGTAAAAGTTTCACGGGTTCTCATGATCAACGAGCCAGAAATAGTGTGTTGGAGGGACTCGGGCTTATGAGGGTGCACAAGCTATGTTGATTCGCAGTGTTCAAGTCCCAGGAATGGCGTTCTGGAGCGATTCAGGACCGTCAAGACGCAACAATCATGTTGGTCCGTAGCGCTGAGATCCCAAGAGCAATGTTTTGGCATGCTTCCGGGCCTTCAAACCGTTGTCTTCCAACGAAACAATTCCCTCAATCAAAATGGACTGTTTTGTATGGGGCATATGAAGCAGAAGCTTGGAAGGAGGGTTTACTTCAACATCGTTGATGCCTCTTGGGTTTACACTGGTCCTCCTCCTCCTCCTCCTCCTCCGTTTCCTCCTCCTCCGTTTCCTCCTCCTCCTGCGTTCCCTCCGTTGTCTCCTCCTCCTCCTCCTCCTCCTCCTCCTTCTCCTCCTTGGTGGCCAGCATCCCACCTGGTGGCGCGGCGCCGAACATCCCACCGATGGGCACTGCGACCCCCCACGCGCTGAATTCGAAACTGTGGGGTCCGAGGCGAACGCACCGCGTACGAGGTCTTTCCTCCTCCTTCCCCCTCCTCCATCCATGTTCCTTATGAATAACTCTTCCCAGTCGCGCCCCCGAACGCGTTCGTAGGGCAGGGCGTGCGAGTCGCCTGAGACTGCCCCGCCGTTCGCGATCCCGAAGCTTGAATTGTTGCAACTTTTTCACGGGTGGACGGCCGATCGAAATCAAAATGTGGCTCTCCCTTTATCGCCCCGCGCATTCGTCTTAAAAGTTTGGAAACACTTACGGATGGAGGGCGGGTCGTTTTGTAGAAGTGGCTCTCGCCTTAGCGCCCCGCGCATTCGTCTCAAAAGCTTGCAGCATAGTTACGGATGGAGGGCGGACCGACTTCAACATGTGGCTCTCGCCATAGCGCCGCGCACACTCGTCCTCCAGTTCGCTTCAGTTTCACAACGGAGAGCGGCTCTTTTTCAAAATGTGGCTCTCGCCTGAGTGCCGAACACGTTCAGTTTGGAAGCTAGTGTCAATTTCAGGGACTCGCATGGTCGAAGTCTCAGGAGTTGAGTTCTGGCACGATTTAGGATCGTCAAGGCGCAGCAACGTTAATTCGCGGTGTTGAAGTCCAAGGAATTGTGTTCTGGCACGACCGAGGACTGCCTGGACGCAGCAGTCGCATTGCTCCTCGATGCCGAATCCTCAAAAATTGTGTGCTCTCAGACGGTTGTCTTCGATTGGGGCCCTTCACGTAATGAAAACTATGCTAACGGAGTTCCCCACATAAAGAGATTAACGGTTTCGTGGGACCCATTTTCTTGATGCCCTCCTCGCTTTGGCGGGGCCTCCCTGGAGGTGTGGGAGGGGCACGAAACCATGTAAATAGTATGGTTTTCCGATACCCTCCTCGCTCAGGCGGGGCCTCCCTGGAGGGGTGGGAGGGGCACGAAACCATGTAAATAGTATGGTATTCCGATACCCTCCTCGCTCAGGCGGGGCCTCCCTGGAGGGGTGGGAGGGGCACGAAACCATGTAAATAGTATGGTATTCCGATACCCTCCTCGCTCAGGCGGGGCCTCCCTGGAGGGGTGGGAGGGGCACGAAACCATGTAAATAGTATGGTATTCCGATACCCTCCTCGCTCAGGCGGGGCCTCCCTGGAGGGGTGGGAGGGGCACGAAACCATGTAAATAGTATGGTATTCCGATTCCCCACATCCTGAGTGGGGTTCTTGTTTTCCCAGAACACCCTCTCCTTCCCACCCACCTCCCGCTCCATCTTCCATACAGCACAATATTATTCCTACCACACACACACCATACCATACCATAGTTCCTACCACACATACCATACCATACCATACCGTACCATACCATACCTACGAGGAGGGTATCGGAAAACCATACTATTTACATGGTTTCGTGCCCCTCCCACCCTTCCAGGGAGGCCCCGCCTGAGCGAGGAGGGTATCGGAATACCATACTATTTACATGGTTTCGTGACCCTCCCACCCCTCCAGGGAGGCCCCGCCTGAGCGAGGAGGGTATCGGAATACCATACTATTTACATGGTTTCGTGCCCCTCCCACCCCTCCAGGGAGGCCCCGCCTGAGCGAGGAGGGTATCGGCGAGGAGGGTATCGGAATACCATACTATTTACATGGTTTCGTGCCCCTCCCACCCCTCCAGGGAGGCCCCGCCTGAGCGAGGAGGGTATCGGAAACCATACTATTTACATGGTTTCGTGCCCCTCCCACCCCTCCAGGGAGGCCCCGCCTGAGCGAGGAGGGTATCGGAATACCATACTATTTACATGGTTTCGTGCCCCTCCCACCCCTCCAGGGAGGCCCGCCTGAGCGAGGAGGGTATCGGAAATACCATACTATTTACATGGTTTCGTGCCCCTCCCACCCCTCCAGGGAGGCCCCGCCTGAGCGAGGAGGGCATCGGAAACCATACTATTTACATGGTGTCGTGCCCCTCCCACCCCTCCAGGGAGGCCCCGCCTGAGCGAGGAGGGTATCGGAAAACCATACTATTTACATGGTTTCGTGCCCCTCCCACCCCTCCAGGGAGGCCCCGCCTGAGCGAGGAGGGTATCCGAAAACCATACTATTTACATGGTTTCGTGCCCCTCCCACCCCTCCAGGGAGGCCCCGCCTGAGCGAGGAGGGTATCGGAAAACCATACTATTTACACGGTTTCGTGCCCCTCCTCCACTCCTCCAGAGAGGCCGCGCTTGAACGAGGAGGGTCGCGGAAATCATTACTCTTCGCCAGGTTTCGTAGCCCTCCCCCCTTCCAGCGGGGCCCCGCCAAAGCGAGGAGGGCATCAAGAAAATGGGTCCCACGAAACCGTTAATTTCTTTATGTGGGGAACTCCGTTAGCATAACGAGATTAACGGTTTCGTGGGACCCATTTTCTTGATGCCCTCCTCGCTTTGGCGGGGCCTCCCTGGAGGGGTGGGAGGGGCACGAAACCATGTAAATAGTATGGTTTTCCGATACCCTCCTCGCTCAGGCGGGGCCTCCCTGGAGGGGTGGGAGGGGCACGAAACCATGTAAATAGTATGGTATTCCGATACCCTCCTCGCTCAGGCGGGGCCTCCCTGGAGGGGTGGGATGGGCACGAAAACATGTAAATAGTATGGTATTCCGATACCCTCCTCGCTCAGGCGGGGCCTCCCTGGAGGGGTGGGAGGGGCACGAAACCATGTAAATAGTATGGTATTCCGATACCCTCCTCGCTCAGGCGGGGCCTCCCTGGAGGGGTGGGAGGGGCACGAAACCATGTAAATAGTATGGTATTCCGATACCCTCCTCGCTCAGGCGGGGCCTCCCTGGAGGGTGGGAGGGGCACGAAACCATGTAAATAGTATGGTATTCCGATACCCTCCTCGCTCAGGCGGGGCCTCCCTGGAGGGGTGGGAGGGGCACGAAACCATGTAAATAGTATGGTATTCCGATACCCTCCTCGCTCAGGCGGGGCCTCCCTGGAGGGGTGGGAGGGGCACGAAACCATGTAAATAGTATGGTATTCCGTTACCCTCCTCGCTCTGGCGGGGCCTCCCTGGAGGGGTGGGAGGGGCACGAAACCATGTAAATAGTATGGTATTCCGATACCCTCCTCGCTCAGGCGGGGCCTCCTTGGAGGGGTGGGAGGGGCACGAAACCATGTAAATAGTATTGTATTCCGATACCCTCCTCGCTCAGGCGGGGCCTCCCTGGAGGGGTGGGAGGGGCACGAAACCATGTAAATAGTATGGTATTCCGATACCCTCCTCGCTCAGGCGGGGCCTCCCTGGAGGGGTGGGAGGGGCAGGAAACCATGAAAATAGTATGGTTTGCGGATATCCTCCTCGCTCAGGCGGGGCCTCCCAGGAGGGGTGGGAGGGGCACGAAACCATGTAAATAGTATGGTATTCCGATACCCTCCTCGCTCAGGCGGGGCCTCCCTGGAGGGGAGGCAGGGGCACGAAACCATGTAAATAGTATGGTATTCCGATACCCTCCTCGCTCAGGCGGGGCCTCCCTGGAGGGGTGGGAGGGGCACGAAACCATGTCAATAGTATGGTATTCCGATACCATCCTCGCTCAGGCGGGGCCTCCCTGGAGGGGTGGGAGGGGCACGAAACCATGTAACTAGTATGGTATTCCGATACCCTCCTCGCTCAGGCGGGGCCTCCTTGGAGGGGTGGGAGGGGCAACT
>CAUYUJ010021065.1:93607-145434 GCA_963575745.1 Prorocentrum cordatum | reverse complement strand
AGCGCACCACATGTGGCATGCAGAAGGGCACACCAGCTCTACGCGCCACCCGTGGATGCGCACGCTCCAAGCGAACATGTAAGACGCGCATCAGTAGGTTTAACTATGCATACAAATATGCTTACTTTTTTATCCATGAAGGGGCCCCGGGACACACAAATAAATACACAAAAAATATCCCCCATATAAACCATCCGCCCTGCAAAAACTGCTCCGGGACCCCTCCACCACGCCTCCACCATGCCCCGACCACGCCTGACACCGCGTGCCTCCTGGAACCTCAAGGAATGAGTTCTTAGAAGCCATCCACCCTGCAAAAACTGCTTCGGGACCCCTCCACCACGCCCCCACCATGCCCCGACCACGCCTGACACCGCGCGCCTCCTGGAACATCTGGGCATGAAATCTTAAAAGCCATCCACCCTGCAAAACTGTTGCAGGACCCCTCCACCACGCTCCCACCATGCCCCCACCACGCCTGACACCGCGTGCCTCCTGGAACTTCTGGGCATGAGTTCTTGGAAGCCATCCACCCTGCAAGAACTGCTCCGGGACCCCTCCACCACGCTCCCACTACGCCTGACACCGCGTGCCTCCTGGAACCTTTGGACATGAGTTCTTAGAAGCCACCCACCCTGCAAAAACTGCTCCGGGATCCCTCCACCACGCCCCCACCATGTCCCGACCATGCCTGACACCGCGTGCCTCCTGGAACCTGTGGGCATGAGTTCTTAGAAGCCATCCACCCTGCAAAATCTGTTCCGGGACCCCTCCACCACGCCTCCACCATGCCCCGACCACGCCTGACACCGCGTGACTCCTGGAACCTCTGGGCATCAGTTCCACGAAGCCATCCACCCTGCAAAAACTGCTCCGGGACCCCTCCACCACGCTCCCACCATGCCCCCACCACGCCTGACACCGCGTGCCTCCTGGAACATCTGGGCATGAGTTCTCAGAAGCCATCCACCCTGCAAACCCTGCTCTGGGACCCCTCCACCACGCCCCCACCATGCCCCGACCACGCCTGACACCGCGTGCCACCGGGAACCTCTGGACATGAGCTCCTAGAAGCCATCCACCCTGCAAAAACTGCTCCGGGACCCCTCCACCACGCCCCCACCATGCCCCGAGCACGCCTGACACCGCGTGCCTCCTGGAACCTCTGGGCATGAGCTGTTAAAAGCCATCCACCGTGCAGAAACTGTTCCGGGACCGCTCCACCACGCCCCCACCATGCCCCGACCACGCCTGACACCGCGTGCCTCCTGGAACTTCTGGGCATGAGTTCTTAAAAGCCATCCACCCTGCAGAAACTGCTCCGGGACCCCTCCACCACGCCCCCACCATGCCCCGACCACGCAAGACACCGCGTGCCACCTGGAACCTTTGGGCATGAGTTCTTAGAAGACATCCACCCTGCAAAAAAAATGCTCCGGGACCCCTCCACCATGCCTCCACCATGCCCCGACCACGCCTGACACCGCGTGCCTCCTGGAACCTCTGGGCAAGAGCTCTTAGAAGCGATCAACCCTGCAAACACTGCTCCGGGACCCCTCCACCACGCTCCCACCATGCCCCGACCACGCCTGACACTGCGAGCCACCTGGAACATCTGGGCATGAGTTCTTAGAAGCCACCCACCCTGCAGAAACTGCTCCAGGACCCCTCCACCACGCCCCCACCATGCCCCGACCACGCAAGACACCGCGTGCCACCTGGAACCTCTGCGCATGATTTCTTAGAAACCATCCACCCTGCACAAACTGCTCCGGAACCCGTCCACCACGCTCCCACCATGCCCCCACCACGCCTGACACCGCGTGCCTCCTGGAACCTCTGGGCACAAGTTCTACGAAGCCACCCTGGGACCCCTCCACCACGCCCCCGCCATGCCCCCACCACGCCTGACACAGCGTGCCGCCTGGAACATCTGGGCATGAGCTCTTAGAAGCCATCCACCCTGCAAAAACTGTTCCGGGACCCCTCCACCACGCCCCCACCATGCCCCGACCACGCAAGACACTGCGTGCCTCCTGGAACATCTGGGCATCAGTTCTTACAAGCCATCCACCCTGCAAAAACTGCTCCGGGACCCCTTCACCACGCCCCCACCATGCCCCCACCGTTCCCGCGCTCCCACCATGCCCCGACCTCGCCTGACACCACGCCCCCACCATGCCCCGACCACGCAAGACACTGCGTGCCTCCTGGAACATCTGGGCATCAGTTCTTACTCTGGAAGCGTGCCCTGCAAAAACTGCTCCGGGACCCCTTCACCACGCCCCCACCATGCCCCCACCGTTCCCGCGCTCCCACCATGCCCCGACCTCGCCTGACACCGCGTGCCACCTGGAACCTCTGGGCGTGAGTTCTTAGAAGCAAGTCACCCTGCAAAAACTACCCCTGGACCCCTCCACCACGCCCCCACCGTGCCCCGACCACGCCTGACACCGCGTGCCTCCTGGAACATCTGGACATGAGCTCTTAGAAGCCATCCACCCTGCTAAAACTGCTCCAGGACCCCTCCACCACGCTCCCACCATGCCCCCGACCACGCCTGACACCGCGTGCCACCGGGAACCTCTGGACATGAGCTCTTAGAAGCCATCCACCCTGCAAAGACTGCTCCGGGACCCCTCCACCACGCTCCCACCATGCCCCGACCATGCCTGACACCGCGTGCCACCTGGAACCTCTGGGCATGAGCTCTTAGAAGCCATCCACCCCGCAAAAAAATGCTCCGGGACCCCTCCACCACGCCCCCACCATGCCCCGACCACGCAAGAAACCGCGTGCCTCCTGGAACCTCTGGGCATGAGTTCTTAGAAGCCATACACCCTGCAAAAACTGCTCCGGGACCGCTCCACCACGCCCCCACCATGCCCCGACCACGCCTGACACCGCGTGCCACCTGGAACCTCTGGGCAAGTATTTTTTCAAAGCCATCCACCCTGCAACAACTGCTCTGGGACCCCTCCACCACGCCCCCACCATGCCCCGACCACGCCTGACACCACGCGCCTCCTGGAACTTCTGGGCATAAGTTCTACGTAGCCACCCCGGGACCCCTCCACCACCATGCCCCCACCACGCCTGACACCGCGTGCCTCCTGGAACCTCTGGGCATGAGCTCTTAGAAGCCATCCACCCTGCAAAAACTGCTCCGGGACCCCTCCACCACGCCCCCACCATGCCTCGACGACGCCTGACACAGCGTGCCTCCTGGAACCTCTGGGCACGATTTCTTAGAAGCCATCCACCCTGCAAAAACTGCTCCAGGACCCCTCCACCACGCTCCCACCATGCCCCCACCACGCCTGACACCGCGTGCCTCCTGGAACCTCTGGGCATGATTTCTTAGAAACCATCCACCCTGCAAGAACTGCTCCGGGACCCCTCCACCACGCTCCCACTACGCCTGACACCGCGTGCCTCCTGGAACCTTTGGACATGAGTTCTTAGAAACCAACTACCCTGCAAAAACTGCTCCGGGACCCCTTCCACCCACGCCCCCACATGCCCCGACCACGCCTGACACCGCGGCCTCCTCCTGGAACCTGTGGGCATGATTTCTTAGAAACCATCACCCTGCAAAGCTGCTCTGGACCCCTCCACCACGCTCCCACCATGCCCCGACCACGCCTGACACCGCGTGCCTCCTGGAACCTCTGGGCATCAGTTCTACGAAGCCATCCACCCTGCAAAAACTGCTCCGGGACCCCTCCACCACGCTCCCACCATGCCCCCACCACGCCTGACACCGCGTGCCTCCTGGAACTTCTGGGCATGACTCTTGCCATCCACACCATGCCCCGACAACGCCTGACCACCGCGCTGCCTCCTGGAACATTTGGGCATGAGTTCTTTAAAGCCATCCACCCTGCAACAACTGCTCCGGGACCCCTCCACCACGCTCCCGCCATGCCCCCACCACGCCTGACACCGCGAGCCTCCTGGAACCTCTGGGCATGAGTTCTGAGAAGCCATCCACCCTGCAAAAACTGCTCCGGGGCCCCTCCTCCACGCCCCCACCATGCCCCCACCACGCCTGACACCGCGAGCCTCCTGGAACCTCTGGGCATGAGTTCTTAGAACCATCACCCTGCAAAAACTGTTCCGGGACTCCTCCCACCACGCCCCCACCATGCCCTGACCACGCCTGACACCGCGTGCCTCCTGGAACATTTGGGCATGAGTTCTTCGAAGCCATCCACCCTGCAAAAACTGCTCTGGGACCCCTCCACCACGCTCCCACCATGCCCCGACCACGCCTGACACCGCGTGCCTCCTGGAACCTCTGGGCATGAGCTCTTAGAAGCCATCCACCCTGCAAATACTGTTCCGGGGCCCCTCCACCACGCCCCCACCATGCCCCGACCACGCCTGACACCGCGTGCCTCTTGGAACCTCTGGGCATGAGTTCTTAGAAGCCATCCACCCTGCAAAAACTGCTCCGGGACCCCTCCACCACGCCCCACCATGCCCCCACCACGCCTGACACCGCGTGCCTCTGGAACCTCTGGGCATGAGCTCTTAGAAGCCATCCACCCTGCAACAACTGCTCTGGGACCCCTCCACCACGCCCCCACCATGCCCCGACCACGCCTGACACCGCCCACCTGGAACCTCTGGGCATGAGTTCTTCGAAGCCATCCACCCTGCAAAAGCTGCTCCGGGACCCCTCCACCACGCCCCCACCATGCCCCCACCACGCCTGACACCGCGTGCCTCCTGGAACCTCTGGGCATGAGCTCTTAGAAACCATCCACCCTGCAAAAACTCCTCAGCTCCCCTCGTTCATCACACCCCTGTAGAAGACCCTCTGAAAAGGAACATCACACGCGCCGTGCGCCATTTGTCCGCTCCTCCTCCTCCTCCTCCTCCTCCTCCTCCTCCTCCTCCACCTCCTCCTCCTCCTCCTCCTCCTCCTCCTCCTCCTCCTCCTCCTCCTCCTCCTCCTCCTCCTCCTCCTCCTCCTCCTCCTCCTCCTCCTCCTCCTCCTCCTCCTCCTCCTCCTCCTCCTCCTCCTCCTCCTCCTCCTCCTCCTCCCCCTCCTCCCACTCCTCCTCATCCTCCTCCCCCTATTTCAAGATGTCTCCAAGAGCGCCCCACAAAGTCCCGCCCCAAGAGAGCACTAAGAGGCGCCCAGAGAGAGTCCAAGACGCCCCCAAGAAGCCCCCGAGGGCCCCCAGGACACCCCAAGAGCCCCCCCAAATGCCCCAAGAAACGCCCCAGAAGCACCCCTGACGCCCCAAGAGGAAACCGGGCTCGCCAATACATATATATCTATATATACACCTAGGAACCCCCAAGACCCTCCATGGGGTCGGCGGCAGAGGCGGCAGCCTTCAAATAAAAAGACCCCCAAGAGGGCCCGAAGCAGTTCCCAAGAAGCTTCCAGGAGGCTCCCCAGAGGCTCCTAAAATGCCCCGCTGAGGCTCCCGACAGCTGCCCGAAGAGACTCCTACAAGCGTCTATGAGGACTCTGACCCACAACCCAGGCAAGGTGGCGGGATCTCTCCAAGACGCCGACGACGGCCTCTAGAGGCCCTTACGCGCCTTCAAGACGTCCCAAAAAGCCTCAGAGGACCCCCAGAGCTCTCCGAAGAGACTCCTACAAGCGTCCATGAGGACCGTGCCCCACAACTCAGGCAAGGTGGCGGGATCACTCCCAGACGCCGAAAATGGCCTCTAGAGGACCTCACGCGCCTTCAAGACTTCCCAACGAGCCTCCAAGAGCATCACCCAGCAGCCCCAACAGGTCCGCATGACGCCCTCAAGAGGCTCCAAGACACAAGACCCTTAAAGCCCTCCGAGGAAATTCCAAGAAGCGCCTATCGGGACTCTGACTCACAACCCAAGCGCGGCGGCGGGATGGGCCGAAGGCCAAGAAGGCTACGGGAAACCCTTAGAGGCCGCCGCAAGGGTTTCAGGCGGTCTCAACAAGCACCGAAACACCCCCAAGATAACTCCAAGAGGCCCCGGAGAGGCTCCCAGGGACCCCCCACGAGTTACCAGACTGCGCCGCAGAGGCTCCCGACAGCCCACTAACAACCCCCCATGACCGTCCATCCATGAGGACTCCGACCCACAGACCCAGACATGGTGGCGGGATCGCTCCAAGACGCTCCGGATGGCCTCTGCAGAGCCTCAGGCTTAGACGCCTCCAACACGCCCCAAGAAGCTCCCAAGAGCACTTCCCAAGAGACCCGCGAAAGACCCCCCCTCCCGAGCGACCCCAACTTCAGAAAATTGGTCTCCAACATTTACTGGGGAGCCTCCAACAATACCTCTCGGACTGCCCCAAGCCGACGATACTCGCAGGAATGCCCCGTGAAGCAGAACTCAGTGCTTTCCCATAATGGTTCTCAGGGTTTCTGTCGCCTGTGCGCATCCGGCTTACCGTCGCCCCGAAACGGCCTCGTGGGCCCCGAGGACCGCCTCGACCAAGACTCAGAAGTCCACGCCTCCGGGACGGCCCGATGCGCCCGACGGGCGTGTTGACAGCGCTTCTGCGTTCTCCATGGCGCACCGCCTCGCCAAGATGCCTTGCTTCCTACATCGTTATGGCCCCACGGTTTCCAGCATGTTTCGCGTCAAGAACCACATGCAACGGAGGCTGGCAGCAACGAGGGGCCAGGTGAACGAGAATCGGGGCGTTCTTCACGTAGCATTCGGCGTTCACGCGCGCAGACCGCAACGATTGCGACGACAGCGGTTGGAGCAGCATTGCCAGCGGCAGCAAAAGCCGTCATGCGGGGGATGGGTGGCGGAAGAGGAACGCGATGCAGCAAAATTATCCCAGTGCGACCCTACCTAGGAGTTGGAGCCCCTAGGAAAGCAGCATAAGCTAAGCTAAGCTCAGCCAAGCTAAGCTAAGCTAAGCTAAGCTAAGCTAAGCAAAGTTAGTTAAGCTAAGCTAAGCCAAGCTAAGCTAAGCTAAGATGAGATAAGCTAAGCGAAGCTAAGCAAAGCTAAGCTAAGCTAGGCTAGGCTAAGCTAAACTAAGCTAAGCTAAGCCAAGCTAAGCTAAGCACGGTGGCGGGATGGGCCGACGGCCAATTGATACATGGCATACGCACCGCGTCACGACGTTCGATGCTGCGCACCACTTCGACAAACTCCCAGGGAGCGGCCGGTGATGCGCCGCCGGTGTCCTCGATGAAGAGACCCCCCATATTGTCCCATGTTTTCTGGGATTTTGTCTTCCCGCCCAATTCCCATATTTTCCCATATTTTCCTGGGAGTGGACGATTCATTGTGTCTGTGTGTTTGTGCCCCCTCCTGAATCCAGGCGGCATGGCCAGAGAGCGCCCGCCACCGATCAGACGCTCCAAGACTTCCGAGCGCGCGTCGCCCTGGGGGGCCGACGCGCGCACACCACGGGCACGCTCGGGCGATGCCCAGGAGGCGACGCTGACAGGGAACGCCCACAGCAGAGGTAAAACAGGGCTAGGATCGGGATAAATCGCTCCAGAGCGTTCCGGAGCGCTCTCAGAGCGTTCCGGAACGCTCTGGAGCGGCCGCGGCGCCCAATACATCCTCCAAGCCCGCCGATTCTCAGAGATTTCGAGTTATCCCGATCCGATTTTGTCCCGATCTTCGCGTCGGTTTAAGAGGTCCCGCCGCAGGGGACCCCGGACGCTCGGGAGCATTCGTGCTCGGCGTGCCGCGGCGGCGGCCCCGGCGGCACGCCCTGTGCCCTGCGAGCTGGATATAGCGCGCCGCCCCGCTCCGAGGAGCGGGATATGCTGGGCTCGGGTCGGGCGAAAGGGGGGGATTGGGAAAGGGGGGGTTACGAAATTTGCTGCATGCAGCTGGTTTCGGCCTCACCGAGGGGCCCATTCCTCGATACATCGCCGCCTCTGGCGCCGGGAGGCGCCGTGAGAATCAGCTACGTGAGCTGATTCTCAAACCCCCCCTTTGCTATCCCCCCCTTTCGCCCGACCCGATGGGCGGAGCTCGGGGCCTCGACGCCGGGGGGCCAGGGCGTGGTCGACGTGTCGCGCCGAGGCGTGGTGGGCCAGAACCGGCGGCGCGCGACACGCCAGGGCTCCTGGCCGTGAAGAGGGATCGGGGCCCCTGCTGGGCCCCCACCTGCGCCCAGACGCGACAGGAGCGCCGACGGAGAACCTCCGGAGGCTCCCGAGGAGCCCCGGGCCGGGCCCTTTCCGAAACCACCAACGGATCAATGCCCTCGTTCCAAGAGCATGGCTGGGCGGCCGGCCCCGATCGTTGCGGCGTGGACGCTGGTTCCCGACACCGCGCGTAGCGCTCAAGCGACACGCGCGTGCAGGCACAACTGCGGCTGCTCGTGCAAAGTACGTGCAATCACGCGCTGCAGTGGCAGCGATGCTCGGCTCAGGTGCAATAAAAGTGCGACAACTCGGCGGCGAGCCCGGGGGGGAAGCGAGATGGGGCGGGCCCTCTCAGAAGGCCAGGAGGTCCCCGGCCTTCTGAGAAGCTCTCTGAGCACTCTCTGAAGAACTCTCTGAAGGCGCGAGGGCCTCTGGGAAGTCCCGCCGCCTTCTGAGAGGGCCTGCTCTTTCTCACTTCCCGCCCTCGCTCGCCGCCGAGTACAATGGTCCTGGCACCGCGTGGACCATTCGATTTGGGGCGCTCTCCCCGCAACCGGCCGCCGGAGATCGGATCGGGCTGCTCAAGGCCGCCGGGCCTTCCATCTTGCACGCTCCTGCACGCCAGGGCTGGCGTCGCCGCCACGCCGGCGCGACGCGGGCCTGCCGTAGGAGGGCCTACGGGGACGGACTATTATCTGAGCATTTCCTTAGTTAACGGGCGAAGAACGGTGTAAAATAAACTTTTTCGCTGTCGGGGGCGCCTGTCCCAGGGCGGCTGGAAAGTTTATACCATTACGGTGGCACCGTAGGGGTATAAACTTTCCAGCCGCCCAGGGGCAGGTGTCTCCGACGGCGGAAAGTTCATTTTATACTGTTCTTCGCTCGCTGACTTAGGGTGGAGGGCTCAGGGTGAAATCCGTATGGGCTTCTGCACCCTGAGAATCAATCCTTCCTCTGATCCACCTTTTGCAGGTTCAAGCCTCGAAAGCCCATCGGAACGGCATTTCAGATTTCACCCTTTGCCCTCCACCCAAAGAGAATGCTCGGATTATGGGGTACAGCACAAGCAACCTGTAAAGTAAGGGCGCACGATAAGGATGCGAGGGCCTTGGAAGGCCATGCCGGCACTTTGCGAGCGGGGCGCGGCCAGCGAGAGATGCCAAGAATGGGCCAAAGGGAAGGATGCAAGGATGATCCTGGAAAGTCATTCATACTTACTATAAGGATTGACTGCATGAGGGGATACAGTGCATCTTACTGTAACAGGGGCTACCTTGGACCCCGCAAGATGCCCCCAGAATTTCAACGGGTGTTGTGAGACGTCAGGAAATAAGATATTGCCGTGGGGAACGCTAGCAGGACACTTTCTGGTTTCGTTTGCTGGGAAGACAGGGAGATGAGAAGGTCGGGGGTCTGGGAGCCAAGGGGTCGCGGGAGGTGGGAGGAAGGCCCCTCCCCCCCCCGGACCACCGCGTCCTCGTCGAGGGCGGCGTCGCCAACGCCCGGGAGGAGCAATCTCACCCGCGGGCTCACCAAGCGGGCTGCCAGCAGCTGGTTTGAGACCACTGTCACGATGGACTCGTGCGGAAGCATGATGGCATCTGCTGCGAGAGTGCTGAGAAGG
Source organism: Prorocentrum cordatum (assembly GCA_963575745.1). NCBI lineage: Eukaryota > Dinophyceae > Prorocentrales > Prorocentraceae > Prorocentrum > Prorocentrum cordatum. The sequence goes on along the minus strand of CAUYUJ010021065.1, from coordinate 135,729 downwards.
TCGTACGCATCGAACCCCTTCCGCCGCTCGTGAAAAACCCCGAGCTCCTCTGAGGAACGCGGAGCGCGGCGCGGGCGCGGCGAAAACCCGTCCCAAAAACGCGCTCGCGTGCGCAGCCTGCCACACACACGCACTCTTCTTGGCGGCGGCCGCAGGCGCGGCGTCGCAGCGTATAGAAAGGGTCGGCGTGGCACGCGCGCCGGCCAGGCCCACGCGGCGGGGAGACGCTGGATCCGCCCATAGGAGATCGACAACGACACTCACGGGGGGGGGGGGCCAGCCGTGAGGGACAGACGGGGGAAACGGGGGGGAAAGCAAGAGAAGGAGAAGAAGGGGAAGACGAAAGCAGTGCGACGGCACCAAGTGACCATCGGGGCGCAGGGGGACGCGGCAACAGCAGCCACCCGAGGTAGAGGACCAATCCAGCATGGGAACCTGGGACAACCAGCGGACCAGGGGTGAAACCATGCCTGGGCCGTCGCCCGATGGCAAGTATGCATAAACACGCACACACACACACACAGTAGAGCCCCCTCGCGCATGTGCCGACGAAAAAGTGCCAAATGCATGTCAGACGTGCTCTTTAGAGGCCTCCTAGATGGGGTCATGGTAGATGATCGGGCGACGAAATCTATACATATCCACTGCTCCCTGGCCAGGCCCTTCCTGAACCCAGGAGCTGTGTATACGCCCTCCTGGCCAAACCAGGAGGGCGTGGCGTATACACAGCTGCTGTGTTGAGGATGGGCCTGGCCAGGGAGCAGTGGATATGTATAGATCTCGCCGCCCTAGATGAGGCCGGACGATCGCCTTGCATCGCCGATACATCGGCGATGCATCGGCGATGCACCGGCGATGCACCAGCGATGCATCGGCGACGTCGGCGATGCATCGGCGACGTCGACGTGAAGCAAATCGGGCTCCACATCTGGCCGCACTGGCGATGCATCGGCGATGTGGCGCGATATTCCGACCCCATCTACTCGGACCCCATCTAGGAGGCCTAGAATCTTGCACTCGATGCAAACGCACCCAAACGCACACAAGGCAAACGCCCTGGGCATTCTTTCGAAGCCGAGCTCCTTGCACAGCTCTGCCGCCAGCCGCGGCTGCGGACCCAGCTTCTCCGCGGCAGTCTGCCGGAGCGCCGCGTAACTGGGCCACGTCTCGCCGCGCCAGCATTGACCTTGTGAACGTTTTCTGATTCGGCGTTTCAATATTGAGCGGAAGGGGGGGGAGGTAGGGGGATCTGGCTCCAGACCTTTGCTTAGCGCGAGTGTTTGCAACAGTCCTATGGGGGACTCCACCTGCTCGAAACAGGCGCCAAAAACAGCCAAGATATACTCCAGGGAGGAGGGGGGAGGGGCACGAGGGGCCGCGCCGATCGACAAAACAATGAATGAGAAAACGATGACCTTCGCAATCGAACGCCACTGCGAAATAGTCCACGGGCATATCCCGGTGCAGGCGCATTACGAATTCTGCAAACTTGCAGAGGCCGCCACTCTGAGCCAGCTTGTCCTTCTTCGAGGAGAGCCCGTGGAAGTGGTGAAGCAGGTCGGAGCCGTCTATCAGCACCGCGGTGCTCGTCGACTTCTGCCTCCTGCTGACGCGAGGAGCGCGCGCCTTCCCCGCCCAGCAGGAAAAACACCTCACAGAGAGCGCGGCTGCACCCATCGCCGAGGTCAGACCCGCTCGGCCCGAACAACACCCGCGCAGCCAGGAGCCCCTTTCCGAGAGCTGCCAGAGGCCGCATCGCGCCGAGCTGCGCTCACCCCATGCAGTCAACACGTACAGGGAGGCTGGAAAAAGTGGAAGTTGGAAAATTCGTCAAAGTGGAAGTGGCCAGGGTCGAAAAAAAACAGCAAGGGCTGCGACGAGCACGAAGAAGTTGGGATGAGGTCGCCAGGGCTGGAAAAATTATAACTGGCCAGGGGTGGAAAGACTGGAAGGGCTGGCCCCAGCCACTTCTCCGAGCCTCCCCGCACGATGCGAGACCTTGATCCAAGAAATCTGGGGGCACGCTTGCCGTCGAGCCTCGAGCCTCCTGGGGGGCCCCTGGGCTTCTGGGGACACCCGGGGGCCACCAAGGAGCGAAGAACTTCCGTGGAGCACCTGCTGGCGGGCCAGCCTTTTCTTCGCGTGCCCATTGTAGGCGGACGAGGAGTGGGAAGGCGGCCAAGCTACAGCCAGCCTCTATCATAAGGATGCGCGATAAGGATGCAAGGGCCTTGGACGCTCATGTCGAAGCTTCTCGAGGGGGGCGCGGCCGACGAGAGTGGTCCAGGCTGCTGTCGTGTGACGCAAGTGGGCCCTGGCTTCTGGCGCGCACGAACCGCTCGTTCAGCCTTGAACGAATCTCCGCCCCTGGAGGCCACGGATGTCACGCCGTGGGTAATTTTCTGGGCCCCTGGGGCCCGAAATGAAGCCCCGAAGGGCGCTCAACCGTGAACGCCCGTGCTGGCGCAGCCGCGTCGAGACGGCACGAACCCGACGTATGGTGGAGCAGACAGAGGCGAACGGAGCAAGAGCACATCGGGAGGAGGCCGCTTCTGGCAGCCAGGGCCTGGTGGCCGACCAGCCGCTCCTGCGGCTGGCAGATCCAGGCTCCCGCTCGCCGGAGCTAGCGATGTGGTTGCGCACTCCGGCGTACCCTGTCGCTTGCGGCACGTGGCGCGCCTGCGGGCCAGCACCCGCAGAGAACACGGACATCGTCTTGCCCCAATGCGACATGTGCCATCAGCCAAGCTCTCGCCACATCCTTTGAGCCACTGTCGCTGTGCTGGTGCGCGCGCATGCAGAGGGAACCGTCTCACGGCACTCTTCCGGCCTCGCCCCCTCCTCCCCCTCCTCGTCCTTTGCCCTCAAAACCCACCCTTTGACCTGTCCTGGAACGCACTCTGACAGAAGTTTCAAAGTGAATGCTGTCCGTGGCGAGGGCCCTCCCGGATGGCCCAAAAGGCAACATGTGAAACAAAAAGCCCCTCCCCGTCTACTCCATCCTTTTTCCGTCTAAAGAACTCCTCCTGCCACTGCGCACAACGAGTCGGCAGGTCGGGCTGGGCGTTTCGCCTGACACTTCGTCACCACGCATGCTCCTGAAACTCCATGTTTGCAACAGTTTCAGCGATGGGGGGGCCGTTGTAAAAATGGGGCCTTCGCCTCACGCGCATTCGTCTCAAAAGTTCGCAGGCGACTCATTTTCAACACGTGGCTCTCGCCTGAACGCCATGCACATTCGTGTAACAAACTGCTACGGCTTCAAGGATGAAGGGGAGGTCGCTTTCAAAAACGGAGCCCTCGCATTCGCGCCGCGCACCTTCGCCGTTACAAATTGCAGCAGCTTCAAGACTGGAGGGGGATCGTTTGAATCGTGTTGCCCCCACATGAGCACCCAGTACAGTTGTCTTACAGTCTTTCGACATCTTCAAGGATGGAGGGTGGGTCGCTTTCAGAATGGTGTTATCGCCATAGCAACGCGCACCTCGCCGCAAGCACTTGCAACAGCTAGACAGACGGAGGACCGCTCTCTTTAAACATGTGGTTTCGCCTAGATCCTTCTTTGACTTCGCAGGCTCGAAGTTCTTCACATGAAGCATTCCACGGATCGAGGCAGAATCTTTTTCAAAATTGAGTTATCGCTTCAAACTTCTTAGAAAATCATGACCACATGTGTGAATTCACGAGACCGATACACGAATGAGTGGCGGTCATTTCTCGAAACGGGGATCTCGCTGGACACCAAATCGACCTGCTCGGTAACCGTTGGCGCCTTCCTGACTGTGCGCCAGGAGGATGCGAACCGGACCCCTTTACAAACGGGGCCCTCGCCAAAGAGGCAGGCCAGTATGGTGCGGGTCTTTGAAGGGGGGCGCTTCTAGGAGTGTAGAAAAAAAGGCTTGTAGGGACGCGTGATGAGGAGTCCTGGGGCGCGAAGGCACATAGCATCACTAACGCATCTTGGGTCTACTCCGGTCCTCCTCCTCCTCCTCCTCCTCCTCTTCGCCCTTCTCCTGCTCCTCCCCTCACCTCCCTTCTCTCGCCTCTCCTCCTTATGCAAGATCGAAGCCCTGGGGCCGAAGTCAAGCGGGGCCGCGGGGGGAACGGGGTGCCCGAGGACGAAGTTGGTTCCTCCAACTACATCGGTTTTCTTTCGCCTCGCCCGCTGACTTCAAGTCGCCCCATAGCAACAACCTGTCCTCCTTAAGGCTCCCGTGCGTCACAGCTCGTCGCGCCTCGTTGCCATGCTCAATTGAAGCGTCGTTTGCGAGTCCAACAGCGCACCTGGCTGGCCACTCCACTATGGAATCGCGCTGTGCAGAATGCGACTTTGCCTTGTCATCTCTCCGGAGGGGGACGGGACAGAGGACCAGAAAGAGGAAAATGGATCGATCGATCGAGCTCTGGGGCCGAGTTCGGGGTGCGACGCCTACTCTAGATATGAATTCGAGGCGCTCTACTCTACTCAGCCTGGCTGTGTTCGCTTCATGACTGGGGGAGCTGTCGTCATTGTGACGCTCGGGCCCTTTCCGCACCGTCTCTCGCCAACGCAAGGGGCTTGCGGGCGGGGCGGCACCCGTCCTCGCGGACGCTCACTTGCCTGCTGCATATACCCTTTACCCTTGGTTCGCCCCCTTCGGGTTTCTTCGGGGGGCGTGTCGGGGGATGGGGGAGGGCGGTATAGTAGGAAGTATTTGGGACAACGCGGCCCCTGAAATCGAAAAAGTTCGGGCGTGTCCGTGTTAAGTGCCTGGGGTGGCCTCCCTCTCTGTGCTAGCTCTCTGAATTTGGCGCTAGGATGGAACTCTCGGCACCACTGTCGGAACGTTCCAAACTCGCACCCTATTCCATCTGACTGCATTCTCACCCATGGCTGAACTAGGCTGCTCATGGCCTACGTTTGGTGTCTCACTCATACTTCCCGCTGCGTTGGCTCTTGTCCCGCTCAGTGCAGCATCCGTCCTAGCTCCCTCTCCAGCGCCCCCCTCGGCGCCGAGCCAATCCTCCTCACCGCGCCCTTCTTCTGGAGAAGGTTGCACGGGATGACGCCCAGCTGGTAGTGAGTCTCGCTGAACTTGACTGGAACCTGCACTTTTCCTTGCCGTTCCCTTCCTTGCTCTTGTTACGTCTGATGCGGAACGCTGGCACCGTGTCTGCGATGCGATGTGTTCGCGGTTGCTGGTGTTGTCGGCGTCCATGATGACCTCTGCGCAGAATTTCTCGATATCTTTGCGCGCGTCTCCTTTTCTCCAGTGTCTTGCCCATGCACGCGCAGACCTCTGTTCAGATTCTGATGTGCGGCGATCGCAGGCCGCCTGTGTCGACTTCCTTCCCATTCTTCTCCCGCTGGTACAGTGCTTGAACGCCCTCGTTGTACTTGCGTCCTGCCTCGAATCCCGTGGTAGCGATACACGCCGATGTCACGATCTTCCAGGTCTGGAGCACCGCCGCTGCCAGTTCTGCCTGCTCTCGCGCCAGCGTCAATGTGAGTCTCGCCGTGATGTCGAGCATCTGCTGGTTGTTGTTCCTTGTCCCGCTGAAGCCATTCCCTGCGGACCACGTCTCGGTCTGCTACGGCCTTGTGCCCGCTGGTCCGCGGGCGCGACTGCCATCGTCTGAGGTATCTGGTCGAAGATTGGCATCGCGTGATGGCTGCAATCTCGGTATCGGGAGATGTGTACACAGGTGCCAAAAAATACGATCCTTGTCCAAGGCGTAGTGGCTACAGAGCGGACGCTGTGGCGTATGAAGTTTCGCCGCATGCTGATTATTGGTATTGTCCCTGTTGCATGCTCCCCGTACTATACGCATGGCTAGATGTTTCCAGGCTGTACCCCTGCATTTAAATATCTGTTTGCAATTGATGCCCTCGCTGTTGCTTGTAAGGATGGCTGCGAGGCTGTGGATGCGGTGCGTTTTCATGATGCGGTTGTGTAGCGCTGTTTTTGCTTGCGAGTAGCAGCCCGCATTCTCCCGCCCCGTCTTGTAATTCACATGTTCAAGATATGTTTTCTTGTAGTGCTGAGTCTTCCTGATGTTCGCCCGTTTGCTCTAGTACTCCAGGAGGGGGAACTGCTACCGTAAGTTTGTTTGCTCGTGCCTCCCGAGCATATAGTAGGTGTAGCTGTTCTCGAACTTCTAAGGAGAATCGGCGACCGAAACTGATCTCGTCTGCGTCTCGCAAGGCGTTGACAAACAACTTTCCGAAACCCTGCGTGCGTCTCTGACGTCCTCGAGAAACCGCTCGGCCCATGGATTCGCGCGGCTGGTGAGTTCATCTCCCCCATCGCTCTCGTCCGTCGCACAGAGGAGGACGCAGAGGAGAAGGACAAGGTTGAAGAGAGGGGAAGACGAAACAAATGAGGCAGAATAAATACAGAAAAAGAAAGACGCACATAGGATGAGGAGGCAGAAGAAGGACAATAAGGACAAGTCGACAAGAGACAGGTCGATAAGTAGCGGGAAGAGAAGGTCATCGGGCGAGCAGGAGAGAAGGAGGCCTTCGCCCCCCCTGCTACAATACTTCATCGTCGTTGTCCTCGTCCTCGTCGTGCTCCCCCTACTTCTCGTCCGTTCCTCTGTCCTACAAAGCCCGTTCGTGTTGCTGCGACTGCTTATCCTCTCCTCCTCCATAACGTCTCCCCCCCTGGCCGCTTCCAGGTCTGAAGACCGCCCGGGCCAGCGCACTTTGCTGAGGGGCGCAGCTGTCCCCCGCCAGGGCAATCTCTATGAGTCTTTCCTCTGAGAATCGGGGTAAGATGACAAAGGAATTAAGATCTCATGACTACTCTGCTCAGGGAGAGCGGAGGCGGGATGAGCCATAGATTAGACAAGTATCCGTTAAGCAAAACTACGCTATCAGGAATGTGAAGGGAGGAGGCCGGCTGGCCTACGACCGACGACGCACGACGGCCGAAGGCGGGCGCGCCCCTTTTCTCTCCTGCCAGCCGAGGTCGGCTGGTTTGAGCAGTTACGCAATAGCTGCGGACGCGGACAGTTCATTGCATGCAATCTAAGTTATGTTTGAATTGAATATAAAGCGGAGAGGAGCATCTTCACTCCCCCCGCGGCGGGCCGCGTAGAGCCCATCCAGCCACAGCACCCCTGGCCTGTACATTTATACAACCACCGGAGCCAACCCCAAAAAGCTTTTACGGCTCAACGGTGGCTGCCAGGGGGCCAAGGGCCGAAGAGGCTCGACGTTTCCCACCGATATTTTAAATAGTTGCTCTCCGCTGGGCCGGCTTAGCCGTCCAGAAGAGAGGTCCGCGCCCAACACGCTTAGCGTGTGGGTAGAGTGTTTGGTGTGCGCATGCCGCGGACGGAGTCACGCGGGCCGCACTCACTTGAGGGTCCTCCACGGATTCGACGAACTCTCTCGCCTGGGCGGCGCCGGAGGCGGCGGATTTGAAGTCGCCGATCCTCCCGTCTGTACGTCCGTACCACGAGGCGTGCGAGACGGCCCTCTTTCCCTGTCAGTACTTCCAACCAGTGCCGCCTCTCACGGCGGGAAATCATGATCATGCCCCCACTTTGACAGCCAAGTCCAGTAGGGCAAATTGCACCATTCATCATCGTTAGTAAGCCACGTGATCTTGTTCCGGTGGAGGTGCTATCCAGAGAAGGATTCCATCCACGTGGGTCGGGTAGGACTGGTCAGGGGCGTATGTGGGGCCGTGTCCTGCGGCGCTGCTGGCAGCATCTGAGGCAGCGCCTGCGGCGGCGTCCACCGCCGCGGGCAGCACAAGGCCGGCGGCATCATCGGCGGCCGCGACAGAGGCATCATCCATGGCTGCATCGCGCGCGCGTAGCAAATCCGACCGATCCCTCATGATGGGATATTGTAGGTTAGCTTCTCTGGTCGGCACGGCTGAGCCGGCGACAGAGCGCGGGGAACCAGTGGCCTCCGCAGACGCCTGAGCATATGAGATGCCAGGTCGAAGAGACGGCGTGCGAGTCAAAGGTCTCGCCTTTGGTCCAGCAGGCACACGTGGCCCCACGATCTCGGCTTCGCCGTTGTGTTCAGGGTTATTATCCCTATCGTGCATAAATTGCAATATGCTTCTGGCAGCAGTAACCGCAGCGACACCATATAGTCCGCATGCAGTGCGGAAAGGACCGTTTTCCTTGTCCTGAAGATTGGTACCGGGGTCCGGATACTTATCCTGTAGCCAAGTTATGGCCTCCTGAATTTAGCCCCATGGCGACGAAAGTCATTCTGCGCTTTCCTGCCCATCTTGTGGGCCCATGTTTCTATAATGTCGTCAGTCTCAACAGCCGCACGAATTCGGCAGTCCAAGGCATATGCGTCGGTCCGTTTCTTTGATTCGTGCTCGTCATTTCGCCCCAGGTAACCAATGAAATGGTCCTCCGATATGAAATAGCTGATTAGTTCACGAATATTTGCGAAAATCCTCATGGGTCTAAGGCCCAGTTCCATATTTTGTGCTGGTACTAACCAACTGTCATCAACTATTTTCTTGATGATCGCCGGGATCGCAGAGTCTGGTGTTCCAGTCAGGGTAACCCTGCCTGGTGTAGTAGGGTTTGTTCCCGCGTGTTCAATGATGTAATGAACGGCAACATCTCGAACTTCTGCCCCGAACAATCTTATTTTGATCAGGCGGTCCTCATGATGAAAGTATACGTGGCCCTCGGGTTCATCAAGTGTGAGAAGTCCGTCAGTTATCAACGCAGCCGCAGGCCCGCTGATCACTCTGAGGTCCAGATCCCTTTGTGTCTGTTCACGCGCCCTCGCGGCTGAGCCGGAGGCATGTCGCAACACGGGCGCTATGAGACGATGGCCCCGACACATGCTGACCCTTTTTGCAACGGAGTGAGAACTGCGAGTCGGTCGCGCTCTAAAAGTGTTCTCCCAGGCGACCGGTAACCTCGCAGGAGGGTTGTCGTTGTTGGCGTTATTTCCAGTATCGTCAGGGAATACGCCAAACTATGACATGTTCAACTGTATGGCATTACTCACTGTGACAAGTGTAGGAACAAATATATTTCCTCTCATCATGTTGTTGAACCATTGTGCCCAGCCAGTCCTAGAAGTGATCAAATCATCTGGTCCATTAGGCCAGTGAAATACTGCTAGTGCTGGGCAAGACCTAGGGCGGGCATACTGATCAATACCAGTCGCCCACAATTTAGGCCACCATTTACTCATGGACGGGGTTCGACTTTGCACACTTAGGGATGAATGTTCTAGCCACGAAATGAATATTTTGACCAATGGCCTTAAGTATTGAAAGAAAGGAGCATGTCGCGCTGGAGGCTGAGCCTCGGCGTTTTCTGGGATCCAAAATGGAAAGTTTCCCTGCTGGCTGTTGCCAAATATTGTGCCAGCAGCCGCCATTGTGACAAAGTTAGTTTCCCATTTTCGCTCTTGCTGATTATTGTTGGCGACGTTTTTCGCAACATTAGCAGAAGCTCGCCCTTGTCTTCTTACCCGCGCGTCCATGTATACACGACAATCCCATGACAGAGTTCCTTCATCCTCCACAATTATCCAAATACCATGTGCCTCTAGGGATTGCGGAATAGTTGTGCGCCTCCATGTCTGGGTCATGTAATCATGCGAAACCCTATATTTATATCGGTTTGGGCAATTACAGACGGGACAATTGGCAAAACCGGCCCTCACCCAATGGTAACGGAAACAAAGAAATCCCCCATCGTCTTCCCACGGGGTCGATAGAATTCGGTCCTGAGTCACGGAGTCAAACCTTGTATTGCGGTCCCAATTAATAATGAGTCTCTCGCCTGTATGAACCCAAGCAATAATCGACGCATTGTCGAAAGCGACCTCATATGAAGACAATTCTCTGTCAAATAGTACCGTCCGACGCATCTGATTTGCCTGCCTCACGAGGGAAACGGCTTTATCGATGTCCGTGAATCTCGGCACCTCACGGGGCACCAATGTCCCGTCTGGGCATACTCTGCACGAGAATCGGGTGAGCACCCTGCCAGTGAAAACAATGATAATATCCCATTGCTCATGATGCTTGAGATTGGGAAGACATGGCCAAAGAAGGCGCATGTCATTCACATGCAAGGTACCCACCTTAGGCGGTTCCCCATCCTGAGCCCGGTTGCCCCTAGTTACTACAGCATTTATGGCGGGCGCTTGTCCATATCTCCTTTGGCCCTTTGGCTTAGCCAAGGAGGAAAATCCGAGGGATCATACATAATTGGGCAGTTGTGTGCCGGAAGCAAGCGCAATAAATCGCAATCTGCGGCATGACACAGTCCAGAGTTGCCCTTTGGAAAACAAGCATTCCACTCGTAGATTATAAAAATGCCTGTAGGTTCGCAATATGTAGAAGGGATCCGCGACTCCTGACTTGGCCAGGGTCATACGGGACATACATTCTTTCAATCGAAGAGGTAAGCGTTGAATGTCCCTGACACGCCCTATAGAAAATCGGCATGGGCATTCCTTTGCCACCGGCCTCTTGTAAAGATCTTTTATTGTGTTTGTCCCACAGAGCGTGGATAAGTGTTCCAACAATCTTGGGGATGTCTTTGGGGAAATCCCCAGAACATCGATTGTCCCTGCCGGCAACACAGCTAAGCTGTGTGCAGCCAAGGCATATGATTGAAAAGTAAAACCGTCATCGCATAATTTCTGCACCAGGTCTCCAAAATAGACCCGGCCACCTGACGATCTAGCATAGTCCGAGCAATGCCTTGCGATGTATACGGCACATTGACCTATTATTTTGGCTACGTCATCCGCTCGGAAGCTCAGGCCGCTCCAGGTGTCCGAACTGCCTAAGGCAGCCGGGTTTTCATCGTCATCTTCTCCAACTATGAGTGGCCGCAAGCTTGCATAGGCACCCGGAGAAAAACCATCAGGACAGTCATCGGAATGAAACTCGGTTCTCATATAATCCTTTGCATGCGCGAAAGATCCGTCGTCTTGATTGAGACCCGCCAATATGGCAAAGATTGGATCTTCAACAAATTCTGCCATGTATCGAAGCGAAATTCCCGTTTGCTCACGGATGGCTTCGACGTTAGGTGGCACAGGGCCCGCGACACGGCGCCCTGGAGCATCTGCTGCAAAGGTTCAGGCGTGGCCTGAATTATGCGATGGCGTTCTTCTGTCGTCACGTACATTCGCTTTCCTTTAAACTCAGCAGCATGCCCCACCGTTACTTCACGGCCCCCAGCGCAAGGATCCCTGTACTGCGGCCGCCCCTGTCCTTTATCTGGAGTAGGCGGAGGGCACAATCTCCGGAACATTTTCGTAGACGCCGGTCCGCGTGGAAAAGTTGCTCCACCCATTGACTCCAGAAATTGAGGATCTTTCTCGCACGGATATTTTGTGCAAGAGTCTTCCGATTCGTCGTCCATTTCTTGTACTTCCGGATGGCCTGACGCCCCCGGCGGCGTCGGACATGTTTTGCCCCCAGGTCTTTCCAAGGAACATGTTTTGTCCGATCATCGTTAATGTGTGGCGTTCCTTCGTCCGACGGCACTGGCGTTGGACTCGATTGCTCACCTCGTGCATCACGGCGGCTCTCTTGATCCGCTCCGGCTGAGCCGGGCGGAGGTGCAGGGGGGGTAGGCACTCTGACCATGCCCCCAGGATCTCCTGCCTTTTTACGTTTTGACCATCGAGGTCCGTCCGCTATCATCGGAGCACGCACACAATTTCTGTTCATCTTCAAAATTTGTTCGACGATAGCATCAGCAAAGTCATTCCACGCGGGGGAATATGTGTTTATTTGCTCCAGCTCGTCTGGTATACTCACCTCATAAATGCATTCCGCTGCCTTTATGTATGATGCAGCAGCAACCCTGAACTTTTTCATCAGTACAGCATTGTCCTGGGCGTCATTGGCTCTCGACTGTAGCCCTCGCAAGTGGTAAAAGAAGTCTTTTTCATTTCTCAACACTGCGCTGGATCTTGGATATTCAAAATGCAAACACGAGACTTCTTTGATCGTCATTATGATGGAAGTAAAGTCATCATCCCCTTCCAAGAATTCAAGCGAACGCAGAGATGAATGATCCCCATCCGACTGCGCCGTGGGGCTAACGTCGCGCATGTTCCTTATATCGTCGTTTCCATCTCTTTCAGGAACACCAGCATAGTCTGAGGCGGCCTTCGCCTCTGCAGGTGGAGCATGCGCAGATCGGGATCGTTCACCCGCGGGGCCGCCATCACCACGAGGCGGGTCGCCCCCGCTTCTAGTCCACCTGGGTGCCTGCTTGGGAGGTGCTTGCTTAAAGCGAAGCTCATCTGTCTGAGGGCTCCGAGTTACAGACGAGGAGCCAGAAACGTTGGTCCCGGCGAATATATTTAATTCTGACGGAGGATCAGGGACGCTTGGCCTCCAAGGTCTAATGCCAACTGCACCTGAGCCACTCGACTTAGCCGGTGGCTGTGCAGTCATAGGAGTAGCGAGGTCTCCATCATGTCGAGGCATCTTCGCTGGCGGTTGACCTATGTTCTCCGACCCGGGATCGGTCCTCGGAGGAGGAGCCTTCTTGGAAGAAACCTCTTTCGCAGGCGGATCATGCTCCTGCCTAGTAACATTCGGCCGTTGTTCGGGAGGACTCGATGGAGTACGAATCGAAGGCGGGGCCTTCTCGGCAGGAACCTCTTTCGGTCCACCAGGAGGAGGGGGAACAGGGGGCCGACTAGCGGCCCTCGGGGGCGGTGCCTTGTGGGCCCTCTCGGGCTTCGCAGGCGCCGTTCCAAGTTCAGGGAAGCTCTTTTTTATCCATTGAAAACGAAATGTCGGGCGGCTTAGCCGCCGGCAGTTCCTTCCCTTCCCCATTCAGCTATCCTCTCTTTCTCTTTTGCATTTTGCTCGACCAACTGAACCGATCTATCCGAGAACTGATCCCTATGTACGGGGTGAATCTTAGTTAACCGGACTCCTTTGTCTTGGAGCCACGGCCAAATATCACCATATTTTTCTTCGTCTGTTTCGCCTTCTCTCCTCAAATAGGGATACGCCCCCTCTTGCCAATCGAATGAAGTCAAGCCAGGGACCCAAGCCTTTTGAGCATCGCGTACTTTGTTCGCGCGCTCAGTCCGTTCTGGGTCTCGGCATCTCTCAAACTCGAAGTCCACTTCGAGATTCCATCCCTTATCCCTGGCAACATGCAGCAAATGTGTCCATGCTTGGGTAACCCACACGGCTGCTGCAGTCCAATCATATAGTCGCAGTTCGAGTAAAACATCATGCTCTGGGTTACGCACGTATTGCGTCGGTGTTCCTTTCATAGATTTGGTCGTCTTGGCATAGTAGACAATCTCGGCCGTAACCCAAATACCATCTCCAAAGGTCTCCTCCGCAATAGAGTAAGTGGTGTGCGTGCTGGGATTGTCGGTACATGGGAATCAGTACACACCAACCACGTGCGTTTTCACGCTCCCGCCATATTGGGGATTTGAGGGAAGCAATTGATGTCCCTCCAAAACAGCATGAAGTGTTGATACTGATGTACCATGCGACTGCTTTGTCCAGCTGGCGGATGGGTCTGAGACCTCCGCAGGCTTATCTTTTGTCAGGAAGAATGGCAACGCCAATTCGACGCGATGGGATTTGCCCACTTTGTGGGATGTCATCCTCAATTCTGCCCAATTCAAGCGATCAGCCACGGTGGCATTCAGCGTTCGTATCGACCTGTCTGCTTTAATCCTGCAGAAACGAGACCAGTTCGGCACTGGATAATTCTTTGTCACCGGTGGAACTCTCGTCGTTGGCCGAAGCATCTGGCGTGCAAGCCGCACCGGGCGACTCGCATCTTTCAGGATCTTTTTCCGTTCCGAGCTGTGAGGGGGATCTCTGCCCTCAGCTACCTCATCAGCTCGTCCCTCTTCGCCTGGGTAAGCATTAAATGGTATCATGCCCCGGTGAAGATTGCCACTGGCGACCGTGAATGGGCAAAGGACATTATAACGAACAACCTCACCCGTCTTTGCATCTTTGATCGGCAGATTCTTAATCTGCTGACACTCTTTGTGAATCTGCCACATAAGCTCTTCTTCTCCAGGGCATCCTTCTTTCGGTCTCCTTGGAAGCTTACTCTTTTGCCTCTTACTAATCAAAGTCAGTCTACCCTCGGGGCAAGTCTCACGAATAGTCCTTTCAGCTGTTTCCCCGGGGGTTTCGATGTCCTCGATATTGGTCGCAGGAGCCAACGGAGGGGCGCGCGGTGACTGAGCTGTCATTGCGCTAGAACCAGAGCCCGTTCCGGCTGAGCCGACGGGTTTGGCCTTGTCAGTTGCGGCAACAACGCCGGGCTGCCAGGCCGACACTTCAGCAAATAAAAGGACCGCTATGCCACCTGGCGTTGCACTACTCGCCGCAACGGCTAAGCCGCTCGGTATCACCGTCGGTGCTGCTTTGTGAAGTTCCTTGAGTACGGCTCGCATTGACACATCATTCTGGACCCCCTCGGTCGCTGGCCTCTGGGTCTTCCCCTTCGGTGGCACTCCAGGACAGAAGACTTCTCCTCGGGGCAAAAAGTAAGCATCGTCTTTCCATGGGAAGAAGTGATCATAGGCACTTCCCTCTCCAAGGAAGTCTTTAAATTCATCAGAATAGAACGAATATCTAGCACTGCCCCCAGTTCCATTCACAACGACAGGGAAGCGTTCGTCGGTCAGCTTTTCCTTAAATGGGAGCGCGCCAAGTATCGATCTGGGAATGTTGCCTTCTGTGGGGGACCAGTCCTGCCAATACATGACAAGATCTTGGACTTTTGCCTCTTGTTGGGCGTACCTGTCCTCCCTTACCGGGCAGGTTACGTGGCCTTCCCCGACGGCTGATCCGCCGGCAGGTTGACAGAAAAATAGCACAGCCAGTTTGGCCGATTAAATCATGTATTCGACACACAATTCCGCGGCAAGGACCTTCCGGGATTTTCCCCCATCGAAAATTTGATAGTCATCATGGGAAGCACAGACATGGAAAGCATCCTCGTAGCAGTGCCTAAGTTTGCGGTATAGGCTGACACCGTCGAGAATCATTATTCTGGTGAACAACCCAATCTTTTTAAAGTGTTCAATGCGACGATTCATTCTGGCTCGGAGCATGGTGGCAACATCGCCCCACATCGGGCCGACGCCGTCATCATCTGCTTGCCAACACGTCGAGTCCCCGCCGACATACATTATGTCTATGGTCCCTTGTTGGGACCGTTTCATTATATCGTCAATCAAATCCACGGCGTCCTTTATCATCTGCCTGAGGCTCCCTGCGAAAGTAAACGGGTTCTCAGTTCTTTTGCCTCCACTGCCGACTCCGTTGAATTTGCCCGAATTGTCAACGATGTCGTTGAAGTTCCAAAAAGTGAAGCGAATTGGGGTGTGAGTCCCCTCGCTGTAATACCATTGTTTGCCCACTGAAAGTTCGCAGAGTCGGCGGCAATGCCGTTGAGTACTGCTCCACTCTTAACCGATTGTGCACTTCCAAATACCGAATTTCGCAGGTGGTACTCGGGCAGAAGGCTCGCCTTAGGCGCCCCTGATGTGTCCTTGAACGCAATTGTGGAGTCAGACGCGATACGAACGGAACATGACCAACTACGATCAGGCCCATTCTTCATCTGGGTTGGAGGTCGGAAGAAGTCCGCCACAGACTTCCCCGTGGACGACATAGTAGCGAGGTCTTCTCCGGTGAATGGAATCCACGAGTGGCCGTGAACCTCGGCGATCTTTGTGATCGCCTGACATTTATCGGCAAAATCCAGGTTACTTAACCAGAATCTCAATTTTGGGTCCGTGACTTCCATATAAAGATCCAGGATTTCGTCGACCATTACTCGCCATTCATCCCGGGGGGGCGGAGTACGCCCAAAGCTCCCTTTCATGCGAAGATACTCAAGGACGTTCCACGGGCCGCGACCGATGCACGGTTTGTCTTCGGGCTCGGGATCTGACGCTGCAGGTTCCGAGTCGGGCGGCCCACCTCTTCCTCCTCCCCCTGAGGGGGGGTCATCTCTTGAGGGGAACCCGCCGGATGGTGGCTGATCCCCATCATCTCCGGCTGAGCCGCGAGGGGGGACACCATCACTGCCTCCATTGGCTGAGCCAGGAGGGTTCTCAATGTTGGGAGGCTGGCCGGCAGATGATTCGCCGGCAGCCTGTTTCCCCGTCCCCGGGCCACCCAATGATGGTTGATTTTGGTCCGCGGCTGCTTGTTGGCTGTCCTCGGCGATAGTATCGTCGGGTGCATCTGTTGCAGTCCTCGGCTTCTTTTGAGGTGAGTACTCATCGGCATCTGGGTCGAGTCCGTCTTCAGCAAGCCACTTCACAAAATGCTGTGGCCTCTTCCAGGGACGTTGTCTTTTCCTCCGGTGCACGGCATGCTTGGGTGCATTCTCAAAGCACGCCGCTTTTGCAGCGGCAGTAAGGGCTTCCTCAACCACGTGCACCGGTACACTAGATTTCCCTTTGATCACTGGAAAAGCGAACATCGTTCCCCATTCGTCCCCAACGGCTGAGCCACGGGGAGGCGTTCGAGGGGTAGGCCTCCAAATGTCAATCCAGACTTTTCGGGGGCCTTTTCCCCAGTGATCTGCAACTGGTACACTCACATAAGTGCCCCAGTGGGTCTCGTACCGAACGGCTGGGCCAACTGTTGGGATCAGCTTCGTCTTTTCGTCAGGGTACGTTTGGAAAAACGTTCCCACGGGGATTTTGTCGACGTCAGGAGGGGCACAGTCAAAACGGCAAGTGGTCTTCCGCTCAAACATCGCCCAATGTACGGTCCATGGATCCTGCGAAACCTGGGAGTAAAAACGCTGGAATATCGTCTGAGACGTTAATTCCAGGTCTGCTCTCAATGCAGTCACGACATCGTCATCTCTCGTATAGAGTACATCGTTCTTCCACATCGTGTAGCGCCAACCCCAGCCTTTTGTCGGCACAAATTTGGCAATTTCATTTTTGGGCCCCAGTCGGGGCCATTCCCTTATTTTATCTGGGAGATACTTGAAGACTTCTTTATTTCCCCTGGCTTCGACGCCTTCTACATTAGGGTCAGTCACTTTCTTTGAGCGAAAATCGTCCTGAGGGGCAGTTATCATTTCAGCATCATTTTCTGATATGATGTCATTTGGGCTGAAGTGTTCATGTCCTGTCCCATCCGGCTGAGCCGGTGGGCAAGCCATCCCGCTCGGCTGAGCCGGCGTCGAGGCTTTTCGAATTGTGGCGAGGAGAGCATTATTGCAATCCTCTTCCTCTCTGCCCTTTTCAACAACAACGTCGGAATCAAACTCATCCACGATGTCGTCAGAATGGATTGAGATCGCGTCTTCACCCAGTGACCCGACCGCCTTCCTCCCCAGCGGTCCCCAGCGGCGACACATGGGTTCAGTCGTTGATCTATCCGGCACACGGAAACCGCGGCAAGCGAGATTCGAGCAGTCGCCGCAGGGCAACCGCTCGCCTCTATGGGGGGCCGGTCGCGGGGCAGCCCGCGCAGGCTGTAGAGCCGAAACGGCAGCGGCGCATAGAGGATTGGGAGAAATGGTAGGACGACGACGCGACGACGCAACACTCTCTGCGGCATTGGCGACAGGAAAATGAACCTGCTTGGCAAAATCGTCAGTGTAATCTTCGGCGCTCTTACACTCTCGTCCCCTAGCCTCAACATGCTCATGCGTGCCATCACATCTGCGCTCTAAGCCCTCTGCAACGCTTGGAGAGGTGGTGGCAATTGTCCAAAGCTTTTTCATGAAATTACCCTTACTATCCTTCAATCCGCATGCGCACCCGTGCAACGCCGTCTTGGCAAATACCAACTCTCGAAGGAAACTCCAATAATTACATTGGGTAGGCCATTCAATACATACAACGCCCCCCGCTTTGTGCACAGCGCGGGCAATCTCACGGAAATTCCAAAACAGGTAACGGAAATCAGTTCTAATGCCCCGAAGTCTGCGCATAGCCCTGTGGGTTCCAGTACGGAAATAATGCGCCTCATTCACATATTGCCACGGGGAACCTCCTGCACACGGCATGGAGCCCCACAACGTGATATATTTTCCCTTGAACTTAGCTATGTCATTTAGCGCTATTTTGAGTCCCTCATCCGTCCTCATGTCCTCTTTTTCAGTGTATCGAATCACTTTACATGAGTTATCAACGAAATTCTTCGGGCCCCCTAATCTACTTTGGGGGCCGCAACAGCATTATAACAAAAGTCTTTCTCCAGTCCACTGAGGGGCCGGGGCGCAATCTTCTCGGATTTTAAATTCTGTATATCCCGTCCATTTGCTAAGGCAATAATCACCGTCGCTAGAATCGCCATCTGAGTCGCATTCAAATGGGTGCTGATATCTGCTTTCTTCATCGGGCCAGTTATCAATTCGGTCTATCGTCGGACCTTGTTGAGGGTTGAAGGCATAGGTGCGACGTTTATCATCCAGCTTATCAAGCTCGACGGGACAATCCCCGATTGTCGGCATGAATGTGACAAGTCTCGGAACATGGTGACATCGTGTCAAACTCTGCCCTTGTCTCATCCATTCATCCCTTTTGTCGGAGAAGTTGGCAGCCGCCGCGGAGTGCGGACTGTGAAGCGAGTGATCTTCGTTAGAATCAACCTCCATATTTTCAGGTATCATGGAAGGCTCTGGCTCGCTTGCACTATCCGATATTCCAAGCATGGTTTTCATCTCGCGATCGGAGCTTCTTTTGGTGGTAGTTTCGATCGCTCTCGTTTTCTAAGAGCTTCTGCTGCAACATTCTCTGCCCATCCGAGGAGCGACAATACCTGCAACATCAGCTGAGCTGACTGCATTCTTCGTCGTTAATGCCCCCTCGGCTTGGCCGGGGGCAGCCGCGACAGGTTTGCCTTTATTGGGGCGCTTTTTCTTTTTGTTTGACTTCTTGCTAGACATGGCAGCTCCCCCCCGCAAGGCAAGGCCGAACTAGGGCCCAAGCGGGGCTTGAGAATCCCCCCGGGTTTCAGGGGAAGTCCGTCAGAAAACATTCAGTCAAGATAATCTTGGCACCGCTTAGCGGACCAGAATTTAGGCGTCACTATGTTGACGAGGTATAATACTTTGACCCATGCCATTCGGTCAACGAATCGTTTCGTTCCAATATCAGCAGCCTCATTTCGTGTTCTTTCGCATTGCAATTGAACAAGTCCGCGAGAAAATCGTTCGGACACAGCTGCTGCATCGATTCTACGTGTTCTTGGTAAGTGCATCAGCTTCATTGACCCTCCTGCCTTGATGACTTTGCAAACTGCTTGGTTATCTTCCAAGAATAAACATCGCACAGGTCTACCCAGCAGGATCTCCCACAGCGGTGATGCCGCAAGCAGCTCCTTGCGCAACGCAAGGTCGGCCGCCACAATCTCGGCCTCGAGCGTATTATGAGATGCGCATGTTTGTCTTTGCGAACTCATCGATTGGCCTGCCCGTGTATACGGGCCCCATATTGCTTGGTAGCTGGCGCTCGCGCTCCTGTGTGTTCGAATGTCACTCGCCAGATCTGCATCAGAGTATTGTTTTAACCGAACATCCTCCTTTTTGTCACCCACCCACGAGGTCATACGGTAATGGGATGTACACTTTATGTAACATATAAGGCGGAAGAGGTCCATATCTTGTTGTTCTGTCCATTTGGTGATGCAACTGGCAGTTTGACACACAGCGCGGAGTAAGTCGTATCTGGCCATTCTAGCCCCGTAAAGTATTTTCATCAACACTTTTGCTGCTATGGGTTGAAGCACGCCCGACTGAGTCGGTGGCTCAGGATCATCAGGGCTGGCTGCTGCGGCGTCAAGGCCAATCACGTCTATCTCCCTGTCAGGAGGGCCGGTGTCAACATTGATATGTAATGCTGATGCTACGGCCTCCTCAGCTGGGGAGTAAATTTCTCCTCTGGGGCCACCCCGTCCGTCCTCCAAATCAACCCGCGGCCGGATAAGTTGCCGGGTCTGTGTCCGTCAATTGAGCGTATATGGGATCACAGGAATCGAAAAACTCTGTCATATCATATTCGATGACTTTCACTAGTTATGGTTCTCTCGGCCGGTATGACTCGGTCGTCTGAGACGCCGAGTCGCCCCCCGTTTCCTCCACACTACTCTCGCCTGTGACGGATGCATTTTTCTTAACTTTGGGAGGGGGCGGGTCAAGTACCGTAGGCAATTCCCCGTGCCACTCAATTGTCTGAGTTGATAGTCCATGCTCACATCCTCAATATCGTCCAACAGCCGTTGGAGGATCTATTTCTATGCCCTTAGGGCAGTTGTCAGAAGGTTATTGAAGTAATTTCCATCCCTGGGCTAGCTTGTCGGCGAGCCCCGACAATTTGAAATCATCAACATAAATGATCAAGAAAATTTGCAATTCTTTGTGGAAATAACAGCTGCGCCACGGACTACATTTTACGAAACCTTTAGCCGTGACGTGTCCCTCGCAATGCTGCTCCCAATATCTACCCGAATCAGGATGACCGTACAGAGATCAGTACAGTGGACACACGGGGTTTCTCATGTTGGACCATGCTTTGGGCCACTCGTCACGAAGCATGAAAACCCACGTAGGAGTGCCCCCCAACTTCGATTGTGTGTAAGCTTGTCGAGCACCAGCTTGTTCGATGCTATGGCCTTCAAACAACCCGTAAGCATCGGCTGCTTTGCTGGCCTGCATTGTCGCGGGGCTACTAGAAAGCTCCTGAAATAGTGCCACGTCCTTGTTTTGATCTCTAACACTTGAACCGTCAAAGACCACCCGACCTTTGTACTTTCGGTCTTTGTGCCGTTTTCCCTTTGAGTTCGGCAACAACATCAGAATATTCTCTAACACCATATTCTATCCACGTGCCGATGTTGCGCAATCTGTCCCACTCTTTCCTTAATGCAGCTTGAGCATCTTCGTTGTCATTTGCCTCATCTTTCGAGACAGATCTGGCTACAGCGGCATCTATGCGAGCGCATTGCCAGTCGTTGGGAAGTTGCAAGGGCTCATCGATGACAGATATTAAATAAGTGAAAGGATTATAGAAGTATTGCAAATCAAATCTTTCCTTGTCACGGTGATTGACATCTTTCGTTGAGTTATCTTGCGACGGCATTCGAGGCACGCTTCGCCGCGACGCGGCGGCCGCCGGACTCGAGGTCTGGCTTGCCTCGTCGTTGTCCTCAGATGTCCCGTTATCATCATCGGACAAGGGATCCCTACCGGCTGAGCCGGAGGGTAACCCATCCCTTGCAATAGTGCCTCCATACCATGTCTGTTTCCACCAAATGTCCTCATCATCCGACAGGTGTTCGTCAAGAAGGTCTTCTGCTAATAAATCGTCAGTTCGAGAAGTGATGTGACAACCCTGGGTGTTTCGCGACGCCGCCCCTCGCCCGCTGCCAGGGGTGTAGCACAGGCTGCCGCTTTGTATTCGACGTAGCTGCTCAGCCACCTCAGGTGCAGTTAGCCCGGCTTCTGGGAGAGTCGCAAGTGGCTGAGCCACCGCGGGGTCTGGCGGAGTCGGTGGATCGTCCACATCTAGCCCGATGTCACGCACAAGACCTAGGCAAGGACCAGGATCCTCTATACCGAAGAATCCTCTCTTTTCTGCCTTGTATTGTTCCACGGCCTGTCGGCGTTGGGCATGGGTCACGTTGAACCATCGCCCAGGATGTACTCCAGGATTGGTAGACTCAGGTAATTTCTTTAACCATTGGGCACTATATTTGGGGTCTGGGTCTGTGACCCACACTCGAGTTATAGGCACATAATCAGGTTCATAAAATAGAGAGAGCAACTCGTATGCTGCATGTATTTCGACGACCTGTCAATGGGAGTTTTTGAGTTAATTCATCTTTCGTAAGTCCAGCAACGATCCGTCTGTCTTCAAAGTACTCCATGGTATCCAAATGTTGAGTTGGTCGGCCAAGAAGTTGCCCTTTCCCTGGAACTTTCTCTCGCGGCTTAGCCGCTGCGAAGTTTGACTGTCTGTCCAAACGATACTCGAGTTGTGCGAGACCCAGTTTCTGATTCTTATCTGCAGGATGGGAATCACGCTGAGGGCCCCTGCCGTCAACTGCCAAAGGCACGTCACCCACATGCAAACCCCCAGGACCGTCATCATCTAAATCGGCCTCAGAGTCGAAACGTGGTGCGTCCTCGCCTTCTTGGGGAGGCGGTGGCATCAAAATGACAGGATCATCAGCATTAAACACATTGTCCGGTCGTATCCCTGTGGCTGGCTGTGGTCCGTCTGAGACGGCCGCGCCTTCTCCGGTCTCTGTAGGGATTGTGACAGAACGTACCTCCGTCGCCGCTTTCTCCTATGCTTTTCGCAAGGGAAACTGAGGCGATTGGTCGTCAGCAGTACCATCTAAGATGTTGCTGTACACTTGATCAGATTTCTCAATCGTGGGTCGTTTTCCCTCTGGTGTTCGTCCTGATTCCATATTCAATCCGTCCAAGTGTCTCAGAGGTATAACGTAACTATCTGGTCCAACCAATCCCCCCGCTTCGTGCACATACCCCAAGTATATCCCTGGAATCATCGTCGCTCCAGTCTTGGCAGTGCGAAAGCGGGATTCTGGTGGTTGCACATAACGAACAAGTGGTCCGGAGGGAAGAAGCGGAGCATTGAACTGGCATCCGAATCGTCTTTCCCAGCTGGACTGCCCTTCAGAAGGGGTCCTAGTATTGTAGCATAGACAAAAATATCGAACTGCATAGGTCCAATACGGTGGTGGAAGACCAGCCTGCATGAGTAAGGCTCTGGCTCGCATCTGTACAACGCCGTTCGGACGCTCGGCAACAGCATGTTGTTTCTTGTTTCCTGGGATGGTAGGATTATGGGCAATATTGAGCTCGTAACATGCCCTGGCAAGCTCTCTTGCACCATCTGTATAGCAGTATTATAACTTTTCCTCCGGGGCTCTAAGGTTTACTAAAAAGTTACAAACGTGAACCGCAGACTTGTCGTGGACACCCTGAGCGGCGAGACAATCCGTAGCTCGGTCGCGAAAAGTCACACAGGCGGTCTCGTCGTGGAGTCCCCGCGAGAGTTCATCCATCGCAAACCAATGGTCCATCGTCGTCAGTTGTCCGAACGAAGTGGGGTTAGCGTATGGGCGAGGAACCTTTAGCCCTTTGTTCTGCGCTTTGCGCTGTTGCTTTCTAATAGCTTTGGCCCAATTGCACACTGGACAATATGGGTTCTTGGGAGTATGAGTTAGAAGGTGCGGTAGGGAGGATGCAGCCTTTTTGAGCCGCTCGGCAAGGATCTCCGACACCTCAACCTCCGCGACGTCTGGGTCCAAATCTGGCGGTGCGTCGACGTCGACTAAGTCGACACCGTCAGCGTCTCCAACTTCGCCCTCCTAGGGTCCTGGGGCCGCGTCACACGCATCGGAGTCCAAGCCTCTATTTACTTCGTACGGGAGGTATCCTGAAACTCCATATCCAAAATGGCACCTATACGCGGCAGCGCAAGCCTCGGCTTTGCCGGGCTGCTCGTCGGACGGACCAACGGCTTGACCGTGGTCGGGCAAAGCTGAGAGACTTCTAGTGGCAGCGACACCGGGCGGCGTCCGATTCCAGCCGCATTCGCTGGCCAATTGAGGCGAATAGTAGGAGTAGGTGATGGTATCCGCAGAGTCTATCGAAGACGGGAAAACGGGCGCGATCTCAGTCGGCCGCCCATCAGCGAGCTGTGGGTACCAATCAGCTCATGCGTGCGCAGGTCTATGGTTACGCGAGTATGGACAGCATGGAGCGGAGGGCCCCCCGCAGAGTCCACGTTGTCCAAGAATGCCTTGGCGCCCGGCGTCACGCAACACCACCGCTCGAGGGGCTCACTCCTTCCGGCGGCAGCTGCGCACATCCACTGACCCAGCGCCTCTTTGCCTTATAGGGTCAAGTAAGGTATCTTGCCCTCAACGGCTAGGTCCACTCTTTGGCCGTTGGGCAACAATAAGTAGGGCCTTTGGCCTGCTGGCCGGAAGAAACTAACGCCGCGATCCATGCACCGCTCTCCCACCGAAATCACGCGCGGAGTTTCCGCCATGACTAAAGCGTTGAGACTAAAATTTGGGACACGCGATGCGAGCTGAACCGAGGGCCTTAGACTCACCCCCAGCAGTGTTCAGAGTGATCGATTGCGGAAGCTTTCGTATCAATATCATTGCACCTGCGCTCCTAATGTATTTCTCCGCAATTAGGTTGTACCCGCACCCGGTGTCTACAATGAAGCTCAATGCCCCCAGATACGCAGCGTCTCTGTCTGTGCATCCAGCAGCGGCTGAGCCGTGCGGGCTCTCTTTCCCCTCATCATCCTTCAACCAGAGATGCCAGACATGATCTTGCAGGTCTGATGCCCTGATCAAGGCTTCGGCGACAGACGCCCTTGACTGCATCGATATCTGTCGACGCATTTCTCCTGGGAGCTTCCATCTATCTTTGCTACTTGAAGGCAACTCTTTCAAGTCGTGGCGACGCGCCTTCCTCCAAGTGATGGTCGGCTCCTCAGTAGAGGGGTGAAAACGGACACGGAGATTGCAGCGGTTACTATCCCGATGTCGTATGCAGATCTTACTAGGGGAACGCACCAGTACTTTTTGATCGCCTCCCGAGAAAGAGGATACAGGAAATTCGCAAGAACATTGACGAGACTCTCGACCTGTTTCTTGCTGTCATGCTGAAATTCACCTTTGGAGGTATTCCAATAATCTCCTCCATCGGCAATAGTTGCGACAGCTAAAAACTTAGGGCTGTTTTTCTTCTGCCCTGGGAAGCCCTGGAATAACGGGGCGGGGCACGCGATGGCACCCAAGCTGATTGAATCAGCGGGTCTCTTCCAACCCCCCCGTTTTCTGCTCAGCCGACGCAGGCCTCGCCACGTCTGCCGAACGAGGACGGCGAGAAAGAAGACCATTAACAAAATTAGATGTATCATTCCTCCTGGACTGACGGCTGAGCCGCCAGCGTGGAGCCATTGTCACGTAACTGGATGACCTGGAGTGGTCTTGGCGAACCAACAATCTTTTCCGCGCGGGCACTTTCCCGTTTCTGTGTAAGAGCGGCAGACCATGTCTTTGCCTTTGCCGCCACCTTTGTTTTTCTCCCCATCCTTTTTACGTTTATCGGAGTCAGCGCTAGTGGCTCTGGAGCCACCATTGCTTCCCGTCGAAGAAATATTGGCAGCAGCGGCATTGGCCTGCTTGGACGCACGCTCATATCCCAAAGTTTGTCCAGCGTCAAATTTCGCCTGTTCCCACTTGTCACGCTTCAGCTTCTCAGCATCGGCTAGCTTTCGATGGCCCTTGTAGCATCCGTCTTCGGATCCTCGACAATTCTTGGGATCTCGGGAATATGCATAACACGGAAGAGTACTGTCCTTCCCACGTGACTGGCTTCTGTTCTTCTGCCGTCCTCCTTTCCCACGGTTTCCAGTCGGGGTCTGGGATCGGCCCTGCCCCTTTCGGCCCCTGTCTTTTGATCTACCTCTAGGGTTCTTATCCCGAGCAGGGGCGGCACTGGGCTTTCGCCCCGCACTCGGCTGAGCCGGCGCGGCATTCTGGGCTTCTTGTGATTGAAGGGACAGCCCTTTCCTGCATACGGGCAGGACTCGCCCTTGGTCACGTATCTGCACGTGGTTTCGCCCTTAGTCTTCCCGCTTTTCATGACATCCGAGGATTTTCCCAACTTAGCGACAATCTCTGCCGGAGCGGCTCTGCCGCCCGTGTTCCTCCGATTGTCGTAGCCTCCGCCTCAGCCGAATCGCGCTTGCCTAGCGCGTTGGTTTAAGGTTCCCTCACGCACACTGATGTTCCATTCTTCTTTTCTCGCAACATCATTTCTTCGATTTGCTCCATCAGCCACTCGTAAGTCTTTGCACCTTGCCCCATTCTGTCTTTTGACAGGTCATATAACTTACATACAATGTCCAGTTTGCTTGGCTGTCTGCATTGTTCAAGAAAGTGCGCATGAATCGAGGCCCTCATTTCGTCGGACGGAGGCTTGGCGCCATGAATTTGCTGATGCACATATGTCCATTCATTGTAGAAATGATACAGGTCAGCATCAGGCTCGCGCGGGTCTATCTTCACTTTGAAAAGGTCACGTGAAATACGATGCTGTCCCAGCTCCGATCTTACAGAACACCAGCGACAAATTGCCCGCACTATCTCGCGTCCAGTCATGAGGCTCCCCTCGGCCTGGGCGCTAAATTCCATGCGAGTAACCTGTTGAAGGAAATGGATATGATGAGCAGGCTGATATCGACTCTTTCTCATATTGTTGAATTTCTCGATAATATTCGTTGCGAACATGAGATCGAGACGCTGAAATCGCCCAGCCTCTTTGAGTTGCTCATCCTCCACGGCCGGATCCATGGCCTCGGCAATCCAGTGCTGCGCTGCCTGGCTCTCGGGCGACGACCCAGCGACGGCGCGTATAGCGTGCATTTTCCACTCACGAATGTTCGTAACATCAGGGATGCCTAACAAATCAATCTTCTGGTTGTTACCTACCTGTCCCCATTGATCTAGCGGCGTGCTCTCGTCAATTACCATGGAGTCGTGCGGTCCGCCGGGGCCTCGAGGCCCTCTGCGTCCACCCCCGCTATCAGAGGGATCAGATCCCCCTGGATTTCCCGGAGGCGATCCGCGCGGTCTTCTACCGCGATCATCTTCACGCGAAGAAGCGATCTCAGTGTTGGGAGCGTCACTCTTGTCATCTCCGTCTCCGCCCTGTCCATCATTGCCCGACGACTTAGTCGCGGTCATTCCCTTTGGACCATCTCCATAGATTGGGCGGAGATTGGCGAGAGTGTTATCTTCATTAATTCCAGTTAGCCTCTTCCCCGCAGGGAGTCCATTCTCGGCGGCGCTCGGCTTAGCCGGACCTTCTAGGGCAGGGCCTGGAACAGAAAAATGTCGACGCAACAGCGGCCCAACGGGGGCTTCTTGTGAGAGCAACGGAAATCCGAACGACTTCGATGTAAGTCCGACTTCACGTTAGCTTCAGTATATGGAGTCGGGTCGGTGATGATAGCCTTAAGCCTCATGTTTGCTTTCTCTATATTAGCCGCGTTCAAAACAATCTCTTCTTCTCGCATGTTAGCCGCTGACCTTTCAGTCTTCCATAGGTCGCACCTAGAGCATCTCCCCGTGCTCGCATCGATATGCTCGTCACACGCCGATCTACCACATCCGACGCAATTGCCTGTCTTGAGACGAAAACAAATGGCACAAAGCCGATCCGCGGGAAGTGCGTTTCCTTCCCCATCGGGGGGAGGGCGTGTTGCACCTCCCACCAGCATGGTCGTTGCTCCCACATTTCCTACGATCGCCCGATCAAATTGCGACGGGGCAGAAACAGCGCTCGACGACTGAGCCGTCGATAGCTGGTGTATATTCGACCCGATCGGCTTAGCCAGCGGGCATTTAGCATTGCTCGACATTATACGCTGAAGAGACGATCGGGCTTCCTTATGCGATTTGAGCTTCTCCAGATAAAGATTGTTCTGGTGGTTTATCTTCGCAGCTGCAGCTTGGGCGTTGTCTGCTTTCAGCCTGGCGACTTTGAGTCCTTCTTGCAACTCCTGCCTTTCTCGTTCCGCCACGGCTGTCGCGATTTGTTCTCCTTCTATCTTGGCCACCGCAACGGCAGCAGCAACCGCGTTGACGTCAGTAGATTCCTCGTTTGCCATCGTTGCGGCCCGTCTTTCCGAAGTCAATAATTATCTGTATTTAGTTTCAGCTTCCCTCTCCACTTGCCATTTCACGGCCTCGGTCTGATTGTATAGACGTTCTATCAGCGCCTGTTCACGTTCTCGAGCAGCCATAGCTAGGGCGATCCGCTCAGCCTCGAACGTTTTTCTAGCTTCGATCACAGTTTCAATCAATTCTTCTCTGTCCAAACGAGCCCTCTCAGCCAGCTGCGCTTCATTGGTCAGAAACTCTCTCTGAGTGTTAGCCTCTGCTAGCCTGGCCTGGTCCTGAATAGATTGCATGCGGAGGTACGTGCAGTTATGCTCATCCATCGGGTAACACTCCGTGCGCAGCCATTGTATGTTGCACTTGTTGCAAACATCCGAGCAATTCCTGCACGCTGGGTTCCTGCATGCGCCTTCAGGCCTGTTGGCTTTCCCTGGACATCTGTTCTCCGCCTGAGGCGCACAGCCAGGATCGGGATTCCAACATGCCTCGATCATAGAAACTGCACTGTTGCTCCTTGAAGTAGACCTCGCCCCCGATCTTGGCATGTTGGGTCTTCCCCTGCTCAATGCATTCGATCTGGGGCGGGCAGAAGTACTTTCTGGTGGTTTAGGCGCACTTAAGACCTCCTCATCTTTTTCGTCTCGTGTTATTTGTTGAGCATACGTAGCGGGTTGCCCGACCATTTCCTCATCTTCAACAACAGCTAGACTAGTGGGTTGCCACTCACCTGAGGTGGTGGCATTACGGAAGAAACCTTCCTTTAATGGCGAGACGTTTGGTTCATAATCCTCATTCCGTTGTTTCTTGAGGTTTGGCGCAGGGGTTCGTCCGGTGGACTCCCTCTCATGTTTCATCTGAGTCTCCAACCTGTCCGCCTGAGGCGTCAGGATACTAGTGTCTTCGCCAGATCCATCTGGAGACCACCTCTCGTCTTGGGCAGGGATGTTCTCTTCCATCATCACGGACAACGCTTGGCTTAAGGAAAAATCAGTATTAATACTATCAAAATCTTCCTCCATGGAATATATTTCATGATCTTTGTCTATTGGATCATCACTATCCTGGCCGAATTGTCCGTTAAGTGCTATAGGGATTGGGGTATTGACGTGCATGCCCACCCACTCCATCGGAATATCAAGATGCGGATTCGTATCCCTTTGGACTTCCCCTGGCCGACTGGCTTGGCCATCGCCAATGGCAGTAGCTTGTGGAGTATTCTGAATTGAGCTGATTGACTCCGGGGATTTGGCACTCCATGACGAGAATGCACTTCGTCTGGGTTTTGGCGCGACGCCATCTCGCCCGTGAGGGTCGGGGGTTTGCTCACGATCACCTATCGGAACTACAGGAGGGAATTCGTCTACCGACATTTCGGTTATCCTCTCGCTACTTCTACCCCTCACGATCCGATCGGCGACATATGAAGGAGGGATTCGGTCCTGAACAGGACCATCTCTGAGTGTATCGTGTCCATCATGTTGTACAACGCGCCCATCAGCGCTCCTCGAGATATTGGACACGATATTGGTCTTACCATAGCTCTCTCCCGCAGCGACTGAATCACGGGGCACGACTGAAAGATCTTCTTTTGTATCTAATGGCCCCGCGTCGACTGAGTCGCGCGTTTCGGCTGATAACCAGTCTTTCCTCTGAGAATCGGGGTAAGATGACAAAGGAATTAAGATCTCATGACTACTCTGCTCAGGGAGAGCGGAGGCGGGATGAGCCATAGATACGACAAGTATCCGTTAAGCAAAACTACTCTATCAGGAATGTGAAGGGAGGAGGCCGGCTGGCCTACGACCGACGACGCACGACGGCCGAAGGCGGGCGCGCTCCTTTTCTCTCCTGCCAACCGAGGTCGGCTGGTTTGAGCAGCTACGCAATAGCTGCGGACGCGGACAGTTCATTGCATGCAATCTAAGTTATGTTTGAATTGAATATAAGGCGGAGAGGAGCATATTTACTCTATGAGCTCGGAACGCGGAGCGTGGCCGCGGCCTGATGCTCCGCATCTGCCTCCGCGAGGCGACCCTCAGCAAGACGCTGGCGACTCGTCTTCGACTCTTCGTGGGTGGGCTCGGCGCGGAGTCGATCACCACCCCGCTCGACGGAAATTTCCGCAGGCTGCGGCACCGGCGCTGGGCTGGGGAATGGGAAGTCTTCGATTGCAGGAGCAGGGAGCCGCGGCTGAAGCCCACGGTGGCTGAAGCGAGTCGCCAGCGAGCGGCGGCGATGAAATCGGCGCCGCAGCGGGCGGCAGCTACTTCATCGGAGGGCAAAAACACACACACACACACACACACACACACACACACACACACACCGTGTGTATTTTTGTTTTTTTTTTTCCAACAGACCGTGTGTGTGTGTGTGTTTTTGTGTGTTGTTGTGTGTTTGTTGTGTGTGTGTTTTCCCTACCTAGGCTCTGCCTAGAAGGGTTCTTACTCGCTTGGCTTAAAGGGGCCGGGCAGTGCAAACCGCCCCGGGCGGTTCCCCCAGTCCCCTGGGAGCCAAGCAAAAGCAACAGCAAAGGTAAAAGCAAACGCGCGGTTCCCCCAGCTGCGCTCCCTGGGTGCCGAGCAAAAGCAAAAGCAAAGGCAAAAGTGAAGGCAAAAGCGAAGGCAAAGCAAAAGCATAGCATAGTATAGCATAGCATAGCGTAGCATAGCATAGCGCAGCATAGCATAGCGCAGCATAGCATAGCATAGCATAGCCTAGCCTAGCCTAGCCTAGCCCAGCATTGCGCAGCATAGCATAACATAGCATTGCAAAACATAACATAGCATATCATAGCATAGCATAGCATAGCATAAGACGGCACAGCATCCATAGCATAGCATAGCAGAGCAGAGCATAGCATGAGCATCCACAGCATACATAGCATAGCATAGCATAGCATAGCATAGCATAGCATAGCATAGCATAGCATAGCATAGCATAGCATAGCGCAGCACAGCATCCACAGCATCCATAGCATAGCATTGCGCAGCATAGCATAGTATAGCATGCCATAGCACAG
The DNA here is from genome assembly GCA_963575745.1 of Prorocentrum cordatum. Taxonomy (NCBI): domain Eukaryota; class Dinophyceae; order Prorocentrales; family Prorocentraceae; genus Prorocentrum; species Prorocentrum cordatum. Next base: position 105,033 of record CAUYUJ010021065.1, on the reverse strand, counting down.
CATAGCAGAGCATTGCAGAGCATAGCATAGCATAGCACGCATAAAGAACTCCCCAGTGCCCCGCCTTCATCTCAGTGCCTGCTTGCTTTTGCTGCTGTCTCGGCGACTTGCTGCCTGCTTCTGCTGCTGCTTCACTTACGGCGTGGCGTTGACGGTTCTGGCGCTACCACCACTACTACTACTACTACTACTACTACTACTACTACTACTACTACTACTACTACTACGACTACTACTACTACTACTACTACTACTACTACTGCTACTACTACTGCTACTACTACTACTACTACTACTACTACTACTACTACTACTACCACCGCTACTGCTACAACTACGACGATGAGAAGGAGTAGGACGGCGTTTACCGCTCCTACTAATGTTGCTTTCCTAGAGGCTCCAACTCCTAGGTAGGGTCGCACTGGGATAATTGTGTGTTTGTCTTTTTTTTCCCACAGTGTGTGTGTGTGTGTGTGTGTTTTCCCACAGTGTGTTTTTTTCCCACGCGACGATGACGTAATCGGCCACTGCCGGGAGCGGGAGACGCCGGCCCGGACATTGCGCGTGAGCTCGTGGAGATGCTCAGCGGGGAGTTGGGCCAGCCAGCATGCAGCAGCCAGGAGGCGCGGGCGGTCCGGCAGAAGATCACGAGAGAGAACGCGCAAGCAGCGTGGCCTTCGCACGCGCAGGACGACCTGGACTTCGCTTTCGATGCGTGGCGTCGGCACGCCAAAAAAGTGGCAGCCGAGAGCCAAGATCTTGGAGTTGCTTACGAAGGGTGTCGCGTGGGTCGTCGGCAGCCAAGCTGCTGGTGCCCGGAGAATCCTACACTGCTTTGATACCTACCTGAAAACAAAGCCACTTCAGCAGAAGTCTTGGACGGGCCAAGATCTTCACCCACGAAATCCATGACAAGGGCGTGGACTCCATCAATGCCGGCTCAAAAGTGATGTTCGATACGGAGTGGGACGACCGCACAGGCAAGAAAAGGCTGCGCTCATGAAGGCCGTTGGCGTGGACGCTAGCTGCCCGTCGGGTGCCGAAACCCACCGAGTCTTCAAGACTACAGTGGGCCACGATGCCAGCGCAGGCGGGCAGACGGGCCTCGAGAGCATAAAAGCCACCCGACAAGAGGCGCTCGCGCAGGTTGAGGTTCCCTCGGGCTGCCACGCGCAACGGCTCGGGAAGGGCGCGAAACTGCTCTTCGGGGGAGACGGCAGGGGCTCTCCAGTCGGCTACACGCAAGAGTGACCCTGGGCAAGAGTGACCTTTGGTGCGCGACTTCTTGGGGGCTCTTGGGGGCCGCGGGGGGACCAAACCTGAGCGCGCAAGCAGCTGCTGCTGCCTCGTTTTCAGCCATCTGGGGGCCCATCTGTGCCCGCACCAAAATTCACTCTGGCGAAAGGTCACTCTTACGTCTAGTCGACTCCAGGAGGAGAAGGCCGAGGTCTCCCCGGTTTCTCCGAGAGCTGCTCGGGAGGCCCCCCGCGCCAGGATGCTCGGGCAGGCGCTGGGGTTAGGTCGGGCGTGTCCCCCTACAGGGTGATTTTGGAGGATTAATAAAACAATACCCCCAAAATGCTTCAAAATGGCAAAAAAAATGCTCAAAAAATGGTCCCTGGATTATCTTTTGGCCATTTTTGAACATTCCTCCTGTGAGGGACGGGCCCTGGGGAGAGGCGACTCTGCCCGGGGCCTCCTCCCGGCTTGGCCTCCCGTGCGCCCCGGGGGGGAGGGGGCCGGGGGGCCAGGGGGCGCGTCGGCGCAGCCTTGCGCGCTCTCTGGCAACTGGGGAAGGTCCGCCACGTCGCCGAGCACGAAGGAGCTTGCTCCTGAGGCCAAACATCAAGGGGCCCTGGGACACACAAATAAATACACACAAATAACAGGATTCCCCATATTTTCCCATATGTTCTGGGTTTTTGTCTTCCCCCCCCACTTCCTCATATTTTCCTATATTTTCCGTGGGGTCGACGATTAATTGTGTCTGTGTGTTTCTTTCCCTCTTGACGAAGGAGCTTGCTCCTGAGGCCAAGCAGGGCATGCAATGCACAATCGTGCGTCGCGTTGCCTGTTTCTGTCCGCGGCGCGCTTTGCGGGTTGGAGATTCCTGGAACGCCCCCAGGGCGACGCCCCTGTCAGGCCCAACAGTTCTCGCCGTCGCTGGACGCGAGTACGCTTGCACCAGTATCTCATTCGCCTGGTTCACCGCCTGTTTTCTTGGGCACGCCATTGGTCCTCAGGGACCCGAAGCGTCAGGACACCCGCCGGAACGCGGGCGCGAGATAAACAGGCGGCACACTGCCCCGTGTGAGCTGACCTGAGGGGTACCGACCCCTACCTGGGCACTTGGATTCGCCTGCTCGGTTCAGCATCACTCCCATAGCTGCTTAACAGTGGGCCTGACGAGCAAGAAACGGAAGAGCAGGAAACGCGAGAGACCTCCAACCCCTCCAACCGTTCAGACCTCGACCACCTCTACTACCAATTTGTAAACAGAGACGCACGGCGACAGATGGCGAAACTCCCCGTTCGGAGAGAAGAAAAAGGAAATTACCCCAATGCGACCCTACCTAGAAGTTGGACCCCCTAGGAAAGAAACATTAGTTGCTATGCTGCTATGCTATGTTATGCTATGCTATGATATGCCATGCTATGCTGAGCTATGCTGAGCTATGCTATGCTATGCTATGCTATGCTATGCTATGCTTTGATATGTCAAGCTGCGCTGTGCTGTGCTAAGATATGCTTGCTATGCTTGGCTATGTTATGCTATGCTATGCTAATGCAGCGCTGCGCTATGCTAAGCTAAGCCAAGCTAAGCTAACCCTCCAGGCAGAGCCTAGGTAGGGAATTGCACCCATGCTAATGATTTGTTTTGCTTTGCGTTGCTTGTGTTTTGTGTTGCTGTCGCTGCTGTTGGTTTGCCTTTGCTTTGCTGCTATGCTCTGCTCTGCTCTGCTCTGCTCTGCTATGCTATGCTGCGCTGTGCTATGCTGTGCTGTGCTGTGCTGCACCATGCTATGCTATGCTATGCTATGCTATGCTGCGCTATGCTATGCTATGCTGGGCTATGCTATGATCTGCTATACTGCGCTATGCTATGCTACGCTATGCTATGCTATGATGTACTCTGCTATGCTAAAGCTCAGCGAAGCTAAGATGAAGGTAAGCTAAGCTAAACCTGAGCTAAGATTATGCTGAGCTCAGCTAAGATGAAATAAGCTAAGCTAAGATGAGATAAGCAACGTTAAGCTAAGGGGACGTAACTGGGGGAACCGCGGGGCGGATACTGGGGGAACCGCCCGGGGCGGTGTGCACTGCCCGGCCCCTTTAAGGAAGAGAGTAAGAACCCTCTAGGCAGAGCCTAAGTAGGGAACGACAAAAAACGCGAAACGCCTGATCAAGTGAGAACGACTGGGGACTGCATGCTTCGGCGAGTCTGGCCTCCCTAGAGCAGTTGCGTCTGCAACGCACCCTGCAACAGCGGGCGCGCGGGGGCCGCCGGGTGGCGCCCGGGTTTGCTTCGCCCCTTGCCACGTTCGGCCCCAGCGCCCCCTACCCCTTGGAATAGTATCTTAGTTCAGGTACGCACAGAGACGGTCGTCTGGCCCTACCCCCCAGAGCTTTTAGAGCAAGGGCCTCCTGATCTTAGCGAGGTGTCACGGGAGGGGTCCAGACCGATTTCGTAGCAATCTCCCCCCTCCAATGATAGCTACCCCGCAGGGTCCGCGGAGTCGGGCGCGAGTCCTAGCTCAGAGGCAGACTCGTATGATGGGGGCGAGGGGGCTTCCCCAGCACTGACGGGGAGGGTGGCAACGCCAAAACGACCTTGGCCGCCAGGCCAGCAACTTGCACAGGTCAGCCTGCCCCGCGAGTGCTGCGCGGGACCGCTGGGAACACGCGCAGCAGGCTGGCTCCAACAGCAGCGCGTACCGATACATATACAAGTGTGAGCGGGGAGGCGATACCTACAAGTGTCAGCGGCACATGAAACCACCAAAGTTGTGCCAATCCAAACGACAGTCAGAGGCCATTTCCAAAGTGAAGCTCAAGCACGGCGTCGGGACTGGCAAGATGAATGGGACTCCAAGCTTGCACGCGGAGACCAGAATCAACGTCATATGGAGCGTGAGACCATGATCTGCTCTGCGCCTGTCAAATGAGAGCGCCGTCCTGGGCGTCTCCACTCTTCCAGACGTCGGCGCCAGTGCCACGCCAAACAACTTGCCGTACTACACGTCACCGACGGCCTCGCGTACTACTGCGTGTTCAATGATGGTTGACAATTTCTTATTGTCCTCTGAGATGGATGGCCACCTGCGCAACGGCACCGCGCAGCTGGCAACGCGCCCAGTCCCCGAAGTCGCCGCTGCAATGATCCATGAAGAACATCTGCCATTTCTTTGGAAAGGGTATGTCACATTGAGAACGCTGCTACTCTGCGCAGAGCCTATGGATCGACACCCCCGCTGCCGGCGGTGCAGGTCGGGCAAAGGGCCGACCTCTCCTCGCTCGCTGCGCCAAGCGCTGCGGACGACCATGAACCCGCGGTGACCTTTGTGCGCTTGTGCTCTCTCGTCCCCCAGATCGCCCCGCCTGAGTGCGTCGCCCATTTCAGAATCGAGTTGTGCGCTGCGCTGCACTAGCCAACGCAGTCGCGCATTACCAAGTTCACGCGCATGTTTGAAAAGAAAGAACGATTGCCGAATATGACGCCGCATGCTCCGCGCGGGCTGACTCTGCAGATGACGTCGACGCCGCGCCGCCACTGCGGCCAGGGTCGCACCGCAAATGTAACGGACAATCTTCCATTCGGTCGCGGGCAGGTCGCCGCGCCGCCCGGGGGCCGCGAGCGCGGCCATTCGACGACGCCCTGCTTCACGACGCAACCTGCCAAGCTCAACTGGGACCCACTGCCGCCGCACTCGATGCGTGAATGCTCTATGCCTGCGAAGGCCGTGTGCTGCATATTTGAATCAGCCGCCCCATGTGCAGTATTTTCAGCTTCCTGCGCGATCGCGCGTTGCCAGTCCACGCAGATCGCCCAGAACCAGAGATGTCCGCAAATCCTCGCGACCAGCCATATGGTCCGCTAAGAAATGCAGCACCAATTGAGAATCGCCCAACGGACTGCCGAAATACGCATGCCGCCGCCTGCGAACGATACGCTGGATGTCAACCCTTTTTGCTTCATGAGATACCCCCGCATCCGAGATGAACCGCTGGGCCCCTGGCCGGTGACTCCCAGAGGAGAGCGCGATACATTGAAATGCGCGGGCCCTCCAGCGCCCGCTGCTGCGCCGTCGTCGTCTCGCGCCAGATCCCAGCGCGGCAGAGGAGACGGGCGCTGGCAAATATATCAACTAGAATGGTGTTGGATTCCCTGGACAATCTGCGCAAATTGCCTGTGATGCGCCTGATATGCTCTGCTGCCGCGCGCTGCTTGGTACGCGACGGTGCTGTTCGCAGTCCAGGCGGAGCTCCTCCGTCGTGCCTAGATATTCGCCGCGCCGGCCAATATGCACTTCCACATTCCATTTTTTGGTATACAAAAACGGCCATGTCACTGGCCGCCTGCACCTCTTGACGCAGCCAGATGCCCACCAGGTCCTCGCGGCGCGATCATCAAGCTGCTTTTGTGAGGTTGGCAATTCACCGTGAACCAATGCACTGGCATCTGCCCGCGGACTACGTCGACCACTTCCCCTGGGCAAGATATTGCCTGATGAGCTGTAGGCACAGGGAGATGGAGACCGCCTTCTACAACAAGGGCTCCCAACTTCGCGCTTCGCGCTGCAGCGCGAAGCGCGAATAACTTCGCGCTCTCGCGCCGCCTCCCAGGGGAGAAGGGGAGGATGGGGAGGAATCGGAGCCGAAAGGCGAAGCGCGAAGCGCGAACAACTTCGCGCCCTCGAGGGCGCCCTTACTACGAGCGAGACGTCTTGCAACGATGGCGTCGCTGGCCCAGCAGACATGGCGGCCGCGCTGCGGTGCGTTGGACGAAGCTCGCCGCAGCTTGAGACAGCTGGGCTGGGCCTCAACGCCGCCGCCCACCGCGCCGCGCGCCTCTGAGCACGATCTTTAGGTCGGGCCTGTACCCCATACAGGGGGATTCTCGACGAAAAATAAAAAATACCCCAAAAATACCACAATATGGTCAAAACCTACTCAAAAAAATAGTTCCCAGACTATTTTTGGACTATGTTTGGGGTATGTTTTATTTTTCGTCGAAAATCCCCCTGTAGGGGGACACGCCCGACTCAACACTATCTGAAGAAGCTGGGCATGCTGCTCGCGGGTACACGCGCACCATCACTTGCTCACAACTCCGTTTTAAAAGACGGGGAGGTAGTTCGCCAAGTAGGCGGGGTGTGCCTTTCCACGTTTCCACTCCAAAGGCCTCAGCTCATTGACGGTGGCCTCGACGATGATGGGCCCATAGTGGCTTGCCAAACAACGAGCATGAGTAACGATGAATTCACCGCAAACACAGTCGCGCCCCACAGCCTCCCAACGTTTACCCCCTCGACACAAGCGTCCAACTTGGAAAAGTGATGGGGCAAGATCTGCACCCAGTGTCGGGCTGAAGCAATCATGATGTAGACGCTGGATGCATTTGAACTGGAGCTGCTCGGCACGCGGTGCTTCAGCGCCCCCTGCTCGCGCGAAGTCGTGGATCATCGCTCTTGCTCCGGAAAATCATCATCTACCAAGGCTCCGTCTGCATCTACCTCTACTGCTACGACGTCGGCTATTTTTACGAGCACCATTGCTGCTACAAGCTTGCATTCAATACGTACCCTCATGGGTACTTGTGCGGCCAATCTCTGAACGGGATTGCAGCCCTCAAGGGGTGCCGAAAAGTCTGAATCTGACATAAGGAAGCTTCACACAAAACGTGCGATTGAAGGGTACCTGGCCACAAAAGCACCCATCCAGCCGCGCGCTGGACCACACAAACCCCAAACGAGCCACACAAAAACACAGCGGGCCACACAACCGACTAGTTGCGGCCTCCAGTGGAGGGGGGAGGAGAAAGAGGAAGATGGAAAAGAGATGAAGAGAGGACGGGGGAGGGAGAAGAAGAGGATGAGGGAGGAGGAGGAGGAAGAGAAGGAGGAGGATGAGGATGAGGAGAAGAGAGAATGCAGTTAGAGGAGCAAAAACAACATAAACAACAGCGTGTGGAGGTCCGCGTGGATGTCTTGGGTCTGCGCGGGATCCCTTGGCGGCGCCTCCAGCGCAGCTTCTGGCGCGCTTCGCGCAGCAGGGGAGGGGTCCAACGCCGACGCCCGAAATCCGCGTCCTTGTCGGCACACCCTTCACACATTTCGTGGCCCCGAATGGAGCTCCACGCAGGCCCAGTGGCAGGGTTCGCATGCCGCCCATGTTGGCACACCCCTCACACGCTTCGTGGCCCCACACGGAGCGGGCTTCACCGAGTGCCCCAGCGGCAGGGTTCGTATGTCGCCTGCCCACTCCAATCCCCTGTCTTGCATGACTCGCAGCTGCACGTGGCTGGCTCCATCGCCAAGATAGCCTTCCCCAGCGCGGCGCGAACAGGAAGGGTCAGGGTCAGGGTCCCACGCTGCCCGCGGAGGGCTGGGGCTCACTTGCCGGGGCTGGAGGAGAACGGAGGTGGTGAATGGATGGAGGGAGAAAGCATGAGGAGGAGGGAGGAGGTCGTGAGGCACAAAGGGTCAGGGTCCGGATCCCAGTTTGCCCGCGGAGGGCACGGGCGCACTGGCCGCCCAGCGAGAGGGAGGGAGGAGAGGGAACGGAGCGAGGGAGGTGGAGGGAGTATGTAGAATAATGAGGAGGGGGGAGAAGAAGGGATGGAGGAGAAGGGGAGAAGGGCAATCAGGAGGGAGGAGGAGAGAGGTAGTGAGGCACGAAGTGTCGCAGGCTGCCCGCCGAGGGGCGCAAGGGTCTCACTCGCCGCCCAGGGACTCCGCGATTTTCTGGACACGCAGCTCCTCCTCCATGTCCTTGCAGTCCCAAGAACACATATACTTGAAGGTGCTCACAAGCGGCGAACGTATCCATATCCACGCCCTCGCGGTCTGGATTCCAGGGCGCGATCCCGTGGATATGCGGTGCATCGGCGATCCAAACGCCCAGCATCCACAGGGCGGGGGCACGGAGGCCCACGAGGCCATGGACACGGATGCATTCTTCCGCCACGACGCGTTCGCCGACGTGGACCTCAAACAGTGGCCTCCTGTACTCTCGACGCGTACCGGGTGGCGCGATCTCGAGGGTGCACAACCTGCGCAGTTACGAGAGCGGCGCCCATGCACCGTACCATGTCCTCCTCCTCCTCCTCCTCCTCCTTCCTCCTCCTCCTCCTCCTCCTCCTCCTCCTCCATGCCCGCCCGGCTCCAACGCGGTATGGTGCATACTTACTTCGGCTTTGGGGGCCGAAAGATCATGCACCGCACCATTCCTGGGTCGACGATCGACGACGCCTCGAGGGACGCCAACGCGGCACGGTGCACACAAGTCGCCCGCGGAGCAGTGCCATCTGTGTGATGCAGGCTGTGGGATGCAATCCACGTGCTGCAAACTAATTGGTGCAAGCTGCAGGGTGCAGCTCACTTGCCGAGATTGACATCGTCAATTCCAACTCTCGTACAGACATCCACCCCAACCACCCACCCGCAACTTGTTCTTCAATCATGCGACGACTTTGACGATGACCATGATGATGCCCATGACGACAGTGCGGGCGATGTTGACCACGACGATGGTGATGAAGCTGATGGTAATGAAAATGACGGTGGCACTGATGACACTGGCGATAATGCTGACGATGGTGCTGGTGAGGATGATGATGACGTGCGCGTGCGCAGAAACTCGACGATGGCGACGGCATCGACGAGGACGACGATGACAAGTGTGGAGATGATGACGACGATGGTAGTGATGATGATGGTCGAATTGATAACGCTGGCGATGATAATGAAGATTGTGCTCATGAGGATGATGGGCAAATGCACGCTCGCTGATATTCAACATGTCTGGCAGACTGCCGAAAAGAATCCGCGGGTCCCGTTGTGGGACCATCCGGCTGCGTGGGCTAGGCTTGCTGCTCCCTGCTCCAGTTCCAATTGCAAGTCTCTAGTGTTCTAGTCCTACTTACTACTTCTGATTGTAAACTGTTGAAGTCCGCGCGAGGGGGGGGGGAGCCCCAAAACGTCCTGGGCAGCGTCCCCGACTCGGGATCTCAGAATTTCTCGGGGGACCTTGAGACGCGCAAAGATACATGAGATTCGCGCCCGCGAGGCTACGATCCCTTCGTAAAATACATTGCATCCGCGTCTCCGAGGCCACGATCCCTGGTAAATTACACCGGGTTCGCGCCCCCGGGGCCAGGATCCTTTGCAAATTACGCCGTACGCCGTACTCGGGTCACCGAGGCCACGATCCTTGGAACATTAAACAGTATCGTCCCCTCGAGGCCACGATCCGTAGTAACCTATGCAACGATCCTTCGAAAATTGCGCAATGTTCGCGTCTACAGAGCCACGACCCCTTGTAAATTACGCAATGGTCGCGTCCCCGAGGCCATGAACCCGTTTCAAAATACGTGACGCTCGCGCCCCCGAGGCCACGATCCCACTTTGAAAATTACACCAGATTCGCGCCCCCGAGGCCACGATCTTTTGCAAACTACGCTGTCTTCGCTTCTCCGAGGCCGCGACCCTTCGTACATCAGACGATATTCGCTTCTCCGAGGCCACGATCCTTTGTAAATTACCATATGTTCGCGTCCCCGACGCGAGGATAACTTATAAGCTGCTCAATGCTCGCGTCTCCGAAGCAACGGCCACTTGCGAATTACTGGATACTCTTGTCCCCGAGTCCACGATCCCTCGCAAAGTATGTTGCATTCGCGTCGCCGGAAGGACGACCACTTGTAAATCATACAATAATCGCGTCCCAAAGGCCTCGACCTCTTTTAATGTACGCATTGTTCGCGTCTCCGAGGCCACGACCCTCCGTAAATCAACTTATGCTCGCGTTCCCGAGGCCACGATTCCCCGAAAGTTGCCCACATTCTTGTTTCCGAAGGCACAATCCTTGCAATGTGTGCAGTGTTCGCTTGTCCGAGGCCACGACCCCAGTAAATTACAATGTCCCCGAGACCACGAAACCGCGTAAGTCAAACATATGTTCCCCCTCGTGTAAACTAGGAAAGGTTCATGCCGACGCCACGACCCCTAACAAACTGCGCCGCGCTGGCACCCTCGAGGCCACGATCCTTAGCACATTACACCGTCTTCGCGTCCCCGAAGCCACAGTCCCTGGCAAAATACTCACTGGAACCCAAAAGAATGACCGTCCGAGCTGCGCGATCTTGCCCGACGTAGCCTCAAGCAGCCTCCGTCGTCCCAGGAGCGCCTCCAATACACAGCACGAGGGGAAGTTCGGACAAAGAACCAACAACATCATCTGGATCTCAACTTGGTCTTGAAGACTGCCAGTCGCCCTCTCATTCGGTGGCAACTCATGGGAGCCTCCCGTACCATCTTGTCGACCCTTACGAATCGACGCTAGTCGACGCTAAATCGACGCTAGTCGATGCTAAATCGACGATAATAGACGCTAGCCGACGCTAAATGGGCGCTATCTCACCGACTCCCAGACGCTAATCGACGCGAATCGACGCTAAGGACGGAAATGACAGGGTAGACAAGGCTCCAATGATTTGCCACCGAACTCGCATGGAGTTGCGATATTGATTCACGACGGCGCCCAAGCATCCCAATAACTCCTGCACATCCCGTTACGCTGGAGAGGAGGCGGGCGGCAGAAGGCAGAACCCCTGCGGATCAGTGGGGTGTTTCTTTGCACAACTCTGCGCCAGCACGCTTGGACAGCCACTGGCTGTGGAAGGGCGTGCGATTTCGGTAGCGAGCCCAGAAGGGAAATGAGAAGGCCTTCTCAGAAGGCTCCAAAGTCTCCTGGCGTTCTGAAAAGTGTCCTAGGCCTTCCCCGAAAACACAGACAACCTCTCAGAAGGCGCGAGTGTTTCTGAAAAGTCCCGCAGCCTTGTGAGAAGGCCTTCTCCTTCTCACTTGCCCCCCTCACTCGCAGCCGAGCGACTGTTGGTGAACATTTCGACGTGCGCGCGCGGCCCACTTTATGGTCCTTCGATGGCTGGAACATGTTTCTCGTGATCTCAGTGAGCGCGCGCGCAGAAATCTGGCAGCGTGTTGCTGACACAGAAGCTGTTTGTTGATAGCGGTTGACTAGCTATTTCTTGAGTTGGTGGGAACACCATTGGGTTTTTTCGAATTCGAAATGCGCGCGCGGCGGCCCGTGCGTGTGCTAGGATTTGTTCCCGCAAAGGGCTGTTTGATCAACGCATGCGCCGCCTAAAATTATTTGACAGGTCGCGCATGCGTTGGAGTGACCTA
>CAUYUJ010021065.1:60000-92500 GCA_963575745.1 Prorocentrum cordatum | reverse complement strand
GAAGGAGAGGAGGACGATAAGGAGAAGGAGGAGGAGGAAGCCACGGCGTGCCAAGGCCGTGGCAGCGCGCCCGCCCAGAGGGGGCCAGCCGCGAAAGAACATGCTCACCTGCCATATACATCCTTTCATTATCCTCCCATCCATCCCTTTACATACCCCACCCCTTTTGACACTGTTACAGCTTGATCGTGCTTTTCTCTTGCACTCGCGTCACGTATCGCGACATCGTGAACAGCGTCGTACAAGCACCAATCGAATGCCAACAAAGACGACTCACATCGTCGACAACGGCGACTTACGTGCACAGACCGACGAGCACGACCCCGACTACATCCCCAAACCCTGCCTGTCATCGAAGGGAACGAACAAAGAGAGCAGCAGCTCGAACGCTACTAAGAGTAGCCTCAGCCAGGGCGCTACTAGACAATTTTACACACGAACAAGTACAAGCTGCACAACACTTTCTCAACCAGCTTCACAACGCACACTAACCAACATGACCGACGTCCACAAACATGTATGGACAGATGCTGACACCTCAAGCCAAAGGAAAAGGCAAGGGGAAGCACCAACACTACGGCAAGGGGAACTGGCAGCCCGTGTGCCAAAGCGGATCACCAGCTATACACAGCAAGCACCGACACACGACTCATCCCGAGCAACCCGACGACGTGGAGCTGAACCAACGTTCTACAAGTGCGAGCTACTCAACCAATGACCAAGCACAGGAACTATCAAACCAGACCACCACCAAGGACCAACACCACCAACCCGCGATGGCAACGTATACTAAAGACATGATAGCTGAGCCCATACAGGTCCCACACCCCAACGACCGCACCACACGTTTCACGCGCAACCCCACATACATCCAGCCACTGACACTCATGGAACTACCCTACCCACACGGACCGCACTTCAAATTCAAACAGCCCAAATACATCACCACAAAAGACGGTTTCAAGTTTCCCACCGGCATCCGTGCCGACCATCCACACCACGACTTCGCACAACAACAGCTTGCGATACAATGCGACATAGGAAAAACTGTACGAGCACTTTGACGAAGAGCAACACACATGCTCTGGACACCTGCAAATTAAACCACAAAAGCAACTCATCCCCAACCCCATGTTCGAGAACACAGAGGACAAACGCAACAAGACAAGACCCGAAGTCAGCTACGATTACATACCGCGACCACCCGCACAACGACCAAGAACCCACGCCACCTACACAACCATCAGCAATACAACCAGCAAGCAACCAAACACAAAACCAATCCGTGGGTAGGCATGCTCGACCTACGCTGCGACACAACAGACTCCGACGAACGCATCGAATACAACGATCCATGGGCCAAGATGAACACAGCCTCCGACACACACAAGTCCTACCTCACGTCACTCAAACCAAACCGATAATACTGCTACCACGCCAGCGACACCGACACCGGCGGCTACGACGACAAAAGATGGTACTGCGCAGTCTATGACCACGGGCAGCCCAACACCCACTCTTACAGGCTCCCACTCTTGGATGGCACACATACCAAACAAATACAACAACGAGTTGCTTGCGCATCAGGACGGCGCTCAATATTTACCACATCCGCCTTACGACCAGACCTACGAGCAACACCACGGTCGACATTCGCTCTGCCACCGACAACCGTTACCAAAATGATCAAACCAGAAGACACAATTCACACGGACACACACACACACCTACCCATGGCTAAGCCGCCCAAGCATATGATGTTCACTCGCTACGGCAACGACATACATGCATTAGCGGTCCACCACCGCAACGACGCAGCACTCCGACTTCAAGGTGTTGCGACCAGGCAACACTTCCAAACACTTCTGACAGGAGGGCATGCACCAGACAACCCTTAAAAGACTGCTGAGTAAAAAGCAGGATGAAGACTCATGTAGTAAGAGTTTCGGGATATGGTGTAAGATGGTGCATCTTCCAGGGGCGTAATCAAGTCCCTTGTCCAATGCGATGGTGAACTGCCGAATCTTCAAGCAGTCCAAGCAAATAAGGCGCCGGCGATTTGAACCCGCTATACACATGCCCCTCTGAACCCTTATTTCAGAATCGAGGGGGAGGGAAACGAGCCGAGCGAGCCGTAAGATTCAGGCTACATTTTGCGGATAGCAATGCGGAAAGACTCGCACAGGGGCGACTCCGGTCCAGCCGGCCAACGCCAGGCTTGGACATGCGAAAAGGCGGCGTGCGCGATCGGGCATCGAGACAGGATCGAGCCGCAAAGTAACGGCAGGGGCAGCCCTGCGGGTCCAGCCATGAGGCAAGGACCCAAAGGTGCAAACAGCACAAAGAGTAGAAGATTACAGGCAGAGCACAAAAAGAAAAAGACAGTTATCCCACCGCGTGTTTCCAAGCCCAATAGAAGCGCCCCGCTGGCCCATCATGAGCTAGGCCCAACCTTCGAGGTCGGAGCCCTGTAAGGAATATAAGTCTTCAACTCGTGCTTAAAAGATTGCGCTCCCGCCGTTACTTGCCATAGCAAGTTCCATTCAATACTGCCTTTGGTATATCCATCGGCAGTCACATCCCGTGTATCGCACCATTGTAGACTGTAAAAGATACTTCGATCCATCATCTGTCTTATTCCTTTGCTGGACAAGCATTCGAATGCCTACTCAGCACCGATGGCGAGGGTAACTTTGATACAGAGACCGCTAGCGGTTCTGCCGCCCTAAGCTCATGTAGGCAACCGTGGTCGGGTGACAGTCCTCTAAGTTAAAGGCTGCTGCGAGCGTCTACGCAGAGTCGCTTGATCTTACCTGCAATCGATGCGACTTGCAGTAGGAATCGGTCAGGTGCACGATGGATTTGCCAATGCGCGTGTGTCCACTCCGGAGCAAGTTGGCACCTCGAATGCCATGCCCTTTCATCTCGTCCTCAGCGTCCCCAGTCAAACGTCGATACCCGGAGTCGCCATGTAGGTCGACTTGTCCCGTGGGCTTCGTAGCAGGGCAAGCAATCTTCTGAGGTTGGCTCTGCAGTTTCCGCGTGATTGCATTCAGCCGCCGCACCTGAATACCTTGAACCCGTTGTAGAGAAACAACATATACCATCAACCAGACCTGGGTTATAAGGGCACATGATAATGCTCCACGGAGGCTGACGAACATGTCTGCTACAAGGTTCGTCGCTTTCTCCTCTGCCTCCGCCCACGTGAGGTCGGGATGTTGGATGGGGCGAAGTTGTTTAACCTATTCGTCCTGATCCAAGGTAAAGTCTCCATTCTCGTGTATCTGGCGACGCAGCTATTGTAAGTGAATAAGTTCAGTCTACATGCGCCGAACGTGTTTTCGGCGCATTTCAAGTAACGATGGTTTCCTTTGTTCCAGTCATGTTGATATCGTCCACGCGTCTGGCCGTCAGCAACGTCTCCGCTGTTTCAGGTTATTCGTCATGAGGCGCGGCTTGCAAGCCGAAGCTGCGCGTGACGTGGCGAAGCTTCAGGGAGAAGGCTCGCGGCTCGCGGAGCGTCCTCCGTCCCGGCGCCTGGCTTCAGGCGCCGCAAGCAATGGCGACTTTCGTTGCACTTCTCGAGTCCGGGGAGAGTTCGTAGCACTGCTGTCGATCCAGGTGGTAGCGCGAAGCATACAATGCGTTCCCGCTCCCCAGTGGCTTCTGCAAGCTCACGGCAGGTAAGTCCCTTTATGAATGCCTTGTCTGTATCCATAGACGTAATGATCCAGGGCCAGGGTTACATGCGCCTTCATTGGCCAGCAGACCCCGGCTTGACCTTCTGGCTGTTCCTGAGAAGGTTTCTGCATCAAAGGCTTCCACGTCCATGAACCCTCGCCGGACAAGTATTAAGCGACTTGTCCTGACCATTTCTCCTTTGTCATTCTTGGCAAACTTCAATTTGCGTACGTAACGTGAGTTCATGACGTTTGAGGCGTCTGACAGCAACCTGCGCCGGGTTCCTCCTTATCTTTTCCACGGCCTGCGGCAACCGCTCACCGCTCGCAGCCGCCTTGCCCTCAGCTCAGCAGCCTGCCACTCCTGCCCTGAGCTACTTCGCTGCACGTCTCACTCCGCCACCTCAGGTGTACTGCCGCTCCAGCAAGCACGGGTTATGGGCGGTGGGGTGGAACGGAAGCGTTGCCGGCCGCCCGGGCGTTGGTCAGGTCGGCCGCGGCCATCAGCACAGCCAGCAACCTTGGCGCCATTTACCTCTCGCAACAGCCGTGCCTCAAGCACCTCCTGCTCAGCATGGCACTTCTACTGTAGGGTAGGGGGGGGGTCAAGGAGCCTCCCGTGGCCGCCGCCACGGGACGGCGCAAACCTCCCCAGGCCCGGTGGAAACCCCAGCGCGACCCCCACCCCCTCCTCGGGAACCCCTCGCCTGCCTCGGTAGACGAAGGTCCCCCTTGGTGGGGATGGGCGTCGTGTCCTGGGCGGCCCTTGTGGGTGGGGGCAGCGGCCCTTGCGCCATCTCTTCTTTGGCGAGCGCGGCTGCGGCCGCACCCACCAAGCAGCGGGCACTACCCAGTGCCGACGCCGCGGCAGCACTTCCGTTCGGCTACCGCCTTGGGAGGCGCAAGCCTCCCGCACCCCTGGTGGATACCCTCAAGCTGCCACCAGCCCCACTCTCGGAGACCCTTCGCCTGCCTTGGCGAGTGAGGGCCCCCTTGGTGGGACTGGGGGTCCCGCTGTGCGGCTTCCAATCTTATGGGGGAGAGGCCCTTGCGCCTTCCTCCCTGTGGGCGAATGTGGCCTGTCACTCTGTAGCCACGGCCACACCGCACCGCCACTCGTACCGCCACCTGCCGCCACCTCTCCTTTTTCCTTCGGGTTAATCGATTTCCTCGTCGTCGCCATGTCTGTGTTCCCCTATCCTTCTCCCCCCTCCCTCTCCAGGACACTGGGAAACATAGCTACCCCGCCCCTGGGGAGGCCTGTCGGTTCGTCGTTCCCCTTTGTTCTCTTTGCAGCTATTTAGTTTGATCAACCCCCGCTCCAAGGGCAAACGCCCCTGGGAGGGGATTGCAGGGTCTGGCAGACACCATTGCAACTAGCTCTGAGCTCCAAGGAAGAGGAGGAGGAGGAGGAGGAAGACCAGGAGGAAGAGGAGGAAGAGGAGGAGGAGGAAGAGGAGGAGGAGGAGGAACAGGAAGAAGAGGAGGAGGAGGAGAAATCCGCCGACACTGTGGAATGGGCTTTTCGGTTTTCTCTGTTCTCTCTGAGGGTGTCCTGACTCCCGGGTCAGATACGACGCCTCTCCCGGGAATCCCGCGGCTCCACAAAATTCCAGAACCAGAAAGACGTCGAGGGAAGCTCAAGGTCCTGGGAAAGTCCTGGGGAAGTCCCGGATCAGATACGACGCCTCTCCCGGGAATCCCGCGGCTCTACAAAACTCCAGAAAGACGTCGAGGGAAGCCCCTTCCCTTTCATCCCTTCCCGCCGGGGGGGGGGGGCCCGGGGAAGTCCTGAGGAAGTCCCGGGTCAGATACGACGCCTCTCCAGGGAATCCCGCGGCTCCGCGGAATTCCCAAAAAAACGTCGAGGGAAGCGCCTTCCCTTTCATCCCTTCCCCGCCAGGGGGAGGGGGCATCGGGGAAGTCCCGGGGAAGTCCTAGGGAATTATGGGTCGGATACGACGCCTCTCCCGGAAACCCCCGCGGCTCCACGAAATTCCAGAACGACGTCGAGGGAAGCCCCTTCCCTTTCATCCCTTCCCCGCCGGTGGGGGGGGAGGGGGGAACCCGGGAAAGTCCTGGGGAAGCCCTGGGGAAGTCCCAGGGGAGTCCCGGGACAGATACGACGCCTCTCCGGGGAATCCCGGAGCTCCACAAAACTCAAATAAAAGACGTCGAGGGAAGCCCCTTTCATCCCCTCCTCTTCCTTCTATCCCCCTCCTCATCTTCCTCCACATGCTCCGCACCCTCCTCCCCGACCTCAGGGTCGGCGGCACCGGCCGTACAAGGTCTTCGCAATAGCAGCACAGGGACCTGGAGTGAGAGGAGCGGGAGGAGCAGGATGACCAGGGCAACGCTGAGGAAGGGAAAGGAGGGGGGCGACAAAGAGGAGAAGGTACCCACATCCAGAAAAGTGGCAATCGTTGGGGCGAGAGCCCTTTTCTGAACGACGGAAGCAAAGCGCCGATCCAAAAATGAGACCCTCGCTGATGCAGGAGATCTTGCATGGAATACCGAAATAATCGGCATGTAAAAAAACGGCATGCGGACAAAACATCGGTAGTCAAATCCTGACTATCACAGAAACGAGACGCGGAGTGGGCAGAACGTCTTCTGGACGGCGTCAGGGGAAGAGGGGAGAATAGTCCGCAGCGCCCTCGATGTGCAGCCACGGAGGGAGGCGAGGGAAGGAGGAGGGGAGGCGGCGAGGGAAGGAGGAGGCGAGGGAAGGAGGCAGGCGGGGCGGACTGGGGGAGGACGGGAAGGAGGAGGAGGAGAGGGGGGGGGGAAGGAGCGGGCGGCCCAGAGGCAGGGAGCGCCGGCCGCCCCCCCGACCGTGGGCGGCCCCGTCCTGCGAGAGCAGCTCCCGGCTCTTCTCCAGCTCCAGGGCGGCCTCCTCCCGCTCCGCCTGCCGAGGCGGGGCGCCGCGGCAAGGATGCGAGCTCTCTCGGCGCGTGGACAAGCCTCCCTTCCTTCGGCAAGTGATACCGGAGAAAAACCCCAATCAGAACTTGTTTGGGGCTATAGGGCTATAGGGTTGTTGGGCTATAGGGCTATGGGGCTATAGGCTACTATAGGGCTATAGGGCTATAGGGCGATAGGGCTATAGGGCTGTAAGGCTGTAGGGCTACAGGGACAAGCCTCCCTTTCGCAAGCCTGCCCTCAGTGAAAGCGGCCTGGGGCCGAATTCGGCGGACCCGGACCCGCAGAAGTGACGGCCGCGACGCCCTCTCGCGGACGAAAACCGCAAATTCCTGAATCGACGTGTCAGGGTGGGAGGTCGACCCACCTCCGAAGCTCCTTGGACGCGCATTGCCGACGCTTTTCGAGAGGGGCTGGCCATCGAAAGCGGTCGAGGACGGACCGGAAAGGCCAGGATGCAAGGGGTACCATTGGGAAGCTGTCCCCTCCTTAAAATTGGTTTCGACTGTAGTCGGGAAGCTGAACAGTACCGTCGACACGCTGCCGTGAGGAACCCATCAGCGTGGCGCCGTTGAGGGAACGCCTCGGACGAAAACTGCAGCGCGTCACTGATGTTCTTTCTCACTTCCGAGTAAGGGGGGGGGGAATTGGTTCAGGGGGAGCCACACCGAGCTGGAAGCGGCGATGCATCGCCGACAGGCCCGCGGTGGTGAATGCGCACGCTCGTGGGTGGGGCGGGGGAAGAGAGTCTTTCCTCTGAGAATCAGGGTAAGATGACAAAGGAATTAAGGTATCGTGTTCACTCTGCTCAGTGGTAGAGGGTACGGGATGAGACATCGATAAGACAAGTAACCGGTAAGCACATGTACTCTGTCAGGAATAATAAGTGAGGAGGCCGGCCGGCCGACGACACTACTACGACGAGGGAGCGACCCCTCGGCGCGCGCGCGCGGGCCAGCACGCTCCATTTATCTCCTTTGAGCACACAGATAGCTGCATAATGCAGCATACGTTATAGTCACACAGTGCGCAGCAAAGCAAGTGATGTGAAAAGCAACATGACGATGAGGCGGAGAGGAGCACATTTACTCCCCCCGCGGCGGGCCTCGTAGAGCCCATCCGGCCACAGCACCCCCGGCCTATATATGTACAACCACAGGAGCGAACCCCAAAAACTTTTACCGCTCAACGGTGGTCGCCAGGGGGCTAAGGGCCGAAGAGGCCCGACGACCCCCACCATCAGATAAATAAATTCTCTCCGCCGATTCGGCTTCACCGATCGGCAGAGCTGCTTTACTCGTCCGACACGACTTCGTCGCGCGGCGAGAACTCTCTTGCATGCGCCTGCAGCGACTAAATCACGCGGGCCGGACTCAATCCAGGTCCTCGAACGGGTTGCAGTCCCCCGTCGGTAACGTCGGAGGCCTCGGGCGCGACGACGCCGAGCCTCCTGTCTGCCCCTCGCCGCCGCGAGGCGAACGGGACTTCCCTTTGCCACGGCCAGCGCAGTACGCTGTTCTGTAGTGCTTGTCTTTGTTCTTGGTCGCCTTCCCCTTCGGCGGGAAGCGATGCTCATGTTCAGCCAGAGACAGGACGTGCCACAGCTGCGACCATCAGACATCGTTGGACAGCCACCAGATCCGATCCCTATGGACGTAATATCCGACCTGCACATCGCTTGTGTAGTGCGGGTAGGAGACGAGCGGGTCGTAGCCAGCAGCGCCGCGGCCAACATCCATGGCTCCATCGCGCGCGCGCTGGGGCCTCGACCAATCCCGTGTGTCAGAGTACCACGAGTATCCTTCTCTCGCCGACACGGCGGTGCCGGCGGCAGAGCATGGGGATTCGGTAACTTCGTCGCCAGCCCGAGCGTCTGAGACGTCGGGTCTGCGCGGCGGAGGTGGCGGTTGCGGTCTCGCTTTCGCCGCATCCTGTGGTCGTCTCGGCCCCACCGAACCAGCTCGGCTGTCGCGGGGCTTATTGGCACGTCCGCTCACAGGAACATTCTGCTCTCGATCGCGAATGAACCTCAGTAAATCCCTAGCAGCTGTAGCTACTGGAATGCCAAATTTACCGCATGCAGTACGGAACGGGCCTGCGTCCTTATCTTGAAGCTCCGTGTTGGTATCTATGTACCTTTTTTGAAGCCAATAAATGGCCCCCTGTAACAATGAGCCCTGGCGACGAATGTCGGTTCGTACCTGTCTACCTAAATTACGGGCCCACTCTTCTATGAGGTCGTCCGTCTGAACCGCAGCGCGGATGCAACAGTCAAAGGCATATGCGTCCCTCCGTCGCATATAGTGATCATCATCTGTGCTCCCTCCCGCGGCACGAAGTGTTCGCCCGGGGTAATCGACAACATGTCAATCTGAAATAAAGGAGCACATGATCTCGCGAACGATAGTGACCACTTTTATGATGCGAAGACCAAGTTGTATTTGTTGTGCAGGGGCCGTCCAGTTCCCTTCAACGATGTTCCTTACGATAGGTGGGACTTCGTGTTCTGTTTCCCCTGACAGTCGCAATCTATTGGGGCCATTGGTATTTGAGCGAACACTTGTGTATTCAATGACATAGTGTGCCGTTATCGCTCTAGCCTCAATCCCGTGTATGGATATATGTATTGACCTGTCCTCGCAGTGTTTATATGAATATCCGTTGGGCTGATCAAGGTTGATCGCCCCTTCAGTTATCAGCGTGGCCTTAGGCCCGCTGAGGGCTGCGAAGTCAAGTGCGACCTGCAAGTTTGCGTCTGCCGTCGCGGCTTCGCCGGAGGCAGGTTGCAGCATCGGTGCTATGAGACGATGGTCGCGACACTGATTTGTTCGTTTAGTGATAGAACGAGAGTCACGACTCGGTCTCGCCTCCAGGCTGTTTTCCCAGGCAACCGGTAGACGTCCGCGAGGGCTTTGCCCTGCGGCGTCTGCGGCATCGCCCTGCGGCACGGGCATCCATGGCGTTCCCATGGCTACCGCATTGGCTATCGTCTGAAGCGTCGGGACCAAGATGTTTTGCCTGGCCATCGCGAGCTGCCATCTCTCCCAACCGTTCATCGGCTCATGGAGGTCATCTCGCTGATCTGGCCAGTCGAAGGCTGCCAGAGCTGGACAAGAAATTGGGCGCGCATACTGGTCAATATCTTTCTTCCAAAGCATTGGCCACCATACCTGAATTGGAGGAACTTGGGCCCTCGCTCTTGAAGCCAAGAATGCGAGCCATTTAATGAACCTCCGTTTCAAGGGCTCCAAATACTGGAAGAAAGGGCCATGGCGCGCCGGCGGCTGAGCCGCGGCGTTCTCTGGAACCCAGGCAGGGAAGTTGCCTGGCTGGCTATTCCCAAAGATCTGACCAGCAGCAGCCATCCGCGTGAATGCGCCATCTGCCCACTTGCGCTCCTGCTGTTGGTTACTGCTGATATTCCTTATCACAATCGCAGAGGCTCGCTCTTGTCTTCTCGTACGCGCACCGATCCATTCAGCTCGCGTAGTGGGAAGATCACCAGGGTCGTTCACATGTAATTCAAGTCCGTCTGCCGCAAGGGATGTCGGAATGATCTGTTTGTTCCACGTCTGGGCCATATAGTCGCGGGTGACTCTATGTTTGTATTTGATCCGACAGTTGCAAAATTGACAGTGTCCGAAGCCCGTGCGCATCCAGTGAAATTGGCCGCGCAAAAACCTACCGTCGTCCGTCCAGGGGACAGACAGAACACGTTCTTGCGCCTCGGGCGGCAACTGGGGCCTGTGATTTGGGACCAACGATAGCGTCTCGTCAGCGTGAATCCAAGCGATCACTGATTCGTTGTCGAAAGTCACTTCGTACGAGGCCCATTCGTGGTTGAAAACCACGGACCAAAACATCTGCTGTGTTCTGAAATCCGCTGAGTTTCCAACTCTAACACGGGTAACGGCCTTGTCGATATCAGCGAACCTCGGCACCTCTCGAGACACGAGAGTCCCGTCCTGGCAAATTCTACACGAAAAGCGAGTGAGTACTCGGCCAGCGAAAACAAGAATTAGTGGCCAGGAATCTTTATGGTTGGGGAGCTTATCCCATAGATGGACGTTGTCCTCTGCGGGCCATGTCCCAACCGTTGGCGGCTCTCCTTCTTGTGCGTTATGGCCCATAGACACAAAACGCCTTGGAGGGGGAGCCTCCCCATACCTCCGCTGGCTGAGCCTGGCTGAGCCACGGAGGGATACGCGTTGCATCAGGCATTGTTGGGCTCCTCTTGGTCGGAAGCAGCCTTAGCAACTCGTAGTCTGCTTCAAGGCAAAACCCTGAATCTTCCTCCGGGAAGCGTACCCGTCCATCCGTATATTCTAGGAACGTCTGCATGTCTGTGACATGGAGAAGGGACCCGTGACTCCTGGCTTCGCCAGAGTCATATGGGACGCACGTTCTTTCAATGGAAGCAACAAAAGTGGAATGTCCCTGGCATACGCAATAGAAAACAGGTATGGCAACTGCACTCCTCTCTTTTACCTTCGAGGGGCACGCCTTGTAATTTTGCCACATGTCGTAAACACTCGTTCCACTGATGTTGTCACTTTCTGTAGGGATTACTCCCAAAACTTCCACTGTTTCTGGCTGCAACGCGGCTATGCCGTGTGCAGCGAGAGCATATGACTGATAGGTAAATCCGCCCTCGGCAATCTTCTATACTAGATCTCCGAAATAGACCCAGCCACCCGATGATCTCGCATAGTCCGAGCAATGCCTCGCGAGAGATGCCTCGCACTTACGTATGTGCTGAGCAAACTTGTCAACTCGGCGGCTCTGGGGTCTCCAAAACTCCATACTGCCTAAGGCAGCTGGATTATCGCGATCATCAACCCCAACTACCAACGGTTTCAGGCACCTGAAAGACTTCGGAGTAAACCCTTCTGGGGCATCATCGGAGTAAAACTCGGCTCGAAGAAATTCGTTTGCTTGGTTGAGCGCGCCGTCATCTTGGCGGAGGTTGCCCGATAACGCGAAGAACGGGTCTTCAGCAAAGTCTGCAATATACCTAAGGGTATTACCTCTCTGATTGCGTATGGCTTCAATATGCGGCGGAACGGGGCCAGTCATGTGGGCTTCGCGAACTTTCCGTCTCATTGCAGCAGGCGTGCGCTGAATGATTTGTCCGCGTTCTTCATTTGAAACATCGAGCAATCTGCCTCTAAACGAGACAGCATGCCCAACATTAACCTCCTGATCCCCTTCCTGGGGATACACAGGCGCGGGCTGACGCTGTCTTCTGTCAGGAGCAGGTGGCAGACTCACTCTGCGAAAGAAGTTCTCAGATGCTGGGCCTGAACGGCAATGCTCTTCTTCCATGGCAAATACGAACTCAGGATCCGCATCGCATGGAAAAAGCTTTAACATCCGCAGGATCAGCGCCTGCTTCCAAGGACCCCGGGGTGCCTGCGGCATCCAAGTTCTGTTCTGCAGAGGGAATTTATGCTGCCTGACTTCCGCTCGGGGCGGCTGCTGGCGCCGGCGCCTTGGCAGCGGGTGCGGTTTCTTCCTCCGGCGGCACGGCCGCGGGGGAAAACTGCTCTTGAGGTGCCTCAGGTCGCGCAGCATGAGCATCCGAGTCTACCATCATTTTACCATTATTCCTTTGCTCCTGTTCCGCTCTGGCTGGGCCAGGCGGGGGGGGCGGGGGGTTCTCTGTCACGGCTGAGCCGGGCGGAGGTGCAGGAGGAGTTGGAAGTCTACTTCCACTTGCAACGGATTCTCCTGCGGCATGAGGCTTAGACCCCTCACTCCTTTCAAGTATCATAGGAGTACGGACGAAATTCGGATCCACTCTGAGGACCCACTCAACAACAGCGTCCGCGAATTTCAGCAATGTGCTCGAATAGTTTTCTGGGTCATGTCTGTCCTTTACTTTGAACCTCATGTAAACATTTTTCGCAGCTTATATATAAGCTGCAGCCTCTAGTATCTGTTCTTCAATATCGTCCGGTTCTTGTGACCAAGTTGCTCTAAGATCACGCCGCCTGCAAAAGAAAAACCCCTCATTCCTCAATGCCTTGCGTGCTCTCGGACGCGAGAACTGCAGCTTGGAGACTTCTTTGAGGATCATGGGAATAGTAGTTATCTCATCAGATCCCACTAGCATCGGCGAATCCTCAGACGAAACGCCCCCATCCGGCTGCGCCGGAGGGGTTGCCTTAGGGATGCCTGATGCGTCGTCGCCTCCGTGTCGGGCAGGGGCCACATCCTCGGCGGACGTCGCTTTTCCCTCGGCCGCCTTTGCACCTTCAACAGGGCTCTTCGCCTTAACGGGTTGGTCCCCTGCAGCGCTGCCTTTGGCATGCTGTGGGGCCCCATGGTCTCTCACCCATGCAGGCGCGGCCTTGGCCAGTGGCTCTGCCTTCTGACGACTTGGATCCGCTGGGGGAGGATTAACAACATTTGGCCTGGCGAGTTGAGTCAGAAGAAGCGGGGGGTCACGAAGACTCGGTTTCCAGGCTTCAGACGCGACGCTAGTCGCGCCCTTGCCTCCCGGCTTTGCCGGGGGCTGCGTCAATGAAGATGCCGCCGGGTTCTCGTCTCCCCTATCAATGCGAGGCACCTTTGCCGGTGGGGGATTCATCGAACACGCTTCCGGACTATACTGTGGCGGAGGCGGAGCCTTCTTAGGCACCGTCTGCTTCGCCTGTGGTAGGCCCTCAAGCGATGCGGCGTTCGGCTTCGTAGCCGGCGGCGGTGTCATTGCATAAAGTGGCGGCGGAGCCTTCTTCGAGGCTTCCTCTCTCGGCACTTCCGTGGGCAACCCCTCCTTTGGAGGAGGGGGAGGAGGCATCGGCATTTTCGTAGGCGCGTCGGCCTTAGGATTCGATGGCCGAGCCTCTGCCCGCGGGGGCGGAGGCTTGAACGCTCTCTCAGCGCTGGATGC
Source organism: Prorocentrum cordatum (assembly GCA_963575745.1). Taxonomy (NCBI): domain Eukaryota; class Dinophyceae; order Prorocentrales; family Prorocentraceae; genus Prorocentrum; species Prorocentrum cordatum. The sequence continues at coordinate 79,000 of CAUYUJ010021065.1, read as the reverse complement.
AGCCTGCCCTAAAGTCGGGAAGTTCTCGGCCTCAACCGAAAATTGAATGCCGGGCGGCTGAGCCGCCGGCACTTCTGCTTTTGCTTCCGCCGTTGTCTTCAATTTCTTTGTTTCTTTTTTATCATTTTGAACAAGCTTCACGGATTCCTCCGAGGCCTCATCTTTGTGCAATGGATGAATCTCGGTTAGCCTGACTCCCTTCTGTTGGAGCCAAGGCCAGATATCATGAAAGTTTTCGTTGTTGAAATATGGACTCTTTGTCCTTCTGCCAGTCAATCGGTTCTAAATTTGGAACCCGCTCTCTTTGTGCCTCCCGGACTTTGTCCGTGGCATTTGTCCGATGCTTATCTCGGTACCTTTCGACCTCGAAATCCTGCTCCAGATTCCAACCGTTCTGTCTGGCAACGTTTTGTAAGTGTACATAAGCTGACGTAACATGAAGCGCTGCGGGAGTCCAATGGTATAGTCTAATATCGTGCAATACGTCTCCTACTGGATCGCGCACATATTGTGGCGGCCTTTCCTTCGATGACTGCTGGGTCTTTCGTGAAGAAAGCAATCTCCGCAATAATCCATATACCGTCTCCAAAAGTCTCCTCTGCAACGGAATACGTCGTGTGCGTCTTAGGGTTATCAACACATGGAAAGGAGTACACCCCAACCTTGTGCGCTTTGATGCTACCTCCGTATTTGGGGTCGGATGGAAGCAACTGGTGGCCCTCCAATATTGCATGAAGGGCAGTCACAGACGTGCCATGGGACTGTTTAGACCAGCCTGTGGATGGGTCTTGGACCTCCGCAAGCATTTCGTCTGTCACGAAGAAAGGCAACAAGAGTTCAACACAATGGCTGATGCCCGCTCCATGGATCCTCGCCGACAACTTGGCCCAATTCAGATGATCAGCAACAGTGGCTGCTGGGTCTGCTCTTGACCGGTCGGCTTTGATCCTGAAGAAACGTGCCCAGTTTGGAATCACATAATTTGGTTCCAGAGATGGGGTTCTCGTTGACTTCTGTAACAACTGAAAAGCCAACCACGCTTCTCCTTTCGCGGTTCTCTGAACCGTCTTGAACTCTGGGCTATGAGGCGGATAATTCCGTTTTGCAAACTCCGCAGCACGGCCTTCTTCGCCTGGGTAAACGTTCCCAGGCATCATGCCCCGATGGAGGTTGCCGCTCTTGACCGTGAACGGTTGGAAAAAATCATGGTGAACAACCTCTGGCCCTGTCGCACTTTTGTAAGGCAATTTCTTCATCTTCTGATATGGTAAATTATAGGGCCAATCAAGTTCCCTTTCCTCGGGGCTACCTTCTTTCGGACGCTGTGGGAACTTGTGACCGCCGCTGAGCTTGGTTAAACTTCCCACGGGGCATTTCTTGCGAAGATGCTCCTCCGCTGCTTCACCTGGCGTTTGGGCTTCTTGGAAGCCCGTAGGCGGCGCCAAAGGGGGACTGCGGGGCGACTGAGCCGTCCGCATACTGGAATCACTGCCCGAGGCGGCTGAGCCGCCGGGCGCAGCGATTTCACTGGAAGCGGCTGCGCCGCTCAGTGGCGCGGCGTGAACCGAGACGGCTATGTCGCCCGAGGCCGAACCACTCACCGAAAAGGATAAGCCGCTCGGTGCCTTGGCCGGCGCTGCCTTTTGCAGCTCGTTCAGTGCCGTGCGCATATGCTCATCATTTTGCACGCCTTCGTCCTCCGATCGTAAGCGTTGCCCCTTCGGCGGCATTCCCGGACAGAATATCTCTCCGCGCGGCAAGAAGTAATTGTCATCTTTCCAACGGAAAAAGTCCTCATATGCCATTCCCTGCTTAGGAAAGTCAATAAAAGCCGCTGAGTAATATGAGTGGATTGCTCCACCTCCAGATCCATCTAAGATGGCTGGAAACTCTTCGTTACTAAGCTGTTGTGAACGGGCGAGCATTGAGGAGTGACGTGGGTATGTTGCCTACTGAGGGGGCCTAATTTTGCCAGTACATGACTAGCTCATTAATGGTCGCCTCCTGCTGGGCATACCCGTCAGCTCTTGTCGCCCTTGGCACGTTGCCACTCCGTGCGGCTGAGCCGCCGGAGGGCTGGCAGAAGAAAAACACGGCCAGCTTAGCGGTCTTGGTCATGTACTCTGCACATAACTGGCCCGCACTCGCGCTCACTATTTGCCCACCTTTGCTCATTTTATACTCATGGTGGGTCGAAGCAAAGTGAAAGATGTCTCCTGAGCGGTGCCGAAGCTGTCGGTAAAGGCTCACTCCGTCGAGGATCATTACTCTTGGGCAAAATCCTATAGCTTTGCAGTGCTCGATCCGACGGTTCATTCTGGCCCTAACAAGAGTGGCAACATCATCCCACATCGGGCTTAAGCCAACTCCATCCGTCTACCAGCATTTGTGGCCCCCACCAACATACATGATCTCTATCGCTCCGTCGGTAGCACGGCTCATCGCGTCATCCACCAGCTCAACCGCTGCCTCTACTAATATTCTGAGGCCCCCTGCGAAAGCTCATGGATTGTCCTGCCGTTTTGGCCCAGTGCCAACTCCGATCAATTCACTGGTGTCATCTACGATATCATTGAAATTCCAAAAGGTGAAGCGTATCGGAGTGCGGATCCCCTTCTTAAAGTGTTCGTGTTTACTCCACTGAAAGTTTGAAGAGGCCTCCCAAATGGCCGAGGCCAAGGCTCCACTGATGACCTTTTGCGAGCTTCCAAATACATGATCTCGCAGGTTGCACTCAGGAAGACTGCTAGGCTTAATCTTCCCCGGCCCATCCTTGAATACAATTGTGGAGTCTGAAACAATATGAGCAGAGTAAGACCAACAAGGATACGTCCCACTATTCATCAAGCACAGTGGACGAAAGAAATCAGTAACTGGTTTCCCTGTATCCGACATGGCCGCGAGGTCCTCACCTATGAATGGGATCCATGAGTGTCCGTTCACTCTGGCGATTTGCGAGATGGCCTGGCACTTCTGAAGAAACGATAGTTTGACTGCCCAGGTCGACATCATCGGGTCAGTAATCCCAATATACTGGTCGAGAATCTCTTGCACCTTGACCTGCTACTCGTGTGTAGGGGCTTTAGGATCAGTCGCAAAATTCCCCTGCGTCCGAAAATAATCAAGGACGTTCCAGGGACCTCGCCCAATGTAGGGCGGGCCACCCGGCTCAGCATCGGCCGCGGATGGACCCGATTCGGGCGGTCCATCCCCTCCACCACCTCCTGGGGAGGGGCGAGAGGGTGGACCATTTCCCGAAGAAGAACCACCTGGTCCAGGCGGAACTCCACCGCCGCCGTCTGAGCCGGGGGGTGACCCACCACCTGTCCCACCGCCGGCTGCGCCGGGAGGGTCAGCCGGACCTGAGGCTGGGTAGGCGGATGATCCGCCGGCAGCCTGCTGACCGACTCCAGGGTTGCCCAAAGAGGGCTGAGCGACGGCTGAGGCTGTCTGACGGCTTGCCGAAGCGACTGAGTCGTTCGGCGCCTCCTCTGTCACCCGCGATCTCTTCGGTGGCGACTGCACTTTGGCCTCAGGATCGAGGCCGTCTTTGGCAACCCACGCATCTAGGTTTTGCGGCCTCTTCCATGGGAGTTGCTCTTTGCGCCAATGTATCGCCTGCTGAGGGGAGGCATCAAAATAGTTTGTTCTTGCCGTAGCGGTGAGGCCCTCCTCGACAACATGCACTGGCGCGTGGTACAAACCTTTGGCCACAGGAAGGGCAAACATGGTTCCCCAACCATCCCCAGCGGCTGCGCCACGGGAAGGCTTTCGGGGAGAAGGGCCCCAGATGTTCAGCCACGCCTCGGGGGATCCTTCTGTCCAGTGGTCTTTCACTGGGACGCTCACAAAATCTCCATAGATTGTCTCACACCGTACGGCTGGGCCGAGGGTGGGACCAATGACCTCTCCTTTCTCGAGAGTTCGAACAGCGCGACGTGCCTCCCCTGGCGGGTTCGTATACAACTTGCAGACCAACCTCGTCTTTTCATCAGGATACGTCTGGAAGAATGCACCCACGGGGATGTGGTCCAAACTAGGGGGAGCACAGTCGAAACGGCACGTTGCCTTTCGTGCACTATCCACGGATCCTGCGAGACTTGAGAATACAGACGTTGGAAAATCGTCTGCGATGTTGCGTCCAGGTCAGTCTTCAGCGCGGTCACGACTTGGTCGTTCCGCATATAGAATATGTCATGCCTCCACATCGTGAAGCGCCAACTCCATCCTCGCTTGTGTCCAAACTTGACGGTCCCGGTGTGATCCAATCTAGACCACTCTCTCTTTTTGTCGGGAAAGCAACGGAATGTTGGTCTCTCTTGTCTGGAATCAATGTCTCCTGGACCGGAGGTGGCCGCTTTCTTGGCAGGCTGACTGTCCTGGATAGCTGTTTCTGCTGCCCTTTTGCGAGCAACTATCTCTCCTCCGCGAATTTCTACACCAGCCTCCATCTCGATGTCTTCATCCATCACGACATCGCTCGGGCTAAATAGTTTAGCCTCGTTCCAGGCCGGCTGAGCCGGCGGGGAAGCTTCCTCGCTCGGCTGAGCCGGTGGGGTAGCCTTTCGACTTGTAACGGGAGGAGCGTTTTCTTTGGGCTCAGTCCCGGGATTTCCCGCCTCGATTGAGTCGGGAATGAGTTCGTCTATGATATCGTCTGAGCAGATCGAAACAACGTCCTCCCCCGACGGCTTAACCGCTGGGCCCCCCAACGGTCGACACATGGGTTTGGTCGGTGCTCTGTCGGGCGCGCGGGGGCCGCGGCAGGCAAGGTTCGCGCAGTCACCGCAAGGCGACCGCGCAATCCGAGGGGGGGCCGGCCGCAGGGCAGCCCGCGCAAGCTCTAGAGATGAACGGCAGCGGCACAAACGAGATGAGAGGAAAGGATGGGACGACGACGAGACGACAAAAATCCCTCTGCAGCTCGAGCAACCACAATATGGACCTGTCTGGCAAAAGCATCCGTGCAATCTTCTGCAATCTTACACTCACGTCCTCTAGCCTCAACGTGATCGCGCGCGCCGTCGCATCTGCGCTCAAGTCCCTCCGCGGCATCGGAGGAGGTAGGAGCTATCGTCCAGGGCTTTTTCATGAAATTACCCTTGCTATCCTTCAGTCCGCACGCACATCCATGCAACGCCGTCTTGACAAACTCTAACTCTGTCATAAATTCTCTCGCCTGAGGATCCCTCCAGTTGTTACATTGAGTAGGCCACTCAATGCAGACGATGCCCCCGCTTTGTGCACAGCGCGGACAATCCCACGGAAATCCCAAAACAGGTATCTGAAGTCAGTCCTAATACCCCGAAGCCTACGCATCGCTCTATGGCCTCCCGCGCGAAAATAGCGCGCTTCGTTCACACATTGCCAGGGGGAACCTCCCTTGCAGGGCATAGAGCCCCACAACGTAATGCGTTTTCCTTTGAACATTTTAACACCATTAAAAGCCAACCTAAGTCCCTCTTCAGTCCTCATGTCTTCCGTCTCAGTGATCGAATCACTTTACACGAGTTGTCAACGAAATTCTTTGGATTTCCTATTCTGCTCTGAGGGCCGCAACAATATTCTAACAAGAGTCTTTCCCCGGTCCACTGCGTGGCCGGGGCGCAATCTTCTCGGATCCAGAACTCTGTGTATCCAGTCCATCTGCTAGGGCAATAGTCACCATCGCTGAAGTCGCCAGTCGAGTTATGTTCAAATGGGTGATGATATTTGTTATCTTCGTCGCGCCAATTATCTGCACGGTCAACAGTCAAACTCTGTTGGGTATTAGTGGCATAAATACGACGCCTATCATCTAATATTTCCGGGTCGATGGGACAATCACTGGTTACTGGCATAACCGTAACAAGTCTCGGAGCGAAATGCCAGCGCTTCAAACTCTGCCCCTGTTGTGCCCACGCGTCCTGTCTGTCCAGAAAACTGGCGACAGCAGAGGGGGAAGATGAGGAGGGAGAAGGTCATGGCCAGGTATTTCTTCCGTATCCCTGGCTGGCTCATTATCCAAATGTCATTCACATAGTTCCTTTGGCAAGATCGATGTATCTGACTCAGTTCCGCTGTCAGTCATGTCAAACATTGCTTTCATCTCACGATTGGAGCTTGTCTTAGTTATTTCCGTCATCGTTCTGGATTTCTCGGACCTTCTGATCTAACCTCCTTCGGTCATTACAAGAGTAATCGCACCTGCTTCCACGGCCTGGCCGGGCGCATTCGCAACCACAGCTTTGCCGGGAGCGCATGGCACCACGGCTTTGCTGGGGGCGGCCTCAGGCGCCGCTGGGATATTTATTAATTTTGGTGTATGCACAACGGGCTTACCCTTTATTGGGACACTGCTTCTTTTTGTTCATCTTCTTGCTAGGTACAATTAGCTCCTCTCCGCAAGGCCGAACTAGGACCTAAGCGGGGCTTCAGAATCCCCCCGGGTTCCAGGGGAAATCCGTCTGGAAACGTGGACTCCAAATAATCCTGGCACCGCTTAGCGGCCCAGAATTTGGGCGTTACAATGTTGACAAGGTATAAAACTTTAACCCAAGCCAAAGGGTCTGCAGCTTCATTCTGGGCCCTTTCGTACTGGAGCTCAACACTACCTCGAGAAAATTGTTCGGACACAGCTGCAGCATCAATCCGATGCGTTCTCGGCAGGTGCATGAACTTCATTAACCCGCCCGCCTTGATGACTTTACACACTGCCTGGTTATCCTCTAAAAACAAACATCGCGCCTGTCTGTCAAGCAATATTTCCCATAGCGGTAGCGCTGCAAGCAACTCTTTTCGCAGGAAAAGCCAACAGCTACAATATATGCCTCAAGTGTGCTGTGAGAAACGCAAGTCTGACGTTGCGATCCCATGGACTGTCCAGCTCTAGCGCATGGGCCCCATCTGGCATGAAAGCTGGCACTCGTGCTCCGATGCGTTCGAATGTCACTTGCTAGATCTGCGTCAGAGCATTGCTTCAACAAGGCATCCTCCATTTTGTCACCTACCCACGAAGACATGCGGTAGTGATAGATACATTAGATATAACAGATGAGGCGGAAAAGATCAATGTTATGTTGCTCTGTCCATTTGGTAATACAACTGGCTGTCTGACACACAGCACGGAGCAAATCACATCTAGCCACTCTAGCAACATAAAATATATTCATCAAGACTTTTGCCGCAATCGGCTGAAGCACTCCCGACTGCGTCGGTGGCTATGGGTCATTGGGGCTTGCCGCTGCGGCGTCAAGGCCAAGAACTTCTACTTTCTGACCAGGAGGTCCCGAGTCAACTTTGATGTGTAATGCTGATGCTATGGCCCCCTATGCTGGAGAGTAAACTTCGCCTCTGGGGCCACCTTGGCCATCCTCGAGGCCAATTAGTTCCAGGCCGAATGGTGTATCAGCAGCGGGATAAGTGGCTGGATCAGTGTCCGTTAGTTGGGCATATAACGTAACACAGGAATCAAAGAATTCAGTCATGCCATACTCTATGACTCTGGCTTGTTTCGGCTCTCTCGGTTGGTACGGCTCGGACGGCTGAGCCGCCGAGTCAACCCCCCGCTTCCTCCTCGCTACTCTCGTCTGTGACGGAGGCGTTCTTCTTAACTTCAGGAGGAGGCGGGTCCAAAACTGTGGGTAATTCACCTTGCCATTCAACCCACTGTGTAGATAGTCTATGTTCACATCCAAAATATCTTCCAACCGCAGTCGGAGGGTCCATCTGCATTCCCTTGGGACAGTTGTCAGAAGGTTCTTGTAGAAGTTCCCATCCCTCTGCAAGCTTGTCTGCAGGACCCGACAGCTTGAAATCATCACCAAAGATAATCAGGAAAAATTTCAATTCCTTGTGGAAATAACAGCTGCGCCACGGACCACACTTCACAAAGCCTTTTGCTGCAACATGCCCCTCGCAATCTGTTCCCAAAATCCCCCTGAATCAGGATGTCCGTATAACGAGGGATATAACGGGCATACGGGATTACGCATGTGAGACCATCCCTTAGGCCATTCATCGCGGGGTAGAAATACCCAAGTCGGGGTGCCGCCTAACCTTGACTGAGCGCAGGCTTGGCGGGCGTCAGCTTGCTCAATACTGTGGCCTTCGAATAGCCCGTAGGTGTCGGCTGCTTTACTAGCCTGCATAGTAGCAGGACCACTGGAAAGTTCTTGGAACCACGCTACATCCTTATTCTGATCTCTCATACTCGAACCATCAAAAACTACCCGACCTTTGTACTTGCGACCTTTGTGTCCTAACGGTAACTTTGAGTTCTTTCCAACAAAGATCGCAAACAGCCGGCCAAAGTGCGCCGTCTGTCCGTTGCGTTCGGCGATAACGTCCGAATATTCTCTGGCGCCATCTTCATTCCACGTGCCAATGTCTCGTAGTCTGTCCCATTCTTCTCTCAAGGCAGCCTGGGCGTCTTCGTTCGCTGTGGCCTCGTCTTTTGAGACAGATCGTGCGACAGCGGCATCGATCTTGGCATGTTGCCAGTCGCTGGGATGTTGGAAGGGTTCGTCGACAACTGAGATAAGATCAGTAAAAGGGTTGTAAAACATGTTGCATATCAAATCTTTATTTTTCACGATGACTGAGTGCTGAAGCTGAGCTACTCTGCAACGGCATTCGAGGCACGCTTCGCCGCGACGCGGCGGCCGCCGGACTCAAGGTCAGGCTTGCCTCTTGTGCGTCCTCAGACTCATCAACGGATAACGGGCCCCTACCGGCTGAGCCGGAGGGAACCCCGTCTCGTGCTATGGTGCCACCGTGCCATGTCTGTTTCCACCAAACGTCCTCGTCGCCCGAAAGATATTCGTCGGAATCACCCTCCTCAGAGGATTCGGTAGCCACAGCTGCGGCTTGGCCGCCCTGTGTAGGCCGCGACGCCGCTCCGCGCCCGCTTCCAGGGGTGCAGCACAGGCTGGCCGCCCTCAAACGACGAAGCCGCTCAGCCCCCTGCGGCGCTGCTAGCCTTGCCTCGGGATGCGCCGCAAGTGGCTGAGCCACTGCGGGTTCGGGCGGAGTCGATCATCCACATCCAGGCCAATATCGCGCAGGAGGCCAAGACAAGGACCAGGATCTTCTATACCGAAACATCCTCTCTTTTCTGCCTTGTATTGTTCCACAGCCTGTCGGCGTTGGGCTTGATTCACGTTGAACCATCGTCCAGGATGGACCCCAGGATTGGTGGATTCGGTTTTTTTTTCAGCCACTGGGCACCGTATTTCGGATCTGGGTCAGTGACCCACACGCGAGTTATAGGCACGTAGTCGGGATCATAATAAAGAACAGCTCAAATGCTACATGTCTGTCTTAGACCTGTCAATGGAAGCTTCTGCGTTAACTCTTCTTTTGCTAGACCGGCAACAATACGCCTATCTTCGAAGTATTCCATCGCATCTAAGTTTTGAGTTGTTCGAGCAAGAAGTTGTCCTTTCCCGGCGACCTTCTCGCGCGGCTTAGCCGCTGAGAAGCTTGATTGTCTATCCAAACGATACTCAAGTTGTGCGAGTCCCAATTTCTGGTTCTCATCTGCTGGATGGGAATCTCGCTGTGGATCACTGCCGTCAACTACCATAGGCTCGTCGTCCACACGCACAACCCACCAGGGCCTTCATCTTCTAATTCGGCCCCCGAATCGAAGTGCGGGGCGTCCTCGCCTCCTTGGGAAGGCGGAGGCATGACAACAGCAGGATCATTTGCATCAAACAAGTTGTCCGATCGTAACCCTGTTGCTGGCTGTGGTTCGTCTGGGACGGCCGCAGCTTCTTCTGCTGGGGGGAAGAATCGTAACGGAACGTACTCCGGCCACTGCCTTCTCGTACGCTTTTCTCAACGGAAACTGGGGATTGATCTTCAGCAGTGCCATCTAAGATGTTGTTGCATACCTGGTCGGACTTCTCAATGGTGGGTCGCTTACCCTCTGGGGCGCGCCCTGATTCCATGCTAAGTCCATCCAGTTGTCTCAACGGCACAACATAACTATCTGGTCCAACCAATCCCCCCGCTTTGTGCACATACCCCAAGTATATCCCCGGAATCATCGTTGCGCCAGTCTTGGCGGTCCGAAATCTGGAGTCAGGCGGGGGCACATAGCGTAGGAGGGGCCCGAAGGGAAGGAGCGGTGCCTCAAATCTACATCCGAAACGTCGCTCCCAAATTGAATGTCCCTCCTCAGGGGTCCTAGTATTGTAGCATAGATAGAAGTATCGGACGGCATAAGTTCAATATGGTGGTGGAAGACCGGCCTGCATGAGCAAGGCTCTAGTCCCAATCTGTACCACGCCATTTGCACGTTCAGCAACGGCGTTGTGTTTCTTATTTCCTGGGATGGTAGGATCATGTGCAGTCTTGAGCTCGTAACATGCCCTTGCAAGCTCTCGTGCACCATCTGTAAAACAGTATTCTAACTTCTCCTCCGGGGCCTTAAGGTCTACCAGAAAATTGCAAACGTGAACCGCAGACTTGTCACGTACACCCTGAGCGGCGAGGACATCCGTTGCTCGGTCGCGAAAAGTCACGCACGCGGTCTCATCGAGGAGCCCCCGCGAGAGTTCATCCATCGCAAACCAATGGTCTATCGTCGTCAGGTGTCCAAACGAAGTGGGGTTAGCGTATGGGCGGGGAACCTTCAGCCCTTTACTTTGCGCCTTGCGCTGTTGCTTTCTGATAGCTTTGGCCCAATTGCACACTGGGCAAAATGAGTTCTTGGGAGTATGAGTTAGAAGGTACGGCAGGGAGGCTGCGGCCTTCTTGAGCCGCTCGGCAAGGGATTCCGACACCTCAACCTCCGCATCGTCTGGGTCCATCTCTGGCGGTGCGTCGACGTTGACTAAGTCAATACCGTCAGCGTCTCCAACTTCACCCTCATCGGGCCCGGGGGCCGCGTCGCACGCACTGGAACCCAACCCTCGATCCATGTCATAGGGGAGGTATCCTGAGACCCCATTACCAATGAGGGCTCTTATATGCGGCTGCGCAGGCCTCGGCTTTGCCGGGCTGCTCGTCGCTCTGTCCAACGGCTTGACCGTGGCAGGGCAAAGTTAGGAGACTCTTAGAGGCAGCAATGCCGGTCGGCGTCCGATTCCAACCGCTTTCGCTAGCCTTTCGAGGCGAATAATCGAAATAAGTGATAGTATCCGCAGACTCTAATGAGGACGGAAAAACGGGCGCGATCTCAGTCGGCCGTCCGTCAACGTAGCTGTGGGCACCAATCAACCCACGTGTATGCAGGTCTATGGTTACGCGAGTCTGGACAGCATGGGGCGAAGGGCCTCCCGCAGATTCCACGGTCCAGGAATGCCTCGGCGCCCGGCGTCACGCCACACCACCGCTCGGGAGGCTCACCCTCCCCAGCGGCAACCGCACACATCCACTGACCCAGCGCCTCTTTGCCTGAAAGGGTCAAGTATGGTATCTTGCCCTCAACGATCAGGTCCACTCTTTGACCGTTGGGCAACAATGGGTAGGGTCTTCGGCCAGCTGGCCAGAAGAAACTAAAGCCGTGATCCATGCACCGCTCTCCTACCGAAATCACGCGCGGAGTCTCCGGCATGACCAAAGCGTTAAAACTACCACCCTCAAATTTAGGGCATGCGATGCGACCTGAACCGAGGGCCTTCGACTCTCCCCCAGCAGCATTCAGAGTGATCGATTGCGGAAGCTTTCGAATCAATATCATTGCACCTGCACTTCTAATATATCTCTCCGCTATATGGTTATACCCACACCCTGTATCTATAATAAAGCTCAGCGCTCCAGGATACGCAGCATCCTTGTCTGTGCACCCCGCAGCGGCTGTGCCGCGTGGGCCCTCGCCCCCCCCCCCCCCTCGGTCCTCAACCAGAGGTGCCAGACTTCATCTTGCAGGTCTGACGCCCTGATCAAGGCCTCCGCAGCAGACGCCCTCGACTGAGTAGGCATCTGTCGGCGCATCTCTCCTGGGAATTTCCACCTGTCGTTTGCACTTGGAGGCAACTCTTTCAAGTCGTGGCGACGCGCCTTCCTCCAAGCGATGGCGGGCCCCTCAGTAGAGGGGTCAAATCGGACACGGAGCGTGCTCCGACCCGTCATCTGAGATCGGATGCAACTCTTACTGGTGGGGACGCTCCAGTACTTCTTTATAGCGCCCCGAGAGACAGGATGCAGGAAATTCGCAAGGACCTGGACAAGGCTCTCGACCTGTCCCCTGCATTCGTGGTGAAACTCTCCACCAGAGGGATTCCCGTAGACTCCTCCGCTGGCATCTCTAGAGGCCTTCAAAGACTTAGGGCCGGCCTGTTTCTGCCCGGGGAAGCCCCGAATCGACGGGGCGGGGCGCGCGATGGCACCCAAGCTGGTCAGTGGATCTCTCCCGGCCCCCCCGCTTCCGGCTTCACCGACGCGGACTTCGCCGCGTCCGTCGAGCAAGGAAGACAAGAAAGAGTATCCTTAACAAACTTATATCAGTCAGTCCTCCTGCACTGGCGGCTGAGCCGCCAGTGCGGAGCCAATGTCACGGATGACCAGGTGTGGTCTGGGCAAACAAACAATCCTTGCCGCGCAAACATTTGTCTGTATCCCTGAAAGAACGACAGATCATGTCTTTGCCTTTGCCTTTTGCCTTTATTATTGTCTCCATCTTTCTTGCGTCTTTCGGAGTTACTGCTGGTGGCTCTCGAGCCACAATTGCCCGCTGACGACGAAACATTAGCGGCTGCGGCATTGGCTTGTTTAACAGAATGCTCGCACCCCAGGGATTGCCCCGAATCAAGCTTCGCTTGTTCGTACTTGTCGCGTTTAAGCTTCTCAGCGCCGGTCAATCCTCTATGCTCTTTATAGCAACCATCCTCTGGTCCGCAACAGTTCTTGGGGTCGCGCGAGTAAGCGCAACATGGTAGCTTGCTCTCTTTCCCACGCGATCGATTAGATTGACTCCGATTTCTCTGCTGTGCTCCCTTCCCTCGTCCCCCCGCAGGGGTCTGTGAACGGCTCTGCCCCTTTCGCCCTCGGCCTTCGGGCTCGCCATGACTCCCTCTGGGATTCTTGTTTTGGGCTGGAGCAGCATTAGACTTAGTTCCCGCGACCGACTGGGCCGGCGCGGCAGCCTTGGGCTTCTTATGGTTAAAAGGGCAACCCTGGCCTGCGCACGGGCAGGCCTGGCCCTTACGTACATATTTGCACGTTGTCTCGCCATTAGTCAATCCGCTCTTCATGACGTCTGTGGGTTTGCCTAGTCGAGCTGTCACCTCTACCGGAGCGGCTTTACCGCTGGCATTTCGACGATTGTCATTGTTGTTACTCCCACCTCCGCCCAATCGGGCCTGCCGAGCACGTGGATTCAGGGTACTCTTATGCACATTGATGTTCCAGTCTTCCTTGTCGCGCAACATCAACGAGTCAATTTCACTCATAAGCCACTCATAGAATTTCACTCCTGCTCCCAATCTATCTTTGGACATGTCATAAATCTGACAAGCGAATGATAGCTTCTTGGGCTTCCTACACTGCTCAATGAAGTGTGCATGAATCGAGGCTCGCATTTCGTCAGATGGAGGTCGAAACCCATATAAATGTTGATAAACATATGTCCATTCATTGTAGAAATGGTATAAGTCGGCATCAGGGTGATCAGGGTTTATGATTACTTCAAATCTATCACGCGAGATGCGACGCTGACCCAACTCCGATCGAACAGAGCACCAGTGGCAAATGGCTCGAATCATATCGCGCCCCGTCAAGTGTCTCTCTTCAGCCTGGGCGCCAAACTCCATCCGACTGATCTGTTGAAGGGAGTGGATGTGATGATTGGGCAACTTGTGATTATTTCTCGTTTTGCTGAATTTCTCCATCAGACTTGTGGCGATCATGACGTCAAGACGTTGGAACCGACCAGCATTTCTCAGCTGCTGATCATCCACAGCTGGGTTCATAGCTTCCATAATCCAATGCTGTGCTAGCTGAATCTCTGGGGAAGATCCAGCAATGGCGCGAACTGCATGCATTTGCCACTCCCGTATGTTTGTAACATCAGAAATGTCCATCAGATCAACCTTCTGATTGTTTCCAACTTGCCTCCATTGATCCAGAGGGGTACTCTCATCTAGACCTCCCGGATCATTTGGTCCTCGTGAGCCTGGAGGGCCGCCGCCACCGCCTCCTTCGCCTGGGGGCCCAGGTCCCCCCGGACTCCCGGGAGACGGCTTGTCTGGCGGATCGCGAAAAGCATCATTCAGTGCCGATAGAGTGTGAGTACTCGACGCGATACTACTGTCGTCACCATCATTATCCTTCCCCGCTCCGCCCGGCGGCTGCGCCGCTGGCGCATGATCCATATCGTTGTCTAACGGCTGAGCCGTTGACGGTCTCACAGGTCCGTCCTTAGAGAACGGATGAAAGTTAACGTAATTATTTCCTTCAATCTCCTGTGAGCTTCATCCTGATTGGTGCGCCATGCTCGGAGGCACCAGGCTTGGCCGGACCTTCGCTTGCAGGACCGGGGACAGTATAATGAGGTCTCATGGCAGGTCTTTTGGGCGCATCTTGCGGGACTCAAACGAACTCGATTTCATTGTTCTGTCCTTTTCCGTTTCCCCATGTGGGAAGGGCTTAGCGATGACAGCTTGGAGCTTCATCGTGTCTCTTCCTGATGCAGGTGCCGGTGCTAGAGTCTGTTCCTCAGTTTGCTCCTTCGCCCTCTGTGCACTGCATTCGTCAAGGAGCATTTGCTGTAGGGCCCGAAAGTCACTGTCGGCACTGCGTCTCCTCCACTGCTCGTCTCATTTCTCCTGTCCAGCTGGCAAGCTCTTTTATCTGAGTGCACTTCGAACATCTTCTCGTATTCGTGTCAAAGTGGTCGTTGCAGCCCGGCTTTCCACAAGCGGCGCAGCCCCCGACTTTTGGGTTCGAACTGACCGAACATTGTTCCTCACCAGCCCCTTTCGCGGGTTGCGGCTGAGGCACAGCCCTCTCCTCGGCAAAGGCGGCATCACGCTTCCCACGGTTATCAAATCCACTTGTTCTCGTGAGGGCGATGCGCCGGACGGCTGGGCCGCTGGCAAGGTTCCCCCACTTTCCCCAATCGGCATAGCCGATGGGCGCGCGACGTCGGTTAGTTGCACTTGCTGAAGGGATGCTCTAGCATTATCATGCAATATGAAGTATTCTCTTTGTTTCTTTATCAGATCGACTCTTGTCGCAGCTGCAATTTGGGTACTAGATACTTCCAGCCTGGCAATTTTGAGTTACTCTTGAAGCTCCTGCTTCTCTCGTTCTGCCCTGGCTGTAGCAATTTTCCCCCCTTCTACTCTAGCCGCCGCAAAAGCTGCGGAGACGGCCTCGGCATCAACAGATTGATTAGTCGCCGTTACAACGGCCTGTCGTTCGGAAGCCACCATCTCGGCGCAACGGTTCTTGGCTTCTTCCTCCGCTTGCCGCATAGCGACCGCGGATTGATGGCGCACGTGTTCCACCAACTCCCGTTCTCGCTCTCTGGCAGCCTTCGCCAGGGCAAGTCTTTCAGCCTCGAACGTCTTCCGAACTTCCTCGATGGTTGTGGTCATCTCTTCTCGATCGAGTCGAGCCTTCTCGGCCCTCTGCTCCTCGCGCGTCAGGAACTCCTGCTGAGTCTTAGCCTCAACAAATCTAGCCCGATTCTGCATGGCTTGCATGAGAAGAAATGCACAGTTATGCTCACTCATGGAAAGACAATCTACACACAACCATTGATTGCTACAAGTGGGACACACATCCGAGCAACTCTTACACACTGGACGTCTACAAGCTCCATCTGGCTTGTGGGCATTCCCCGGGCATCTGCTCTCCGCCTGCGGCGTGCAGTCGGGGCTCCAGTTCCAGCATGTATCAAGCATGGATATAATACTGTTGCTCCTTGAAGCAGACCGAGCTCCTGATCTTGGTATCTTAGGTCTTACCCTACTCGAAGAGTTCGATCTGGGACGTGTGCACATGCTTTCTGGGGCTTTTGGTACCTCTCGAAGCTCCTCATCCCTTCCATCCTGTCTTATTAGCTCAGTATACGAAGCTGGTTGTTCAACCATTCCTTCATCCTCAACAACAGCCGGTATCGAGGGTTGCCCATCGCCTGAGGCGACGGCAGAACGATATAATCCTTCCTGAAGCGGTGAATCGTTCAAATCGTAATCCTCGTTCCTCTGTTTCTTGAGTTGAGGTGCAAGAGTCCGTCCTGTGGGCTCTCTATCGTGCTTCGCCTGAGATTGATGTTCGATATCAGCCTTGACCGCCTGAGGCGTCAGGTCACTTGTATGAGCATCTGAGCCATCTGGGGACCACCGCTCGCCTTGGGCGGGGTGGTCTGCATCCACTATCAAGGACAAGTCTTGGCTCAGAGACACTCCTCTGTTGGCGTATTCGAAATCTTCTTCCATGGAGTTTATCGCATGATCTCTGTCGAGTGGCTCGTCACGATCTTGCCCGAACTGTCCGTTCAATGCTATTGGGATGGGAGGAGTCCCACTCGTGCCTCCCCATCCGTCTGGGGCGCTGGGGCACACGCCTGTGGACTCGCGAACTTCTCCCGACCCACTGGCTTCACCAGCGGCCAGCACGATTGTCTCTGTAGCAATCGGGATAGGACTTATCGTCTCCGAGGATTCGGCGATCAAAGACGAGAATGCTCCTAGTCTCGATCTTTATGT
Source organism: Prorocentrum cordatum (assembly GCA_963575745.1). Taxonomy (NCBI): domain Eukaryota; class Dinophyceae; order Prorocentrales; family Prorocentraceae; genus Prorocentrum; species Prorocentrum cordatum. The sequence goes on along the minus strand of CAUYUJ010021065.1, from coordinate 62,357 downwards.
TATGCCATTCCGTCTATGCGGGTCTGGGGTTTGTTCGCGATCACGGATCGGAGCTCTAGAGGGATAATCATATTCCGACAAGTCCCCGCTACTTCTACCCCGAGAGACCCGATAGGCGATACTAGAAGGAGGAAGGCGGCCCTGCCCCGAGCCGCTCTCCTGTAGTTCATGTCCGTCGCGTTGTACAATTTGCTGTTCAGTGTTTCGCGAAGTGACGGACATTTCATATGTCTCATCATAGCTCATACCCGTAGCGACTAAGTCGCGGGGTTCGTCGGAAAACCAGTTTCCTGGCTGATTCAAACCCGTATCGGCTATGTCGCCGCTTTCGGCTGATAGCCAGTCTTTCCTCTGAGAATCGGGGTAAGATGACAAAGGAATTAAGGTCTCGTGTTCACTCTGCTCAGTGGTAGAAGGTACGGGATGAGACATCGATAAGACAAGTAACCGGTAAGCAAATGAACTCTATCAGGAATCGTAAGTGAGGAGGCCGGCCGGCCGACGACACTACGACGAAGGAGCGACCCCTCGGCGCGCGCGTGCGGGCCAGCACGCTCATTTTTATCTCCTTTGAGCAAACAGATTGCTGCAGAATGCAGTATACGTTATAGTCACACAGTGCGCAGCAAAGCAACTGATGTGAAAAGCAGAATGAAGATGAGGCGGAGAGGAGCATATTTACTAAGAGGGCCCCTCTCGGTGGTGAATGAGCGATTGGGGGGCGATGCATCCCCCCCCTTGAGCCTGTCCCCTGGTGGCTTCACCAAGGGCTCCCAACTTCGCGATTCGCGCTGCGCGAAGCGCGAAGTGCGAACAACTTCGCGCTCTCGCGGCGCCTCCCGGGGGAGAAGGGGAGGACGAGGAAGAATCGGAGCCGAACCGCGCAGCGCGAAGCGCGAATAACTTCGCGCCCTCGAGGGCGCCCTTGCCTCCTGCATGGTCAGGGCTCGGGTTGCGCACAGACGCTCCCCCAGGTAGTCCTGGCTGGCCTCAGCGGGCCCCTCGAGCTTTCCCAGCTGGCCTCAAGAGGCCCCCCGAGCAGTCTGAGGCGGTCTCAACACCCCACCCTGGCGCCACCTCCAGCGGCGCCACCGGGGCGCGCCCCAAGGTTGGGGCGTTGAGACCCCCCTGGGCTTCACGGTCAGGGCTCGGGTCCGACGGGCGTTCGGGACAGCCCAGGCACCCCCCAGAGCGCTCTCGACGGGGCGCAGCCGCTGAAGGCATCGCGAGGCTTGAAAGACGCCGGGAACCGACGAAAACACCTGAAATCCTCTAACCTGGAACCTCGAACCCCCTGAGCCTACACCCTGCGAAATGCTTAAGAAATCATGGGTTAAGAAATTCATAGTCTCAGAACTTCAATAAAAACCCAAAATTTCTATTCAAATCTTATGATTTACATTGAAACGTTAAGAATAATCGAGACTCTGGCCGAAAACTTAGGTTTTCTTAAGCATCGCCTAAGGTGTATCCCCTTCTAACGTTGCCCCTGGCCAATGCCATTCGTGAAGCTTTGTTTTGTGCTCAGTGTGGCAGCACTGGCACTGCCAAGTCAGCGAACTCGTGCGAGGAATGCCCGCCTCAGCCCTCGACGACGGAGACTCGGGTGCCCAAGCGTTTGTCAGAAGGGTCTGTCACCTAAGCGTGGGACGCCCTTCCCACATCGTGTTTTCGACCAGTGCCCTGGCTTCCCCAGGTCCGCATTGCCCCACGAACCGAACAGAACCTAGGGCTCCTAGCTTCGCGCTTCGCGCTCCGCGAAGCGCGAAGCGTGAACAACTTCGCGCTCTCGCGCCGACCCCTGAAGGGGAGAAGAGGAGGACGAGGAGGCAGGGGAGAAGGAACGAGGCCCGCCAAGCGCGCAGCGCGAAGAACTTCGCACCCTCGTGGGAGCCCTTGGGTCCGCACTGCCCCCCGAACCGAACAGAACGCTGCCCCCGACCTTCTCCTCGAGCTCCGCCCCGGCGGCGGCGTCCGGCTGGCCCCCCGCGCCCCCCTCTCGCTGGGCCAGCTCGCGCACCAGCTGGTCGAGGTCGTCCTCGCGCCGGCCCAGCTCGTCCATCCCCGCGTCGATGGCCTCCTGCACGGTCAGGGTTCTCATGCTCCAGCCTACTTTAGCTTCTCACTTCCGAGTGAGGGGGGGGGATCTGGTTCAGGGGGGAGCCACACCGAGCTTGAAGCGGCGATGCATCGCCGACAGGTCGGCGACAGGCCCCCTGGTGGCGAATGCGCACGCTCGTGGGTGGGGCGGGGGAAGAGGGCCCCTCTCGGTGGTGAATGAGCGATTGGGGGGCGATGCATCCCCCCCCTTGAGCCTGTCCCCTGGTGGCTTCACCAAGGGCTCCCAACTTCGCGCT
>CAUYUJ010021065.1:7500-55000 GCA_963575745.1 Prorocentrum cordatum | reverse complement strand
CCAGGGCGGCCTCCGAATCCTCGCGGGGGACATCAGCTGACCACCTCCCCGAGATCCGACGGATCCGACGTCGCGAAACGGATCCAGCACTGCGAAGAATCACGACCAGAGCCCTAGGCCTCATTCTTCTACTCTTTTCCCAGCCGGATGGAGGGCCCGACGCCAGCCGAAGACGCCCCGCGGGAACAGGAAGCGCAACGCCCGGATCTCAGGGCTCACCAATCCTGGCCGGGGCGATGCCGGGCCCAGGGCCGGTGGGGTGGTCAGCTGACGTCCCCCGATCCTTGAGGTCGCGCTCCCGCGCCCAGATCCCCTCCTGCATGTCCTTGAGGCGCTGCACCTCCGAGGCCAGCAGGGCCTTCTGCGAGGCCAGCATCGGCTGCGACCTGGCGAAGGCCTCCTCCTCCTCCTCGGGAGGAGCACGAAAAACTGAACAGGCACTGCTGTTTGGCTTCGAGCGCACCCTACTCAAGAACGCGAGGCAGGATACCCAGGGAGCACCGGCACGCTTCGGGCCTGGCGGCCGCGGTTGATCAGGTGTGCGAGGAAAGTCGGGAGCTCTCTTCGTCGATCTAACAGCCGCAACTTACTGGGTGGAGAATAGCCGCTCATAGATCCGTGCGGATATACCTGCCAGGGGAGGGGACACTGTCTGGGACACGACTCTCAGGATGAAGAGCTGGTCCTTGGGAAAGCCCCGGGGCTGGGATCCCTTTCCTGCTTGGCGACTGTTCTGGCGCGCGGAGCGCAAGACTATTCTGCTGCACTTGCTTCTAGTCCTGCTCCGCCTCCCCCTCCCTGCTGGCGGGCTGTGCGCCGCCGTAGGGGAAGCCGAGCGGTTCGCTGAGGAACGCGCCCGTGCTGTCCACCCGCCTCAGCTCGCGCTGCAGCGTGGTCGCGAAGGTGGTGCCGTGCTTGTACATGATGTTCTTGATGCTCAGCAATATGTCCTCGTTCACGGCCACGTAGTCATTCAAGTTGATGCCCCGCGTGTAGCAGCTCACCCATATGTACGCGGCGTGCCTCCCTATCTTCCGCAGCCGGACCAGGCGGTGCATCTCGGGGTCAACCTTCTTGTGGTTCTCGACCAGCTCGCGGATGTCTTCCAGAATGGCGCCGACTTTGTCCAGGTCCGAGAAGCGAATCGGCACGTCGATGCGGACCCTCCTGTTGGTCATGCGGGATGCGTTGACGATCCGGACCTGCAGGAAGCGAGAGTTCGGCACGTAGAGTGGCCGCCGGTCCCAGCGCATGACGACCGTGTGGTACGGCCCCATCGACTGGACCCAGCCGTCGACTTCCCCGTCGTCGGTCTGGATCCAATCTTAGGGGGCCACAGGTGAACCCTACCCCTACCCCCCAAGATTTCCGACGGGGAGGGTGGGGTTCACTTCGTTCGGGAGCTCCCGAGCGAAGTGAACCCCACCCTCCCCTCAAAAATCGTGGGGGGTAGGGGTAGGGTTCACATGTGGCCCCCTAAATCTCCTAGGGTGAAGGGCTGCGTCAGGTAGATGGTAAGGCTGCCGATCAGGTTGACGAAGACGCCCTTCGACAGCAGCGAGATTGCGAGGCCGCCCATGCCGCAGAACGACAGCACTGTCCCCAGGTCGATCGAGAGCGCTGGAAGGCACGCGAGGAACGTGCAGAAGCAGACGAGGATCCGGGCTGTTTGTCCGACTGCCAGCACCTGCGCCTCCTGCCGTGAGGTCTCGGCTCCCATTATGTCGCTCTTCTGCGCAAGGCCGCGCGAGGAGCGCGCGATCTTCTGGTTCACGACCCCGTACAGGAACCAGCCGACGCAGACCTTGCTGCCCATGTCTAAAGCCTTGCTGAAGAACAGCACTGCTGCCGCAGTGGCCTTCGGCCACATGAGCGCGCGGCCCAGGAAGAATGGGACGAGCTGGCAGAACAGGCTGAAGGACAAGAGCGTCGCAAGCGGAACCTCGGCCACCTTGAAATAACTCTGCTTGTACGGTTTTGTACCCCCTGGCTCCTTTAGGTTAGGAGGCAACTACTGGAAGGTTTTCGTCGGGAAGATTAAGGAGGATTAGGCCCCATTTGGGAACTATTACGCCGCAGTGGGCCTCGGATTAAGCGGAACCAAGCCGGATGAAGCGGGATCAAGCGGGATGAAGCGGGATTGAGCCGGACTTCGGCCCAGAGCAAAATCAGAATCTGACCTCCCAGGAGTTGCCTCCCGATCATGAACACAAGATTTTCGGAGAAAAAATATTGCGGGGATTCGGAACCAGTTGAGACCTTTGGGGATTCAAGATACAGTAGGGGCCCGACCAGAAGAAACCTTCCACAAGAAGCCCAACCCTGAGACCCCAGTACGTCCATTGATTCTTGGTGTGGGAGCGTCACACCTTCCACAGCAAGACCATCGAAACCCAAGAAATCCAGGGCACCCTGGAGGCAAGCAGGGCGTTTCTTGGCATGGGCCTCTACTGTATCATGAACACGAGATGCTCGGAGGCATGCGCGGACCTCTGGGAGCGGCGCTGCGCTCCTCGCCCTGGCGAGCGGAGCGCGCCAGAGGGCGGCCCTGGAGGCGCCGCCAGAAGAGGGCCCAGCGCGGGGGGGGTCAGCACCAGTCCGAGAGATCCGGGGGGGGGGCCTCCGAAAGTGGATGTTCACGCCCCTTTTCTTCAAGGGCTCCCAACTTTGCGCTTCGCGCTGCGCGAGGCGCGAGAGCGCAAGTAGCTTCGCGCTCTCGCGCCGCCCACCCAAAGGGAGAAGAGGAGGACGAGGAGGAGGGGGAGGAGGAACGAGGACCGCGAAGCGCGAATAACTTCGCGCCCTCGTGGGAGCCCTTGTTCTTCTCCGCTCTTCGCGGAGGATGTACGTCATGCCGCGCACGTAGAGGGTGTGCAGCTTGGGGAGCAGGCCGCCCCTCAGAGCCGCCAGCGCTCCGCAGGCGAGCAGGAACGGGCCCAGCGAGGTGAGCCACCACCGCCAGGCCCCAGCGAGTTTCTCCCACACCGTGACTACCTGCCAAGGTGGGGCGCAGCAGGACATACTGGTACTGTGCGCCCTCCCCCGAGGCACACGTCCGAACCGAACATGTAGCACTAGCACCTTTTCCAGCGTGTGGCTTTCCAGGCGGTATGGCCAGAGAGCGCCCGCCACCGAGCATACACCATTAGCTTTCGAAGCGCGCGCCGCCCCCAGCTGGGGGGGGGACGCACACATAGCATGAGTATGTTTGGGTGCTGCCGACAAACCACCTCCACCTAACCCGATCTCTAAAACAACAGTATAAGCATGAACGTTCGACGGTCCGCGCGGAGCGCCAAAATCATTGTTTATGCAGCTTTTTCTGCTTCGAAAACCGCCATTGGGCCCATCGATTTCCAGTGGAGGGGCACTCCGGAACATCGAGAAAACAGCACGGAGCACCCATGCAACCCCCCAGCCCGAAACCTGAAGGGTCTGGCGCCTTCGGGCTGGGATAGGGGTGGTCTGCTGCTCGCCGCGCCGCCTGCCTTGGCGCCGAGCATCACCGCGCCGGGCGTTCCCGCTGGCTCGACGAGCGCGGCCGACGAGGCGGCCGCCGCGCCGCCCGCGGCGCGGCGGCCGCGGCAGCGACGGCCGCGGCAACGGCGGCCTTCCTCGCCGCGCGCCGCGCCGCTCGTGCCGCCCACGGCCACAGGGCGGCCCGAGGCGTGGCCCCGCGACGAACGCGCACGGCCCGCGCCAGCGGAGGCCTGCAGACGGGCAGGGCGGCCGGACGCGGCAGGGCGGGGCGCCCACCCAGCGAGGCGCGCCGCGCAGAACCCTCCGCCCGTGCCGCTTTGCCGCGCGGGCAGCAGGGCTCCAGCGGAGGCTCTGGCGGCCTTGGTCGGTTGGCTCAAAGGCCCTCCGCCCACGAGGTGTCTTCCGGGAGAAACGAAGTGCTTGGTAGACGGAGGACCGAGGAAGGAGAAGATAGAAAGGTAAAAAATAAAAAGATGCAGGAGCACGTGAACCCCCAATACAAGGGAGAGCGGAGAGGAGGAGGAGGAGGAGGAGGAGGAAGAGGAGGAGGACGACGACGACGACGACGAGGAGGAGGAGGACGAAGATATTGATATGGAGGAGGAAGAGGAGGAGGGTGAGGAGGAGGGGGAAGAAGAGGAGGAGGGGAGGAGGAAGAGGAGGAGAGGGAAGAGGAGGAGAATGAGAAGGATGATACGCTACCAAGCAGCGCTTGAACTAAAGGTTTCTATGTTTCTTTCCTGGAGATCGGCCGTCGAGAATTTGGCTCACATTCTCCTCAGCATCTCCCTCCCTTCAGCACTGGGGTACACTTCCGCCTCCTCCTCCTCCTCCTTCTCCTCCTCCTCCTCCTTCTCCTCCTCTTCCTCTCCCTTCCCTTCCTATGCCTCCTCACCCTCACCCCTCCTCCTCCTCATCCTCCTCCTCCTTCCTCCTCCTCCCCCTCATCATCATCTTCGTCGCCCTCCTATGTTGGGCTACAGTACATTGTACTTCGCTTCGAGAGTACAAACACTCGAGCTGTTTGAGGTCCACAGTGCTTATTATGTTCGACCCGCTCCTCGTCTGATCATCGCACGCGCCCATCGCGAAGACTTGCATCGCTGCCGTTTGGAGCCTCGCTCCTCGCCAGCGCGCGCGGCGCAGCGTAGTCCGCCCCAGAGCAAGTGGGCCCTTGGGAAGCGAGCAACACTCTCGCCTAACTGTACTCCCTCTTGTCGGTAGCGGTCTGGAAGAACACCGACTTCCGCACGCCGAAGATCGGTGGAGTAGTAGCCCTCGGTGCAAGCAGCCAGCCATCCAGGACATAGAGAAGGTCGCCATTTCCTGAGTCACGCGAAAGATCTGGAAGCCAGTCTTGGGGAACTCATCGAGGCCGCTCTGCGTCATGTCCGTCAGGGCATCTACCACGTCCATGTGCGCATTGATATTCTTGACGTCGAGGAAGGAGATGCAAGCCGTCGCTGCGCTCATCATGCAGATCTCGGCATTCTTCTGACACACCAGACGGAACATGCCAGCGCTGTCAGGCGCGAAGTGCGTGCTGATGCATTCCGAGCCCTCGCCCCAAAGACACGCGGAGTCCATCCAGGCCTTGCTGGCTGTGCTGATGTCCAAGAGATTGCTCTTGGGCTGGTTCAAGACGTCCTGGAAAAATCCGCGGCGATCTTCTTCCCCTTCTCGGTCTGCGTCGGCGTCGAGACCTCGCGCGACTGGGCGTGCAAGTTGCGATGCGATGCGCCGTCATGCGAGCCCCGAGCTAACGTCATTGCCCACTAAGTCCGCGCGCGTTCTCCGAGCCCCCCCCCCCCCCCCCCCCCCCCCCCCCCCCCCCCCCCCCCCCCCCCCCCCCCCCCCCCCCCCCCCCCCACCCCCCCCCCCCCCCCCCCCCCCCCCCCCCCCCCCCACCCCCACCCCACCCACCCCCGCCCCACCCCACCCCACCCACCCACCCACGGCGCACCGCAGCGCCGCCAGCGGCGGCCCGCGAGCAGGAGGGGGGCGGGGGCGGCAGGGCGGGGCGCAGAAGGGCAAGGGCAAGGGGGGCGGGGGGCGGGGAAGAAGGCTAAAATTGTTCGAGGGCGCACGCGGACCTAGGAGCCATTTGCGCTAGTTCAGGGTTCACACCGCGGGCGCCGCGCCTGCTTGCAGCGCTCGCCCCGCGAGGACATTGTCTGGCCGATGGTCTTGCGAGCCAAGGGCGCCGATGCGACGGGCTCGCAGACCGCGTCTAACGGCTCGCAAAGACGTTCCGCATCGACTGCAGGCATCACAGATGTTCCTTCATACCTCGGCACTGGCACAATTCCAAGTCTGGTCATAATAAAGAAAGCGGGCGCGACGTCAGCATCGCTGCAGGTCTTTGACTGGACGGCATCAGCATTAGCGTTGATATGTTCCCTGGGGCGGCGCGTTCCTCCTCATGCTCTTTCCCTCGCTGACTCTCCTCCCTCTGCTTCGCCGCAGCCGTCGAGGTAGCGCGCTTTCCATGGCCCCCCATGGCCGACTTCAGATTCGGCTCGAGGTTCGCGACGCAACGCTGCAATCGCTTCCACCAGGCCTGCATCTTGCCCAGCGCATCCTCGGAATCGACAGCCGCACTGGAGTCGAGGAAGTGAAACGCGCAGCCGCGGCACCTCAGCCACCCAGGAGTGAGCAAGCTCACATCCTCGGGCTTGTACGTGTTCATGATCTTGACCAGCGCCTCATCTGCAGCCAGGTGAGTGGATGCCTCATCCAACTCCTTCTTGTCAGTGGATCCCTCCGTCAACTCCGTCTTGTCAGTGGAACTCCTTCTTGACCCCGACCCCCCGCTGATGACGCTGAATGCGGTTTTCCCTCATCCGGCATTGTAAAGAGCGGAAGTTATTGGGAATCCCAGCAGGCCTTCGGCGATGTCGTTCCCCAGGAGGTTCAGCACCTTCCTTGGCAGCGGCTTTTGCACCGTCTCCGGCAGCTCCTTTCCCGTCGGCGGGCGGCCTGCTTGGATCCTCAGGCTTGGTCATGCACGCGCGCAGCCCTGGCGCCTGGTCCACCGACCGCTCGTGAGCGATCAACGTGTCCAGCCAAGCTTCACACGGGCGCCACCTGGACCTCGATGGGGCTCCAGGTAGGGCAACTGGGTCTTCGACGCACGATCGTCTGGAAGATGGGCGGCCGACGCAATCTTCAGAGGTCCGTTCACTGATTGCAGCGCCGCCTGCAGCGCCACCTGCTCATCTGCGAGCTCCCTGGAGCAAGTGTCGAACATAGTGGCCCACCTTCCTGTCATCGGGATGCCTCTCTTCTTCTTGGCGGAATACTCGACGCCCGCCCCGTCGGTGGCCTCGCTGTCACGCAAGCCGATTGCACCAGCAGCTGCCTTCCGCTTTTCGTCGGCCGAGGCCACGTTGCCAGTCTCCGCGCCCGACGATGCACTCTTCTCGGGGGCCCTGGCCACCTCGCCGACAGCCGCGGCAGACTTCCCCTGAAAGAAATCGTGAGAACCAGGAGAATCGGCTTCGTGAGCGCGGCGGCGCAAGGCATCGACATCTGAATTCGCTGCCCCCCCCCCCCCCCCACGACACTGCGACCCTCAGAAGCCAAGCTCATAATGAATGCATCGTTGAGGTATTGTTTTTTTTTCCTCCCTTCGAGGGCGCCCGCAACCTTCGGCAGCCTCTGTCTCCAAACTTGTCCCGTTCTATAGCTGGGTCACGATTGAACTCGTTCTATTTCTCGACGCTGTACTCCCTCACCTCGAACGGTTTCACGCCCTTCTTGTCAACCTGGGACTATCGTTTGCCGTGCTGCTCGTTCCACGCGGCCCACTCGATGGTCTGCTACCTCCTGAAATTCGCACATCCGATGTTCTGCTCGGCGAATTCCTCGATGGCGCAGTCGCAGGCACGGTCGCCCTGCATGGTCTCGACAGGCTTCGCGCGCTGCCCTTTGCCCCCAAGGGCCCCAAGAAGCCAAAATCATCATCAAAGTTCCTGCGGTGTTTGATGGATTCCAGCAATTCTGCCCGCCCAGCGCCCCGACGCTTCGAAACGATCCTGGGCGCCCGAACATCGCCCCAACAGGCCCCCGCGAAAGCGCCGGGGCGGCCCAAGACGCCCCCACACTGCCCAAGGCAGCCCCATAACGCATGAAAGCGGCCCCGAAAGGCCTCCCACAGGGCTACAGTCGTAGAAATATGGTTCCAGCATGCCGAAGATGGCTCCCAGATGGCCCGAATGTCATCCAACGCGGCCCACGGGGGCTTGCCTGGCAGACCCAAAAGAGCCAAAACAAAAAAAAAAAAGACATGTTCACGATTCTACTTGTTCCGCTCCCAGACGTTACAATACGGCCCGGGATGCCCAGAAGTCGCCCAGACAGGCCCCCGCGAGGGCGCCGAGACGCCCCGGGGCCGCTCCCAGACAACCCGAGACAGCCCCAACACACGTGAAAGGGGCCGCAAGAGGCCTCCAAGAAGGCTCGAAACGCGGACAGACAGCTCGAACACGCCCAAGACGGCCCCCAGACGTCCCAGAAAGGCTTCAGCACGGCCCAAGGGGTCTCCAAGAGCACTCCTCTCAAGGCCCCAAGAAGCCAAAATCATCATCAATTTCCCTTCAGTTTTTGATGGATTTCAGCCATATTCCTTCTGTTCAGCGCCCCGACGCTCCACGACGGCCCCGGGCGCCCGAACGTCGCCCCGACGTGCCCCGACGAGGGCGCCGAGACGGCCCAGGGGCGCCCTGCCGCGGGCGCGAGGCGTAGCCCGGGACGGGGCCCTCGGACCCGGGGCGCGCGCGTGCGCGCGCGCGTTTGCGTCGGGGGGGGCGGGGGGGGCAGGGGGCCGGAGGGGGCGGAAAGCCCCCCGCAAAGTTTGCGGGCCCGGTCTTCATCAGGATTGGGCCGCCACGAAGATTCTGCGCCCCTGGAAAGGCCTCGCTCCGGATCAGTCCTCTGTCTGACGCGGACTCGCGGGTTGAAACGAGCGCAGTGGATGCGAAGACGTCGTTCGCAGTTGCAACCGACAATAATGTTTGACCAGTTCCACTCCGAGCAGGCAGGCTGAAGCAACGGCCCGTCCTCCGATGCAACCGCTGCATGACGCGTTGAAACAGGTACCTCTTCAGGAGAGTTCGAGCGCCGAAATGCCCACGGACTACGCCCAGGCGCTGGGGGGGGGGGGGGGGCGCCGCGCACGTCGGCGCCCGAGACTCCGGCGCCATTGCAAATTGCGCCATCGGAGGCAAGGTGCAAGGGAAAAGCGAAGGGGGGGAAGGAAGGGGCAATGACGGGGGGAAGGAGAGGGAGGGCACGGGGGGGGCATGAGACGGACGGAAGTAGGGGGGGGCACTAGAGGGAGCGAGCAGGAGGAACAAGGGCGAAACAGGAGAATGGAAACATCAGGGAGGGCGCATGACGAGGACGAAGAGCAGCCAGGGCGCGATGAGCTGGAAGGACAAGGCGCCACAAGGAAAAGGCCTCGCCCTGGCCAGCGCCCGGGCCGCTTGGATCACCAGCAGGGCCGCGGCCGACAGCGTCTCCGAGCGCGGGGCGCCCGCGAGCGTCAGCAACGGGACCTGGAAGCGCGAGTGCGCCGCCATCAGGGACTCGGGCAGCATCCTACGCTGGCGGGGTCCACGAATACAACGTGCCAAGGTGATCGCGATGGAATCCATGACGCGAGATGCGTTCCTTGCCCAGCAAGTGGGCGGCAGTGAAAGTCACGGTGCCCCACCAACCAGGACGCACGTTAACCTTGCACCTGTGTGTGGCCTCGTGGGAACGCCGCCCGATGGGATCACGAAAACACACCTCTGATTTTGCATCGCGTATGTCGCCCCTCCGGATCGCCCAGCAAACTATTCTACCGCTGTCAGCCATGTCTGCGTAATTGCACGTCGCATCTCCCATCCCAGCCGTTGCATTATCAATCAGGTGGCGCAGGGCTGGCAACTCGAGCATCCCGCCCAAGTTGACGTCGACCTGCCCTGGAGAGTCCTCGAACACAGCAACAGCATCGTCAACGCCAATGTCTCCACCGTCGCTAGCGCCCTCGAAGACGCACTCGTCTCTGGGGGCGTCGCGTGGGCCATCCGCGACTGGTTCTTCCCAGACCGAGTCATCATGCTCATGTGGCGGCCCTGCCGGCTCCTTCAGCAGTGAGCCCATAATGTCAGCTGGCGCATGAAACATATGGGACGAGACTGCGCGCTGACATCGGTTCCACTCTGCTCAGGAACCTCTCAACGCCATAACAGACATGTTCAGAAATAGTTCGGGCAACCACTTCACCAAAGAAGAATTCGACAAATGTTCTAAACTGGCTGCACGAAAGGAGAATGCAATACTTATGGGCAAAGGTGCTTCTGCCGAAACCCACGCACACCGCAGGGAACGCGTGATCTGGGTTTCCCCGCTGGATACAACCCATGATCTTCGTTTATTTGACGCACCTGTCGTTGTCTCTCAGAGCTTCGACGTTGGCGTCCTCGTCGGGCCGCCTGTCCCACTGGGTTTCCAAATGAAGAGAAACTTAGGACATGTCTGGGACATTCAATTGTTCAATCAATCGTAAAATACACATGGCATACTCACGACCATGCTGAGGAGATGGGTCCCAACTGATATGCCGAACAAAAAATCTGTTGAGGTTAACTGCTTCCAGTGTTGCACCCGGGACGACGTCATCAGGGACGCATCAGCTGCGAGGCAGGCTGGGCTTATCAGGTTTGGCCGGAGGTGACGGTTGCTTCTTCAAATCTTGGATCATGATTTTTGCGGCATTCGGCGGGGAGATAATATCGCACGATCGTTGCAAAACTGCGCCCATGGTGTCGGAGTTCCGAATGCGTTGTGCTAACCGAAAGAAGTTCTGCATTTCATTGGCAGGCCTTTGCCGCTTGACAAAGAAGCCTCCGCTAGCTTGTCGCAAGTGTGCCTTCTCCGCAAGAACGATCCATGTCGACAGAAATTCGAAGCTCCCAGGGAACTCTCGAACAGCGCGTTGCATTGAATTCATTACAGAGCTCACCATGGACGCGTCGAGGGCACAGCCTTCGACGTATGATCGCGCCTGCTTGGGCGAGACTGCAGCAGGAAAGCGCATTTGAACTCTGCCACCGAACTGGCTGGGCAACCACTTCGGGGAACCCACGCACCCTGGACACCCAGGCGACGGAAGAGCGATGCTGCGATCACCATCTCTGGCTATAGAGCTGCATAATGAAAGCGGCGCATCAAAGCCGAGCCTCGGACAGCGTCGCAACCAATTGCATTCACGAATGCAGTCGAAGAGCTCTTTTGCTTCATCTGGCTGGAACCAACAATAGGATTGTCAGTTATGCGATTCTACAGCGTAAAAAGTTCACCGACGCACGCTGCCCCAAAACTTGGAATTCAATTATGTCCCGAAACCAAATCTGATCCTCGGGGACACCGCGCGCGCCCGAGTAATCTGCATATCGCTGCTGGCCAGCATCCAAAAGCTTCGCAAAATGGTTATGGAATGCTGGCGCGGGCTGCAGCAATGACTGTCCCCGATGAAACCTCGTCGTCGCCATCTGCGTCGAGTGAAAGTTTCACCCCGCGCCGCCCCGAGACACCTGCCCAGGAAGAAGGCCGAGTAGCAGTGGTCCTAAATCGGCGAGGGCCTGACACCAAAAACACGTCGATAAGCAAAGCCTCGAGCGACTTGAGCCACACTGGGCCACTGACGGGGCCAAAGGAGCACATTTGCGGACGCAGCGGCGGCTCAACGCGAGAGACGAAATAGCTCCTCGCGTGGTGAGAATTTGAACCTGATCAAGGCCTCATCGGACACACTGGCGGATTCTCTCGAAGTCCCAACGGGCCCAGGGGCGGATTGCACGAGGCTCAAGTCTCGCGCGACTTGGACTTGATCCCGATTGGGGTCTCTTAGGGGCCCTTTGGGCGTGCTTCCACGAACGCGGAGGCGGGCGCAAAGTCCTCAGCTGCGAAACGGGAGGAGGAGGAGGAGAAGGAAGTGAAGGAGGACAAAGGAATGAACTGGCGAAAGGGAGGGGGAGGAGGATGACGAGGAGGAGGAGGAGGAGAAGGAGGAGGAGGAGGACGAGCAAACGACACGCTGGGGAGGGCGCTCGTCTGTCGATCAGCGGCGCTGCGGCCCCGCGCCGCCCACGAGGCATCGGGGGAGCCTCAAGGCGCGGCGAGCGGCGGCAACAACCTCCTTGTGGTAGATGTATTCATTGTGGTTGGCGGGCATGCTGTACTCGGAGCGCGCCCGCATGATGTTGTAGCTGCGGTAGGCAACGGCCATGCGCGCAATGGCGCGCCTCGGGCGGTCGTCGATGACGTCGTCCTGGTGGAGGCCCAGGCGCGCGAGGGCATCTCCAGCAGGTCGCCCACGTGGTTGCGCCAAGAGCGCCCGCATCCGTGGGCACGAGATGTAGTGGCTGATGTCGTCCGTGTTCTTGGTCTGCAAGTCCTTGTCGCAGCCGAACAAACAGGTCTTCTTGTGGGGGTTGACGTGCATGCGATGCGAGGTCGCCCATGCGCCTGACAAAGTCTTGACCGCGGGCCAGAAGAGCGAAGCCGTGGAATTCGCCAGGTGGGACCGTGGATCGCGCCAGGCGTGTTCAACACTAGCAGGGAGGGCAGCGCGACCAAGAAGTCCGTCACGGTCGGATGTATCGGAGTCCGTCATGATGTCACTGGTGGAGTGGATGGGAGGCGTGGTGGCGGTCGTAGTTGTAGACGGGGCGTCGCCGTCATCCTGCGGGAGGTTCGGGTTGGCGGCACGTTCGCGTTCGATCCAGCGACGACGGGCACGGTGTTCAGCAGCTTCGTCAGCAAGTTCCCGATGAGTGGTAGTCGACATGCGCTCGGTGGTGTAGATCTCCAAGCGGTGGTTACGAGGGCGGTCAGCTCGACGCCACGCACCGTCACATATCTCCGTCGCCATGTCACGGCGAGCACTGGCAGACCCATACTGGTCATTGAGGCTGAAGTGCGCATTGAACTGGGTGCGGTGTAGTACAGCTGTGACGTAGGGGACGCACCAGTCCATCCAGTCGTTGAAGTTGTCCATGTCGCGGCCGAAGAACACGCTGGGGATCCATCTCGCTGCCCATGCTTCAGCGCGTTCGTTCAGGTACTTCATGGAGTCGTGGTCGTCATTCCCAGTCGGTTGCTCGGATGTAGAAGGCGCCATCGGAGAGCCACTATCGACAGGAAGTAGTGGGAACCAAGCACGAAGACGATGATGAATGGTCTTGTGGAAGGAGTCGCAGCACAGCTGGCGCTGTAATTCCCGTAGGTAGTCTTGTTGTGGGGAAGTTCGTGATGCGACGCTCGCGGTAGTAGCGCTCGCAGAGTTGAGCCCAGCTTGTCTCTGCTGAAGCCCGCCAGTCCTGTCACGACTGGGTGTGTGAAGGTCACTAGCCCTGTCACGACTTGGTGCCTGGTAAACGCCGGTCCTGTCACGACTGGGCGCGCAGAGATCTTCCGCCTTGTCACGACGGGAGGCCTGGGGGGCATGCCGACCAGCTGCAGCAGCTTGCGCATGAGCTTGTTGAAGTACACGGGCGGCGGTCACCGTAGAACCTGTGGATCGCGCGAGAGTCTTGAAGATGGAGCCTTTGCCTGTCACGATCAGTTTGTCGTGGTAGATGGCGTCGAAGCGCTGCACGATGCAAGTGGCGTCAATCCAACATCAGGCAGGCCAGTTGCCAGCCACAACATCGCATAGTGGGAGAAGGTCTTCAGCATGAGCACGGAGTTCGTGAAGCAGAGGGTGTCAGCCAGGAATGGTCGTAGTTGAGGCGCACCACATAGTCGCAGCAAGAAGCGTTACAATGCCCTGCGGGATCGTGGCGGACGCCCACAGCGTGAACGACAGGATGTCCATCTTCGTGAAGCTCGAGGGGGCAGCACGGATTAGCTTGTGGAGGCCATGAATATCCTTGGACAGGAATGCTGGGGATGGCGGGTAGAGCTGGCCCACGTACGAGAGACAGGTGATGGCGGCGGAGTTGCACATCTTGGTGCTCTGCTGGATGGGAGCGCTGGAGTCGCTCAAGATCTGAATGCGCCCCCACCACTTGTTGGCAGGTCCATGCCATTGACGGTCAAGAGAGGCGCCAGGGCCGATGCGCACGCCGAGGTATCGCGCAAAGCTGTTGATGGAAAAAGCTTGCCACGGCTCGTAGAGCTGGGTCAGGATAGCACGCATGTTCGCGATGATCTCGGGCGTCGGCAGGGACCAGGTGGGCACGAGGACGCATTTCTTCGGTTGGAGGCGGAGGCCAGCGTAATAGCGAGCAGCTTGAAGGTGCGGGAGAAGAGCGCCAAGATCCCGCAGTGCAGCAAGAACGACTCCCAAGTCGTCGGCGCAAGCGCTGAGATGGCCTCTGCCCAGAGCGGTGAGTTCCATCCTGAGGCCCTCGATGATGGGGTCGAAGACGAGCGCCCAGAGCGCGCCGCTCAAGGGACATCCTTGAGCAACCCCAGATTCTGCGAGAAGCAGCGGCCGGCGGATCCCACCCAGCTCGAGAAAGGCAAGTGGCATGTTGTAGCAACTTTGCAAGAGATTGAGAAAGACGCCGTGGATGCCCCACCGCCGTAGAGTAGCCCACAATCACGCGTGCGTAAGACTCGGAAACGCTGCAGCAATGTCCATGCTGGCGAAGCAGGGCATCAGGGTGGAGGCTTCGCCGTTGATGCTGGCGAGGCGGGCGATGGTGTCAACCTCGGCGATGTTGGAGAGAAGTTGACGGCCATTGGCAAATCCTTGTTGCTCTTCTTCGGTGTCCGACGCAACGGAGTTGAGGATGCGGTTCGTTGCGGAGGCGCTGATCTTGATGTCACTCGTCTTCATGACGAGGGGGCGGAGACAGTCAGGGCTGCGGGAGCACTCGTAGTTGCCCATGGGCTCGTCGCCCCTGGGAAGCATGGCCATGATCGCGTAGTTCAGGTCGTAGGGGATCGGGCCGCCGTGAGCAATGGAGTGGAGGAGGTCGTGGAGGATTGCGATGCTGCCGTCTGATCGTACCCATGCGCGGTAGGGGAGTCCGTCAGGTCCAAGAGCTAAGTCGCTGGCGAGTTTAGCTGCGGCTTGGAGTTCATCAATCCCAGGTAGAGGCAGATGGCGTGGAGGTGCTGGTGGGAAGACCATGTCCAGGCACTGCTGCATCGCTGGGGTGTCCACTGGCTTAGCGGCAAACACCTTCGACCAGTGAGATTGAATAGCGCTGTGCATGCTCATGGGGTCGTTGGCGACGGACGGGCCTCTGCTGTCGGCGATGCGAACGTCTGCGAGAATCAGTCGCTTCGAGAACGGCTTCGAGATCTCACTGCGTTGTCCAATACGGCGAGCACGACGTCGCCATTGTTCACCAAGGTCGGGCCGTTGTTCAGCGCAGGCAGCTCGCGAGCGGGCGGCAGCAGAACGACGACGCTGTTCTGCGATCTCGCGCTGCATGGCGGAGTGCTCAGTCTCGAAGGCGGCGCGGTCGACTAGAGAGATCGCGCGGTGGCGGACGTCGACGCGCTGTGCCCCAACGGTGGTGTCGTTTCGAAGCCGCTGGGCAAGAGTGAGGTCCTGGTACCAGATGGCCCTGGCAATACTGCGGAGCGTGAGCGCACGTGCCTCTGCTATGACACGTGGGTCTTCCCTTGGGCTCTCGATCGGCATGAACTCGGAGGCGGAGAGGGTGGCGATGGCGTCGCGAGACTTGCGCGCCGCCAGCTTCATTATGTGCTTCATTGCCCGCCAGTTTGAGATGGGGTCAGCAGATAAGTCGGCCATCTCGACAAGGCGCTGGAAGTAGAACTTGTAGTGCCTGGACTCGAAGAGGAAGGCAGGAATGCCACGCTCGCTGACTGGGCGTGGCTGTCGAGGTCGAAGCCGAAGATGTAAGAGTTTGTGATCGTTGATGGGCTCTCCTTCACGGTCAAGCGGACTGCCATCGGCGACAAGAATTGACTCGACGTGTGGGATGTTGGACGCGTTGATCGAGACGAAGCATCTGTCGATGGTCGCCCCCGTTAGGTTGGCAGCGCATCGATGAGCGGTGGCCTTCGCTGTGATCTCCATCATCTGCGAGAAGATGTTCTTCAAGAAGACGGGCTGGTAGTGGTAGCGCTCGGCAGTGGAGTCCGCGGCGGGGTGGGGCGCGCTCTTCGGCGGCGCCTGAGCGATGTTGAAGTCGCCGACCATGTAGTAGTCGTGGCTGTCAGGGCGGAGGGCAGAACGTTGAGCAGCTGCTTGCCACGCAGCTCTGAAGCGCTGTCGGTCAGAACCGCTGAGGTCGTAGTTGTGGATGTTGAAGCTGGTCGTCTCGTGCTGCCTTGCTCCATCTTGAACGCGTAGTTCACCAGTGCGACCAGGGACGATCGCGCGACATGTACGTAGGGGCCGCTGATCAGGTGGTAGTTGGTGCCCGGCTCGATCAAAGGGAACCAGGAAGGCGACGCCGCCTGCGGTCTCCGAGGAGCGGCCGTCAGTCACGAGTGCTGAGTGAAAGGCAATGTACGTGTGGTCGGTGCTCGCGGCCAGGATGTCCACGTCGATGCTGTTGCCGCGTGTCTCTTGGGGGGCGATGACCGCTCGTTGCCGCATGTAGGGGAGCAGCAGCTGGCGCTTGAGGGCACGCCGCGATGCCGATCTGCCGTTGAGCGCTTGCGTGTTCCACGGGACCAGGTTGAAGCCATCGGAGTGTGGTTTCGTGAGCCACGGCGACCATCGCGTGCTTAAGCCACCGTACTGCCTCCAGTGGGTTGGCGAAGGCAGCAGCCAGCGCGGCAGCCAAGGGCACGTGCTCGGTGATGGGGATGCCAGCGGGAGCAGCTGCGTCGGACCAGCGAACTCGGGCAGCTGCACCAGGTGTGGCCCCAGCCGTGATCTGGACGATGGGGGCGCCGTTGGTGGACAGGAAGCCGCCAGTACGGTGGACCCGAGTCTCGAGCATGGGGAACTTGTCATTGATGAGCTTGTTGAGTTTGTTGAGTTGTACTTCCTGTCGGACCATGCGCGGTGACTTGTCCGCGGAGACGTAGAGGGCAGTGGGGCCATAATCAGATTCCACTTGGAAGCGGCGCCATTCTCGTCCTTGTCGAAGCGCGCGATGTAGTGCCTGGGCTCGCGGAAGAGCAACCGTATTGCCACCAGTGAGCGTGAATGAAATCCTCCGTGCTGGGCCTTCCGAGTTGATGCGGAGCGCGTTAATGTCCACATCGGCAGCGTCGAACCAGGGGGCGAGCGCGATCTTGAGCGAGGCGACGGAGAACTCTGAGGCAGCACCACACCAGAAGGTAGCTGCATTCGGTGGACGGTCCCAGGCACCAAGGACGTCCATGTCCATAGCTGGGTGGAGAGCTTCAGCATGACGTAGAGCTTGTTGGAGGGCGTCCACAATGGCCTGGAAGTTGCCTTGGAGTCGCTCAGCTCGGTCAGCACGGCCCTTGAGCTCGGCGATGTCCCGCTCGGCGGACTCCTGGCGGGTGCTGAGCTGCTCGGTGACCTTCGTGATGTTTGCCAGGAACTCGGCTTGCGCAGCAGCAACGACTTGCTTGGAGGTGGCTTCGAAGGCGGCGGTGGCTTTGTCGACCTGTGTCTGGAGAAGATCCGTGAGCTCCTTCCGCTGGTGTGCAGGTATAGCGGTCGCGGCAAGCTTCTGAGCGCCAGCAGCCCAAGGGTCGTCCACGGAGGCGTCCCTACCCTTGCCCTTGTCGCTGGAGTCGGCCAAGCCTGAGGCGCCAGGAAGTCCCATCGCGAGGCGGGAGATATGGAGAGGCACAAAGCCGTGTGATATGTAAGCTGCGTCCCTGCAGCAAAGAATATGGAAAGGCACAACGCCGCGGGCACGGCGAAGGCGGAAAGCAGTGGTCCTTGCAGTCCCCGGACCAGGGGTCTCCGTGCTCTGCCACGGGACACAAACATCTTGAGCCAAAATGGCTACGGAGGAGGAGGACGAGGAGGAGGAGGAGGAGGAAGAAGAAGAAGAAGAAAAAGAGGTGGAGAAGAAGGAGCAAGACGACGAAAACCAGCTTTTGAAGTGTGTCAGGGGGGCGCCGTGGAGGAGGAAGACGGGGGACAAAAAAGACGAGCAAAAAAAATGAAAAATGGGACGGTAAAAATGCGAGAAGGGAAAAGGGTGACGTGGGACGAGAAGAACAAGAACAACGAAAAACAGAAAAGACAGGAGACGGGGGGCGATAAAGCCGAAGGGAGGGGGGGAAATCTACACAGAGGAGGAGAAGGGAAGAAAGAGAGGCAGGAGGAGTTGGTCAGCTTCGGCCCGCTCACTGCAAGTCACCAGGCCGGTGCTTTGAATCTGCTGGGGCCCTTTGAATCTGCTGGGGCCTCCAGCAGATTCAAAAGGCCCATCCACCAACCTACTAGGCGGCCTCTTGGAGCAGGGCGAGCACAGAAGCGGTCCCCTGACCCCTCCTGGGGTCCAGATGCAGTAGCTCCACGAGCTGCGCCCAGCCGTGGCGACGAAGGCCCCCCCGCGAAGGCCACTTGCCGCTATCCTGCACCGCCCCCCTCTGAGCCTCGTGCGCCGCGCGCGCCGCGGCGCGCGCAGCAGCGCGCGCGGCGCCCGCCGCGCTCCGCGCGGGCCGCAGCGCGGGCGCCGCGGGGGCCCACGCCGGCAGCGGCACCAGGGCAGGCGTGCCCGCGGCCAGCGCGGCGGCGAGGGGGCACACGGCAGCAGGCCGCGCCGGGCCGCGGGCGCGCGGGCGGCGGCAGGCCGCCGCCGCCATGGTGGCCGGCCGCCGGCGGGCGCACGGGCGGGATGCCTCAGGGCTCCGACGGCATGGTGTTCTCAGCGGTGAGGAGAATGATTTTCGTGTTGGGAGGACGGGGCTGGGAGAATGGAGGGTATGAGCAACAGCGTTCGGATGCAGTGCACGGCTCCCTCGACCGCCTACGGGTAATGATATCCCCATCACTCCAGACCTCACCCTCCCAACCCGATAACACTCTTCCTGAAACGCGGGCATCGGACCCCAAGACCATCAAAACTGAATCCAGGGCGAGAAACTACCTCCAGGCAGTGGGTCAGGACGTCTGGGGCCGAGGATCGACATAATCATATTTTCGGATGTCTGGGGCCGAGGTGGGAGACGGCGCAGCGCCCGAGCCCTCGCGACCTGCCCCGTACATGAGCGCCCCTGGACAGGAATGGCCTTTGGTGCACGGTTTTCGGGAGACGCGAGGGGGGGAGTCAGATCCAAGCGCGCACGCCAGTGCTGGGGGGGACTCGTGTGGGCCCGCACCAACGATCACTCCAGCGAAGGGTCAATCTCACGTGCAGCTACCTCACCCCCCCTTCCTCGACAATCCGAGGGGCGCTCAACGTATACACCACGTTGTCTGGTCGGCCCAGGGACCAAAGAGCTGGGGAATGTATTCAGTGCGCCGACGGTGCGGCGTCCAACACATCGGGAAGCTGGAGTATCTATGCACCGAGCTCCGTTGCCGACCAGTCGCCGAAATGTACACTCAAAACAGGACCACAACATGGCCACGAAAACGTGGGTCAAGAACATGAGACTCCTCGCAGATAGGCCGAGGCCCCATTAAAATTCCCCAACCAAACATCGTCCCGGAAGCATGGCCTTTCCCATGTGTATATATATATACACATACATATATATATATATATATATATATATATATATATATATATATATATATATATAAGATTCGCAGGTCGAAAGCGCACCTTTTCTGGTCGACGCTAAGCAAGCCGCGCACAGCTTGAGTTAACGAAGAGGGGGGAGGGGGAGGGGGGGGGGAAGAAATAGGGGCCTCACGTCAAGGCCAAGAGGGGGCAAGGCCCCGGAATCAAGCGGTGCCGAAGACGATATGCTTGCAAAGGAACGCCTTGGACAGGAACCCGGCGGCGAAGTACCGGAAGAAGCAAAATGCTGTGGTGGTGGAGCCGTCAACGGCGCGCCCTGCAGACAACCCTCAAGTGGCACCAGGAGAGGACGCGCCTTGCACCCAAAAGGCGTTGACCAAGGATGGTAGGGCCTGGGAACATCGCTGCGCCGAACTGCAACGTTGTGCCACCGAACAGGATGCGGGAGCTGGTGGCCCAGGCCGTGGTTGTCCAAGGTGCCACGAAAAACAGGGCACGGGAGCCACAGTCTGAGGCGCGGCAGTCAGGACATGCCAGGACCATGCTGCTTAACGACCGACAGGGTGCCGGTGTGCTGCAGGAGGCGGAAGCCTGCCCTGCAATGGCGAGCGCATGGGATCGGGCCGAGCCCGCGCACGCTGCGCTGCCGTTGTCCGCGGTGCCCAGGGCCAGGCCGGGGCCGCGCAGCGCCCAGGACCGCGGGGCCGCCGAGGCGGCAAGGTGCGACGGGAGCGTCGCGTGCGAGCGCCGGGCACCGCCGGGCACCGGGCCGAAGCCGCTCTGTGCTGGGCGCGGCCGCCATGAGGGAGGGGGGTAGCGAACGAGGAGGGGAAAGCGGGCAGGGAGGAGAAAGGCCGACCAGGCGGGCCAGCCAGCGCCGGGGCAGCCCCGCGTCGGCAGCCGGGCGTCGCCGCCAGTGCTGGAGGCAGGTGGATCCTGCGGACTCAGGGGGGACTAACCGTCCCATTTTCAGGTAAGGGGGAGGGGGGGAGGGGGAGACAGGCCAAGCGGCCGGCGCGCGCGCGGGGCGCGCGCGGGGCGCAAGCATGGCGCCCTCCAGGGGGCCACGGGGCCCGCGCGCCGACGCTCGGAGCACGGGGAGTGCTCCGGGCGAAAGGGGGCGCCCGCCGGACCCAGGCCCGCCACCAGGCCTCTGGACGCTGGCTGGGCGAAGGAGACGAGCGCAGGCGAGGGGCGAGCCCGCCGAGACCTCGCCACCACGGCGGGCGCGGAGCGAGAAACTCGGTCAGGAGAGGGGCCCTTCCAGGCCGCGAGCTGACAAAGACAACCACGACCAAGACAACGACCGAGCACCCAACGACACGACAGCCCCCGACCCCCTCCGCTTGAACCCCTTCCGCCACCTGGCTCAAGGCGAGCACAGCCTCACACCTACCCCGCCGCCCGAAGACACGGACAGCCGACCCAGACTCGCCAGCCCACCGATTGATTTTCAGACGCTAAGACTCCTTAGCGCTGGGTATTCGCATTCGCCCACTAGGTGCGCCACGAGGAACCGCCGTCGTTCCAGACGCCGCGCCGAGAAGAGGGAGCGAGCGAACAGAAAGGCACACGCCTACCACGAACATGCCGAGACCACGCGGCAGCAGGAGGCTTTCTCCAGGCGACAGACCTACCTCGAGGACCGGTTCTACCTGAGGCGGCACGCGACGCGGGGCAGCGCAAAGACCGAAGAGCAAACCACCACGCAGCCCGACTACCAAGCTCACAACACCGACCACGACTCACCCACAGCAAGCACGCGAGGCTGCATCCAAAAGCTCCCGCACGCGCTCCTCGGACCCAACACGAGACCGGACTACACAAACGAGGGCGCCACGGCCGTCACGATGCAGGCCGGGGCGGGGACGCTGGAGACAGACAGCCCGACACTGCAGCTGGGCGCACGCCAACGCGCCCGCCAGCGGAAGAGGAACGCTGCCGAGCCAACGCCAGCAAAGGGACCGCAGAGCGTCGCCAACACGAAGATGCCACTGCCGTCCAGTGGCAGCCCACGATGCTACCACCCCGTCCTGCCCGCGCCGGGCCGACACGGGCAACGCAGAACTGCAGCTACCGCCAATGCACACATGACAAGAACTGTTGCGAAATTGACCGGGCTAGCTGCCGCGCTGCAGTCTGGATTGCTTTACACGGCAGGCAAGCACAAGGGCCCGACCGACTCACCAACTATGCAATGATACTGCTCCCCCCCGCCACCCCTGCTCACACCGGCAGCCCTGCAGCTTCCAGAAACGGAGACCACCGCCTCTACCTGGCGCGCAAAAGCGAAGAGGGCCAGCCCTCGCACCAGAGCCGCGCGCAGACGGGCGGCCGCAGCAGGAGAAGCAGCAGAAAGCACCTTGCACCAGCAGAGCGACCACCGCGACCACCAACACCACGCGCAGCAACACTAGCGCGACGAGGAACACCGCAGCGGCAACAACTCCCACGACCGCGACCAGCACCACGCGCAAGAACACCAGCGCACAGCACAAGGCAGCGACCAGGGCCACCACGACCTGCACCACCACGAGCAGCAGCACCAGCGCAACCCCTCCAAAAGCCGCCGCGACGCGCGATGGGGTTACCGAGGCGTTCGAGTGGGCGAGGCCAGCCAACCAGGACCTCCGAACGCACCTGGGGACAGCCCCCGAACACCGCGCCCGAGACACACGGCGTCACCACCAGGGTCGCCAGAGCACGCACCCGGCGGCGCGGCGCCAATCCCGTCGCAGGAAGAGACCCCAACACGTGCTCTGCTCCAGCTACATGCCGCAGGGTATCAGCTTGGCGCACAAGCCGTGCCGGACCACTTTGGCGCCGTCTTCGGGAGGGCGCCAGAAGTCGGATGGAATTTTGCGGGCCCATTCGCCCCGCGCGGCGACAGGCAGGGCGAGGCCGCAGAAGCGGCAGCAACGGCGCGGGAGGAGCCGGACCGACCACCAGCGCCGGCGGAAGATGCCAATATCTGCGTCGTCTACCAGGAAGTGATCCCACACCATGGGGCGGGCAAGGACACACCAGCACAAGAGGCGTGCTGTGGCGCCCACTTCCACTTGGGCTGCCGCGCCGACTTGGCCCGCCACCTTGGCGAAGCCACCACTTGCCCGCAGTGCGGAGCCAGACATCCGACCACCGCCGAGTTACGGGCATGGTGCGCAGCGCAGGGCGTGGACATAAACCGACCGCCGCCCCCGGCCCACGACGCCGGCGCCCAGGCCGCCCCAGATCACAATGGGTTTCGGAGCTACGCGCGAGGCGAAGAAACACCACTACGGAAGCCACCGCTGCTCCCGAGCGCTCTGCTGCCGACGTCTCGGCCCGCCGCCCGAATTCTCCGAAGTGCCAGACCGCCGCGCGGAATGGCCCCCGGAGATCGCTGCACGAGACACCAACGGGAGGATCACGCAGTGGCTAGAGTCACGGATTTGCCCACGCTGCGGGGCGCGCTGCGCTGTCGACACGATCGCGCCACAGGGCGGCCAACAGATGTGCGCGAGGTGCCTAGAGCTGGGCACGTGGGCCGCGGAAGCCAGCACGGCCGGAGGCGAATGGAGGTGCGCTTTGTGCGAACCAGACGCATGGACCAGAGAAGCGCCCACTGCCCCACCACCAGCCCCGCCAGGGCCAGAGCCACCACCACCAGCCCCCCCACCAGGGCCAGAGCGAGCCGCCGCGAGGCCGCCACAACACAGCCCGTTCGCCGGCTGGGCCCCACCGCAAGCGCCCCTCCAGGCACGCGCCAACTCGGCAGTGCACGCGCCCCTGCTGCTAGCGACCGCCGGGCTTCTAGCCCCGGGCGAAAGGGCGCAGTGGAGTGAGCACCGCCTCGCACAGGCCTGGTGGAAGCCGACGGTAAAGACGTTGCGGCTTGCGGGACCTGTACTAACAGGGCCCTTTGTCCAAATGCTGGCGTACACCGACGCTCGGCCCGGGGAAGTACCAGCAGTGCTTGCCGCAGACGGAGGAGAGCGCCCAGGGCGCGCATCTTTTGCGCCAGTCGCCCAGGCCGTGGCGCACAGCAGCGCCGGCTACATGCAGCCGCTGGTGCAAGACCCCCTCCTCGAAGCATTCGGCGGCGGCGTGCTTGCACGAGGAGTTGACGCACGCACAAACGACCTGCGCAACCCAGCTCTCTGGGCAGATGCGGCGCCCCCGCCGCCGCCCCCACCGCCAGAGGCGCCCCAGGAGCTGGAGATGCCCAGAGACCAGCACGCGAACGGCCCTGCCGCCGCGGCGGGCAGAGGCGCCCCCGGAAACAGAAGCGGAAGAGGCGCCAGAGAAAGCAGACGAGCAAGAGGCGCCAGAAGAGGCCGAGGCGGCGGAGGTGGGGGAGGAGGAAGCCCGAGCAGCGGCAGCGACGGCGGAAACACGGGCGCGGAGGAGGGAGACGCCAACGACGGCGATGGCAACTCCAGCGAGAGCAACTCCAGCACCGAGGAGACCGACCACGAGGCCCAGCCTGCGCAGGCCCCAGCCCCGAGCAACGGACCCACCGAAGAGCCCTGGGCAACTCTAGGGGGCATTGACCTCCAACAAGAGCTACGGAGATTCGTGCTGACACTACAGAACGTGCCACGTTTCCTGCGCGCGGAGACCCGGATGGCGTTCACCACGGCTTTGAAGAGGATCAAACGAGGACACGACCAGGGCAACCAGGCAACAACCCACCCAGGATGGACACTGTTCCTCCTCGCCTCGAGGCTCCTGCTCCGCCAGGGCGACTGGCTGGCCCTGCTACGCGAGGCCAACGCCACGACCGGCGCGCGCGCAGCGCCGAGGCCAGCCACAGAGGAGCGACAGCAGGAGCGACGCAGAGAACAAGCTTGCGCGCACGTCCGAAACGGCAACCCGTCACGGGGGAGACAGGTCTTGACCGCGGCGGCGATTGCGCCCGGCAACGGGGAGACACTAAACAGGCTGCGGGACCTGGCCAGCCGACCGCCTGCCCTGAGCCGCCGACTACCCGCCAACTTAGACCGCGCAACCGACAGAGCGAGACTCGACAAGACCAAATTCCTCGCTTGCCTCCGGTCCGCCAAAAAGGGCACGGCAGCAGGACCGTCGGGGGTCCGCGTCGAGCACCTCAAGCCGCTGCTGGAACACGAAGAGTCCATGGACCTGCTTGGTTTCGCCGCCGCTGCCCTCGCGGAGGCGCGGGTGCCCTCCCCGATTGCCCGCGCTCCAGCCCTCTGCAAGATGACGGCGCTCCAGAAACCAGACAACGGAGCACGGGGCACCTCCACCGGCGACGTTTTCTGCCGACTGGTCACCAGGGCGCTCGCTCAACAGTTCGCCGAGCAGCTCGCGGCCGCAACCGCGCCCTTCCAGTTCGCCCTGACGACGCGGGCAGGAACCGACTGTGCCGCCACGCTGCTGAGGTCAGTGCTGGACCACGACGACGACGCAGTGATTGTCAGCATCGATGGAGTCGGGGCTTTCGACCATGTGTCGAGGTCGGCCTTCATCCAGGAGCCCCTTGCTCGCCCAGAGCTGGCCCGCTTAATCCCCTTCGTGAAGATGTGGCACGGGCAAGACTCAACCTACCTCTGGCAAGACGAAATGGGGACTGTGCACGACGTGCACCAAGGAGAGGGAGTGGAGCAGGGGGACGCGCTGGCCCCAGCCCACTTCGCTCTTGCCCTGCACGGAGCGCTGGCGGGCGCCTCCAAGACCCTCGAGCAAGGGGGCTTCCTGGTCGCTTTCTTGGACGACGTGTGCATCAAGACCACCCGGGCCAGGGCCAGTGCCGCTTTCGACACCACCACCGCAGCAATTCACCTCCACGCAAACTTGGATTGCCACCTTGGCAAGTGCCGGGCTTACAGCAGGGGCGGAGGCGCAGCGCCGCCCGGAATCGGCGAGCTGGGACAAGACGTCTGGAGGGGCGACAGAGTGCCACCCGACCGAGGAATCAAGATCCTGGGCCCCCCCTAGGCTCCCCAGCATTCGTCGCCGCACACCTGGAGAGCAGACGACAGGAAGAGAGGAGACTCCTGGACGAACTGGCGCTCTGCCCGACCTACAATGCGCTCGGCTCCTCCTCCTCCTCCTCTGCGCCCCCCCGCGGGCCAACCACCTGCTGCGAAGTCTGCCGCCAGAGGAAATCACAGAATACGCGAGAGGCCACGACGGCGACATGTGGGCCACCCTGGGCCGCCTCCTCGGGGACCCCGCAATGTCGCAAGACGAAGAGCGACGGGCGCGCGCACCGGCAGCAATGCCTGGACGACACGGAAGACTCGGGCTCCAAAGCGCCGCGCGCACGTCCCCGGCGGCCTACTGGGGCGCCTGGGCAGACGCCCTACACATGCCCCACCAACGGCGCCCTGTTGAAGTTGCAGCGAACAGGGACCTCCTCGACGGCACCAGGCCCGGCCGTAGGGGCAACCTTGCCGCAGCCGCCGCGGCCGCACAGCTGCTCGAAACCGAAGGCTTCCGGAGACCTTCCTGGACCGACCTGCTCCAGGGGCTGCGCCCGGAAGCGCCACCGCGCTCGGAGGCCGCCGAACCGGGAGAATGGCAGCACGGCTGGCAGTTCCACGCATGTTCCGCACGCAACACCCACTACAGGGACAACGTGTTCATGCCCAGCCTCACCGGGGCCAACCAGGCCATGCTAAGGTCATGCTCAGGACCGAAGGCCGCCTACTGGCTACACACCTTACCCACCACCGAGGGGCACGAGTTCAAGCACGCGCGGTTCCTGGCAGCCTTGCGCTGGCGCCTCAGGCTCCCGCTGCCGCTCCTCCCGCACACGTGCGGGGCAGCCGGCCACCCAGGCTGCCGGGCCCAGCTGGACCCGCTGGGAAACCACCTAGCCGCGCCCCCACGCACTGGGCTTCTCGCCAGACGCGCGAAACCGCTCGAACGAGCTTGGGCGAGGGTCGCCAGAGGAGCAGGAGGGAGAGTTGTCCCCCAACAGCTGCTGCGGGACACTAACGCCGTTGTCCACAACCCGCTGGACCGCAGACAAGTAGACCTAGTCGTCTACGGCATCTTGCCAAACGGCGTCCCCCTGTGCTGCGACAGCACCATGGTGCCCCCCCTCCGCAGGGACGACTGGCACCGGCCGCGCACCTTCGACACCGACGGCGCCGCACTACTTGTGGCCGAAAGGCGCAAACGACGCAGGTACCACGAACTCACGACCGGCCAATCAGGCCGCCTCATGGTCCTCTCCTGCGAGGTCGGAGGCAGGTGGGGCCGCGACTCTCTCCAGCTGGTACGCCTGCTTGCCAAGCAGAAGGCGCGGGCCGCACCGGCCCTCCTCCGCCGCTCCGCGGAGCTCGCGTACACCAACCGCTGGTGGGGGTTCCTGAACGTCGCGGCCCAGGACGCGCTCATGGCCACCCTGACGGGCGACGGCTACCTAGCCTTGGGGGGAGCCGCCGGGGAGGACGACCCACACCTGGCCGAAGTGCTGCTCGCAGACTCCGCCGGCCCACCCGCTAGCCGCCTGCCAGCACGCCCCTGATGTTTGGCACCGCGGCCAGCACGGCCGCCCTGGGGGGCTCCGACGAGCGCCGGGAGCACCCCCGACACGGCAGCGGGCACCACGAGGAGACCAGCAGTACCACCACCACCACAACGGCAACCAGCAGCACCACCGCCTCGACTGCGACCCGCAGCAGAACCACCACCAGCACCACCACCACGACAGCGACCAGCAGCACCACCACGACCACGACCAGGAGCACCACGACTGCGACCAGCAGCACCACGACTGCGACCAGCAGCAGCACCACCACGACTGCGACCAGCAACACCACCACCACCACGACCAGCAGCACCACCAGCACCACCAGCACAAGCAGCACCACCACGACTGCGACCAGCAGCACCACCACGACTACGACCAGCACCACCACGACTGCAACCAGCAGCAGCAGCAGCACCACAACGACCAGCAGCACCACCACCACGACCAGGAGCACCACCAGCACCACCACGACGGCGACCAGCAGCCGCACGACTGCGACCAGCAGCGCCACGACTGCGACCAGCAGCACCACGACTGCGACCAGCAGCACCACCACCACGACTGCGACCAGCAGCACCACCACCACGACTGCGACCCGCAGCACCACCACGACCACGACCACGACCAGCAGCACCACGACAGCGACCAGCAACACCACGGCTGCAACCGGGAGCAGCAGCACCGAGACAGCGACCAGCAGCACCACCACGACCAGAACCACCAGCACAACCAGCACTACCACGACTGCGACCAGCAGCAGCACCACCACTACGACCAGCACCACCACGACTACGACCAGCACCACCACTACTGCAGCTACCGCCAACGCATGCATGACAAGAACTGTTGCGAAATTGACCGGGTTAGCTGCTGTGCTACATTCTGGATTGCTTTACACGGCAGGCAAGCACAGGGGCCCGACCGACTCACCAACTATGCAATGCTACTGCTCCCTCCTGCCGCCCCTGCTCACACCGGCAGCCCCGCAGCTCCCAGAAACGGAGGCCACCGCTTCTACCTGGCGCGCAAAGGCGAAGAGGGCTAGCCCTCGCACCAGAGCCGCACGCATACGGGCGGCCGCAGCAGGAGAAGCAGCAGAAAACACCTCGCACCAGCAGGGCGACCACCGCGACCACCAACACCACGCGCAGCAACACCAGCGCGACGAGGAACACCGCAGCGGCAACAACGCCCACGGCCGCGACCAGCACCACGCGCAAGAACACCAGCGCACAGCACAAGGCACCGACCAAGGCCAGCACCACGAGGAGACCAGCAGTACCACCACCACCACCACAACGGCGACCAGCAGCACCACCGCCTCGACTGCGACCCGCAGCAGAACCACCACCAGCACCACCACCACGACAGCGACCCGCAGCACCACCACGACAACGACCAGGAACACCACGACTGCGACCAGCAGCGCGACGACTGCGACCAGCAGCAGCACCACCACGACTACGACCAGCAGCACCACCACCACCACGACCAGCAGCACCACCAGCACCACTAGCACAAGCAGCACCACCACGACTGCGACCAGCAGCACCACCACGACTACAACCAGCACCACCACGACTGCAACCAGCAGCAGCACCACAACGACCAGCAGCACCACCACCACGACCAACAGCACCACCAGCACCACCACGACGGCAACCAGCTGCCCCACGACAACGACTAGCAGCACCACGACTGCGACCAGCAGCACCACGACTGCGACCAGCAGCACCTCCACCACGACTGCGACCCGCCGCACCACCACGACCACGACCCCGACCAGCAGCACCACGACCACCACGACCAGCAGCACCACCAGCACCACTAGCACAAGCAACACCACCACGACTGCGACCAGCAGCACCATCACCACGACTGCGACCCGCAGCACCACCACGACCACGACCACGACCAGCAGCACCACGACAGCGACCAGCAGCACCACGACTGCAACCGGGAGCAGCAGCACCGAGACTGCGACCAGCAGCACCGCCACGACCAGCACCACCAGCACAACCAGCACTACCACTACCACGACTGCGACCAGCAGCGCCACCACCACTACGACCAGCACCACCACGACTGCGACCAGCAGCAGCAGCAGCACCACAACGACCAGCAGCACCAACACGACCACTAGCACCACCAGCACCAGCACGACGGCGACCAGCAGCCCCACGACTGTGACCAACAGCGCCACGACTGCGACCAGCAGCACCACGACTGCGACCAGCAGCAGCACCACCACGACAACGACCAGCAGTACCACCACCACGACTGCGACCCGCAGCACCACCACGACCACGACTGGCAGCACCACGACTGCGACCAGCAGCGCCACGACCGCAACCGGGAGCAGCAGCACCGAGACTGCGACCAGCAGCACCACCACGACCAGCACCAGCAGCACAACCAGCAATACCACGACTGCGACCAGCAGCACCACCACGACTACAACCAGCACCACCACGACTGCGACCAGCAGCAGCACCACAGAGACCAGCAGCAGCACCACCTCGACCGCGACCAGCAGCACCACCACGACTGCTACCAGCAGCACTACGACTGCCACCATCAACACCACGACCACGACCAGCAGCAGCACCACCACGACTGCCACCAGCAGCTCCACCACCACGACCAACAGCACCACCAGCACCACCAGCACAACCAGCACCACCACGACTACGACCAGCAGCACCACCACTACCACGACTAGCACCACTAGCACCAGCAGCACCACCACAACCGCGACCAGCAGCACCAACACGACTGCGACCAGCAGCACCACGACTGCGACCAGCAGCGCCACGACTGCGACCAGCAGCAGAACCACTACCAGCACAACCACCACGTCTTCAACCCGCAGCACCACCACGACTGCGACCAGCAGCACCACGACTGCGATCAGCGACACCACGACTGCGACCAGCAGCAGCACCACCACGACTGCGACCAGCAGCAGCAGCACCACCACCAAGACCAGCAACACCAGCACAACCAGCACCACCACGACTGCGACCACCAGCACCACCACAACTACGACTCGCACCACGACGACTGCGACCAGCAGCAGCAGTACCACGACCGCAACCAGCAGCAGCACCACCACCACGACTACGACCAGCAGCAGCACCACCACGACTGCGACCAGCACCAATTCCGACCGGCAATACGACCCCAGCATCGACGGGCACCACCTGCAACGACCAGCAGCAACGACGCGCACCTGCACGACGACGCGCACCGACGACGCCCACCGCCCCTTCCCCTCGCCTTTCCCTCGGCCTCTGTCCCCTCGTCTCGGTCCCGTCTCGTTCGCCCCCTGCCCCCGCGTCGTTCGCCCCTCGCCGTTCGGGCCCGGCTCGTGCCCCTCGCCCCCTCGTCCTCCGCCCCACGCCCGCCCCACCCCCTCCTGGCGTCCAGACCCGGCCGCGCCTGCGAGACAAGGGAGCAGTGGCAGCAGGCTATGGCGCTGCTGATTCCCAAACTGGGGCCCAACGTCATCAGTTGCATCGCTGGGACCAGCGCGCGTGCGAAAAATGGACAGCAGCAGTGGCAGCGAGCCAGGGAGGAGAGCGAGGCGGCAGAGGAGGAGATAGAAGAGGAGGAGAAGGCAGCGGACGAGCAGGACCAGGTCGAGGAGGAGGAGGAGGCGAAGATAACCGCGCTCGACGTCAGCGGATACAACGCCGATAGCGCTGGGACCAAAGCATGCGGGAAAGGCGGGCAGTGGCAGCAACACCCCAGCAGCTGCACCGCTGGGATCGGCGCATGTGCAACAGTGGGCAGTGGCAGCAAGCCAGGGAGGAGGATGAGGAGGCTCAGGAGGAGATACACGAGAAGACAGCGGACGAGGAGGTTGAGAAGGAGGTGCAACCAAGGAGGAGGAGTGGGAGGCGGAGGCGGCACAGGAGACACGAGGAGGAGGAGGAGGAGGAGGAGACGCATCAGGACGAGGAGGAAGAGGAAGATAAGGCGACGAGAATCGCGCTCAGCGTCATCAGGGCCACTGTGTGCGAGAAAGGCGAGCAGTGGCAGCGGGCTCCGGCGCTACTCAATGCGACGGGGGACGCGCAGCCGGAGCCCGACGCGGAGCCTGACGCAATCAGCCATCGCGTCGGGATCGGCGCGTGCGGGAACGGCGATCAGTGGCAGAGGGGTCTGGCGCTGCTCAGCGAGATGCGGGAATCGAAGCTGCAGCCCGACGTCATCAGCTACAACGCTGGAATCAGTGCGTGCGCGAAGAGAGGGCAGTGGCGACAGACAGTGGCGCTGCCCAGCACGATGCGAGAAGCGAAGCTGGGAACCAACGTAGTCGGCTGCAGCGCTGGGACCTATGCGTGCGAGAAGGGCGCTCAATTGCAGTGGGCTCTGGCGCTGCTCAGCGATGCGCCGGATCCGAAGCTGCAGCTCAACGCCATCAGCTACACCGCTGGGACCAGCGCGCGCGAGAAGAGGGGACAGTTGCAACAGGCATTGGCGAACGTCATCGGCTACAACTCTGGGACCAGCGCGTGCGCGAACGGCGAGCAGTGGCAGCGGGATCTCTCACTGCTCAGCGAGATGCGGGAGGCGATGGTGGAGCCAAATGTCATCAGCTACAGCTCTGGGATCAGCGCATGCGCGAGAGGCGAGCAGTGGCAGAGGGCTCTCTGACTGCCCAGCGAGATGCGGGAGGCGAAGGTGGAGCCAAGTGACATCAGCTATAGCTCTGGGATCAGCGCGTGCGCGAAAGACGAGCAGTGGCAGCGGGCTCTATCACTGCTCAGCGGGATGCGGGAAGTGAGGTTGGAGCCGACTGACATCAGCTACAACTCTGGGATCAGCGCGTGTGCGAACGGCGAGCAGTGGCAGCAGGCTCTCCCACTGCTCAGCGAGATGCGGGAGGCGAAGGTGGAGCCAAGCGTCATCAGCTACAGCTATGGGATCAGCGCGTGCGCGAAAGACGAGCAGTGGAGGCGGGCTTTATCGCTGCTCTGCGAGATGTGGGAAGTGAGGTTGGAGCCAGATGCCATCAGCTACAACTCTGGGATCAGCCCTGGGATCAGCGCGTGCACGAACGGCGAGCAGTGGCAGCAGGCCCCCCCACTGCTCAGCGAGATGCGGGAGGCGAAGGCGGAGCCAAGTGTCGTCAGCTACAGCTCTGGGACCAGGCGCGTGCACGAACGGCGAGCAGTGGCAGCAGGCTCCCCCACTGCTCCGCGACATTTGGGAAATGAGTTTGGAGCCAGATGCCATCAGCTACAACTCTGGGATCAGCGCGTGCGCGAACGGCGAGCAGTGGCAGCGGGATCTCTTCTGCTCAGCGAGATGCGGGAGGCGAAGGTGGAGCCAAGCGTCATCAGCTACAGCTCTGGGATCAGCGCATGCGCGAAAGGCGAGCAGAGGCAGCGGGCTCTCTCACTGCCCAGCGAGATGCGGGAGGCGAAGGCGGAGCCAAGTGACATCAGCTATAGCTCTGGGATCAGCGCGTGCGCGAAAGACGAGCAGTGGCAGCGGTCTCTATCACTGCTCAGCGGGATGTGGGAAGTGAGGTTGGAGCCGAATGTCATCAGCTACAACTATGGGATCAGCGCGTGCGCGAAAGGCGAGCAGTGGAGGCGGGCTGTATAGCTGCTCTGCGAGATGCGGGAAGTGAGGTTGGAGCCGGATGCCATCAGCTACAACTCTGGGATCAGCCCTGGGATCAGCGCGTGTACGAACAGCGAGCAGTGGCAGCAGGCCCCCCCACTGCTCAGCGAGATGCGGGAGGCGAAGGTGGAGCCAAGTGTCATCAGCTACAGCTCTGGGATCAGCGCGCGCACGAAAGGCGAGCAGTGGCAGCGGGCTCTACCGCTGCTCCGCGACATTTGGGAAGCGCGGTTGGAGCCAGATGCCATCGGCTACAACTCTGGGATCAGCGCGCGCGCGAACGGCGAGCAGTGGCAGCGGGCTCTCTCGCTGCTCAGCAAGATGTGGAAGGCGAAGGTGGCGCCAAGTGTCATCAGCTACATTGCTGGGATCAGCGCGGGCGAGAAGAGGGGACAGTGGCAACACGCATTCGTGCTGCTCAGCGCGATGTTGGTCGCGAAGCTGGGACCCGACGTCGCGGGTTACAGGGCTGGGATTGGCGCGCGCACAAAGCGGACGCAAGCAGCGGGCCCTATCGGCGATCATCTGCAGGCAGATGCAGAAAATGGAGCCCAATGTCATCAACTACAGTGCTGGGATCGGCGCGTACACGAAAAGGGACCAGTGGCAGCGAGCCCTATCGATGCTCATCTGGCTGGTCGTGTGCTTCAGCTCCTGGGCGGCCGGCGCTTGCGCGGCAGGCGGGCAGGGCCGGCGGGCGCCGCGGCCGCGGGCCGCGGGGCTGGGGCAGCTCTGGCGGCCTTCGCGAGCGGCCTTGCCCGGGCGCGGAGGGGAGCTGGCCGGGCCAGGGCCTCGAGAGCTTCCGCTGCTTCCGGACGCCCCCGGAAGCCTCCAGAGGCCGAGGCGCGCAGGGCGGCTCGGCCTGGCGGGCGGCGGGCGGCGGCGGCTGGCGGCGCGAAGACCGCGCGGAGGCCGGCGGGCCCGTCGGGCCGCCTAAGGCGACCGCGGGCGCCAGCAGCCCAGCCAGGGGGCCAGCCGGAGGGAACCGGGTGCAGCGCCCTCTTTCGCTGCGGACTCGGCCAGGGACTGGGACTGGGACTGGGAGAGGGGAAAAAAGAAGCAAGAAAGCAAAATAAAAAATCCCAGCAAAGCAACCGAACAGCCATGTGTAATATCATATGTGGAAGCATTCTTCTTTAGATTCATGTTCGGATTTGACTGGAAGCGAAACGCTGCGATCAATAGTGGACATGTCTGCAAAGGAGGCACAACTATTCACGAGACAGCACACTCTTTTTGTGCTCATTCCAAACGAGACGCTGCTATGCAGGGGTGTAGGTGCAAACGAGACGCTGCTATCAATGGTTTCTGCCCTAAACGAGACACGAGTATCAATGGATTTTATTTCGAACGAGACACTACTACTTACTACTACGGATGCGTCTGGAAACGAGACGCTGCTATCAATAGTGGATGTCTCTGCAAAGGAGGCACTGCTATCAACGAGACAGCACATTGTTTTGGTGTTCATTCCAAACGAGACGCTGCGATCAATGGATGTTGGATGTAAGTCCAAACGAGACACTGCGATCAATGGATTCAGCCTCAAACGAAACACGCGCTGAGGAGCACCGCAACTCACTATCCACGGCTGCACGCGAGTGCAGGTTGAGAAGCACCACACAAATGCAGGCTGAGACGAACCACGCGAATGCAGACGGCCAGGCTGAACAGCACCGCCACAAAGCAGGCTGCATCTCAGGGCTCCTCAAGCTCGCGCAGGCCAGCCCAGCGCCTGTCGGGCCTCCGCGCAGGCGATTTTTGTCGCGGCAATCTCGTCTGCGAGGAATTCGTCGAAAGCCTTCGCGATCTGTTCTGGGGGGCCTGACTCGATGATGCTCCGGTCAGGCAAGCCGTGGCTCAAGAGCTGGCCGAAGCTCCGGGGCCGCGACAGGCTGACGTAGTAGGCCAGCCAAATGGACTTTTTCTTGAGTCCTGGCGGAAACGCCCAGTGCACGATGAAGCCTGGGTCCGCCGTCTTGCCCTGCACGCCATGCAGAGTGCCCTGCTTCTTGGGCAGCACGGTCAACTGTGTCCTGGAGACCGTGATGGCCAGGCCATCCGCCGTTGCTTTGAACTTCCAGGGACGGGCCTGCGGGGCAATCGCGAGCACTCCAAGCAGGTCAGGGCCGGCAGGCTGAGAAGCACTGCCAGCAGTCACCAGCGCGGCCTTCAAGAAGAGCTCATCGCTGTCATCGATCTTGACATAGACGGCCTTGGGCATGTAGCGGAGCACCGCAACACCATCCGAGACAACGGACGCGCGACCCTCCACCGGAGGCTCCAGAGCGCGCTGCTCTATGCCTACCACCTTGCCCGGCGCTCCACGGACATACTTAGGCGGCAACACGGACTCCGTCAGGATGACCTCCATGCCGAGGAAGAGCGGCAGCAGCCTCGGCATTTTTCCAGTAGCGCCGATGTTGGGCTCCGCGCGCATCTTTTCGAAGTCAGGCTTCGCGAAGCGCGCAGCTGGTCTGTCGACTGCCGGCACGTAGAAGAGCAGCTGGCCAGCATCGTGCGCATCAAGCTTGGC
Source organism: Prorocentrum cordatum (assembly GCA_963575745.1). Lineage (NCBI taxonomy): Eukaryota > Dinophyceae > Prorocentrales > Prorocentraceae > Prorocentrum > Prorocentrum cordatum. The sequence goes on along the minus strand of CAUYUJ010021065.1, from coordinate 20,253 downwards.
ATGCGCATGCATGGCGTAAGAGACGACGCGCCACTCACATGCCGACTCGTACCAGCCTCGGGCTGCGCGCAACCGGCGGTCCCACTGGGGTTGCTGAGCGGCTTCGCTGGTGCTGGCAGCAGGCTGACCAGCACCGCTGGAGCTAACAATCTCTGTTTTGAGGATCGCTTGCCAGCTCTCGTCAGAGATCTTTCTGCCGACTGGAATCCTCATGGCGTGAAGGACCTCGACCTGCAGCGGGTCTGTGAAGCGCTGCATCTGCACGAAGTCGACGACGAACTCGAAGTCGGCGAGCAACTTCCGAGCCTGTTGGTGCTCGTAGGACTGGCCTGCGTAAGCGCCAGCAGGCAGGCGCTGGCGGGGGCCGGCGGTAAATGGGTAGAAGTCCCCGCAGAGGATCTTCGCCGGCATGCGCCCCCACGTCTCCTGCGGGAGCATGTACTTGGTAGAATCGAGGTTGTAGCGCAGCGCCCTGCCGTAGGTCGCGCGCAGTGCATCCGCATGCAGCAAGGGCCCCGGCACAGCACCCAGCTCATCGATCACGTCGACGCCGAGTGTGCCTGTGAGGCGGTCGAGCTTTTTCTGCGCCTGAGAGGTCAAGCGCGGCCTGGCGGTCTGCAGGGAGTCCGACATGAGGATGCCGTTGGAGGAGTGCAGCGTCCTCCCGCGCGGGCCGAGGTTGTGGGCCGCGTGGTTGGACTGTGCTTTGGCGAGGTAGCCGTGCTCGCCGAAGTAGATGATGGACATAGGCTCCACCACTCTCGAGAGGGTGCGTGTCTTGCCGACGCCGCCTCCTCCGAGCCAGATTGCTCTGCGGTTGCCCGTCGCGGACACCACGGGGAGCAGATGCGCTGTCTTGTCTGGCCTGCCGTCAAAACGTTTCTGCAGGGACAGCGCGAACAACGCCGCCGCGTCAATCTGCTCCTCCGTGCACTCTGCATCAGTGACCAGCTTCCACGCAACAGCCGCCGGGCCCTGCATGGTCGAGAGCTGCGGCACGAGCTCCGGCTGCGCGTCCTCAGCAGCAGGCTGAGGAGCACCACTGGGTTGCCAGTCGCCTCCAACATCGGGCAAGGTCTCTCCATCCGGACTCGCATGCTTCTTCTGGAGCGCAATTCTCTGCCGCTCTAGGGCCAGCATGTCAAAGAAGCTGTCGTCCAGCCGCGTGCCCAGATGCTCCCGCGCGCCGCTGCTGGCTGGCTGCGCAAAGCTCGCCTGCAGCATGCCGCCGCGCGCTCGGCCCAGGTTCTTCAGCTGCTGATCCGCGTAGCTGAGGCGGCTCTTCTGGCCCAAGCGCTGCAGTTGGTCTTGCTGCAGAGCCAGCTCGGTTGCTCTGGTGTGGCCCCGCAGCGGAAACATGGAGATCTCGGTAATTTCGGCGTTCTCACCTTCCTCCTCTACGTCGCTGCCACCGCCTCCGCCCACGTCAACGAGCTCCAGCGGGACCCGGCCCTTGGGCCCTTCGGCATCGCTCGAGGAGTCCTCCTCCGCCTCCAGGTGCGCAGCCGCTGCCGGCCGAGGCTTAACCCGCGCCTCCGCCGCGAGGTCCACGTGCGCCAGCACGTCTCGCGCCACGCACGCGCAGAACTCCGCCAAGGTGCACTGCCCCTCGCGCCATCGGCAGTGGTGGTTACTGAAGGCGAGGATGCGCCGGGCCGCCTGCACAGGCATACGCCGCGCCAGCTGGGCTCTTGCGAAGTTCGCTAGGCTGAGGAGCACCAGCTCGCCCTCCTCGAGGTTCGCCCGGGGTTCTTTCAGCTCGGAGAAGAAGGTCGCGTCCGCGAGCACGAGCCTCTTGCGGGCCAGGCGGCACCTGGAGTCCGCGCGCGCCGCCAGCACGTGGATCTCCGCGCACCGATGTCGCCGCGCCCGCTCGAACAAGTGTGGGCGCACGGCAGGGTGGTCGCAATTCTTCAACATATGGCTGCACTGGGCAACGCCGCCACAAGTGAGGGGACCCTCGCACGCCCAAGGCGCGAAGAGGAGGGCCTTGAAGAGCGAGTTCTGCACTGGGTCCTGTGCCCAGGTCGGGCACTGGAAGCCGTCGATGGCGGGGACGTCCATCCGCGTCAATTGGACCTCCTGCACGCACCGCGGAGCCATGACGCAACGGTTCTCGAAGACGAAGAATCTCGGCCCAGAAGCTTTCACCCGGCTCGGCTTCAGGACTCGGCGGACGCACATCCTGTGGATGTAGTACGGCATGGTCTGCAGGCGAGGGCCCCTGTGGGCGTAGTCGTCGGCCGTGTTCGCGCTGGTGGTGCACACCTGCCTATCCTCGCACTCCGCACCGTCAGCCTGCCCATCACCAGCAGGGGTCTCTCCAGGAGGCTGAGGAGCACCGCTGGTCCCATCTGCGGAATGCTCCTCCTCGTCCTCGGCGACCGGGATCTGGATGCGGACTGCCTGTATTGGCGCCTGTTCACTCTGCTGCATCTCGCCCGCACCTTCGTGGTTCAGCAAGCGCTTGCACTGCTGGCAGGCCCACTGCAGCTGTCTCGTGAAGAGGCGCACATTGTGGTGCGACTGGAGGCAGTCGCCGCCTGCGAGGATGTGCAGCGCCACCTCCGTCGTGGAAAGCCAGAAGCACCGGTTCGCCATCGAGGCCAGCCGGATACAGACTCGCCGAGCGCAGCGAGCGAGGCCATCGGGGCCAGCCCGAAAAGTCCCCGAAGAAAATCCACCGTTCCTTGTTCTCCGCAGGCTGAGAAGCAGCGCGGAGGGTGATGATGACCGCGACAGCATCGTGCGAGTCGTTGCGAATGCCACGGTCCAGGTACGACGCGCCAACAGCGACGGGCCGGAAACGCGCGACGGCTCCACAGACCGCCACATTGTCGCCGATACGGTCCGCCGGTGAGGCGAAGACCTCCCACAATGCCTCGTCGCCACTGTGGCGCTGCAAAGCTTCACGCGCCTGCTGGGAGTTCAGGTTGCTGTCGCCGACCATGATGCGCACGACTGGCGCGTCCGGCGCCGGTGCCTCGAGGCCGCCCAAGTGGAGTCGGAGAGGCCTCACTGCACGCTGTCGCGCGACAATGCTCGGAGGCCGGCCCCCGCAAACGATGTGCATATTGCTGGTGATCACGTGCACTTTGCTATGGCCGCTCGTCTGCACATTGAACCGTGCGACTACAGCGCCCACCTGTCGTCCGATGGGGACGTTGTAGATCTGTGCTTCGCCGCGCCGGGACACAACGGCAGGCTGAGAAGCACCGCCGAAGCCCCACAAGCTCAAGTAGTTGTCGACCTCGGGCAAGCGAACGCTGTCGCCGAACGGCTTCTTCAGGATGTCATCCACGTGGATTTGTGCTTTGCTCAGGCCCTGGCGAAACGCGCCGACTTCGCACGCAAAGAAGAGGTCAGCATCAGCGCCCTCGACGATCGTGGCGCACACCCGCCCGCAGTTGGCGCAATGGGTGCTGGTCCTCTTTCCGGACATAATTGGCTGCTCGAACCCGAAGTTAAAAGAGGCGACAGTGAAAGACTCAGGCTGAGGAGTAGCGCGAGCAGGCGCGGCCGCAGACGCGCCTCGGCCCCTCTCCGCAGGCTGAGAAGCACCGCGGGAGGCCAAACATGGGGACGAGTCTCGCGGCGAGGCGAAGGCCATTGCAATGTAGACTGCGCAGGACAGGCACCTTGTGGCGAGGGGCATTGGAATGTCGGAGACACGTTCTGGACCAAAGACGGCTATCAGAGGCAGAGGGGAAATATGATTGCATTAAGAATGCGGGAGGCTTCGAACGCCTCAGTAATAGCGCTAAGAACACAAGGACGGCAAGCAAAAGGTAGCCCGGGTATGGAGGTCTGGGAACTCGATGAACACGAAGTTTCCTACAGTTGGCTCCGGACATTCACAATGTATCCCGGGAGTGGAGTTCTGGGAACTATGTGGCCCAGGAATGGAGTTCTGGGAACTCGACGAACACCAAGTAGCCTACAGTTGGATCTGGGCACTAAAAATGTGGCCCTACGATTACTACTACTACTACTACTACTACTACTACTACTACTACTACTACTACTACTACTGCTGCTGCTGCTACTACTACTACTACTACTACTACTACTACTACTACTACTACTACTACTACTACTACTACTACTATTATTTTACTACTACTACTACTTACGATACGACTACTACGACCTACTACGGATCTACGACCTTACTCGATACTACTACATACTCCCACTTACTTTACTACTACCTTACACTACTACTACTACTACTACTACTACTACTATTACTATCCACTACCACTTACTACTTGATCACTACTACTGCTATCTATACTTTACTATACTACTACTACTTTTTTTTACGCGGTTCCGTAATACTACATATCTTAAAGTACTACTACTTATATACTTTACTTATTATACATACTATACTAATACTACTTACTTCTAACTTCTTCTACTACTACTACTACTATATACTACTACTACTACTTATTCTTTCTATTAACAATATATGTATTAATGTGAAAACATATATTCTTCTTATTATTATTCTTCTTCTTCTTATTTTCTTCTTCTTTTATAGTATTTTCTTTCTTCTTCTACTATACTTACTAACTACTACTACTACTACTACTACTCCTACTACAACTACTACTACTACTACTACAACGACGACTACTACTACTACTACTACGACTACCTACTACTACCTACTACTACCTACTACTACTACTACTACTACTACTACTACTACTACTACTACTACTACTACTACTACTACTACTACTACTACTACTACTACTACTACTACTACCCAAGGGGGTCGTCGGAGACGCCAAAGGCGTTGAAGTCCGAGGAGGAGAGGAGAAGGAAAGGACGGAGAGGGAGGGCTCGGAGGCCCCTGGAGGGGGGGATGTGCCCATCCGAGGGAACGGTGCCCCCCCCTCCCCGTCGTGGCAACGACGGGGAGGGGGGGGCACCGCGACCTGAGTAGACCACCCAAGCCAGCGGGGAGCGTCATAGGGGGCGGGGGTTCTGACGTCGATGAAAGAAGAAGGAGGAGAGCGGGAGGCAAGGAACAGGCAGACGAAAGCCCTTTTAGGCTTTACCCGGCGCGCGGGCATGCCCTTTTTGGCTGTTGCGGGGGCAAGCCCGCGCGGTCGCCCGCAGGCGATAGGGCGCGCTGGCCCTCTTCGTGAGCGCGCAGGCGCGTGGCGTACTTCATGCGCACGATTGCCCGCTGAAGCGCCCCGCGGCACGACAGCGACGGTAAAAAGACAAGTTCGATGACGCTGGAGCCCCTAATGCGACGAGGAAGCTACAGATGCATCTTCTGTGACACTGGAGCTCCACAGGACAAGTCAGCTCAGCCTGCCTCAGCCTCAGCCTGCATAAGCCTCAGTCTCAGCCTCAGCCTGCGTCGGCCTCAGCCTGCTGCGTTCCCGCATACCCCTTCGGCCTCAGCCTGCCTCAGCCTCAGCCTGCATCAGCCTCAGCCTCAGCCTCAGCCTGCCTCAGCCTCAGCCTGCTGCGCTCCCGCATACTCCTGCGGCCTCAGCCTGCATCAGCCTCAGCCTGCATCAGCCTCAGCCTCAGCCTCAGCCTCAGCCTGCATTTATCAGCCTCAGCCCTTCAGCCTCAGCCTCAGCCTGCCTCCAGCATCAGCCGAACATCCGATGGCGCCGAGGTGGCTCCCGTGCGTACCTGCACGCACGGAACGCTTCTCCGATGGCGCCGAGGTGGCTCCCGTGCGTACCTGCACGCACGGAACGCACCTCCGATGGCGCCGAGGTGGCTCCCGTGCGTACCTGCACGCACGGAACGCACCTCCGATGGCGCCGAGGTGGCTCCCGTGCGTGCCTGCACGTACGGAACGCACCTCCGATGGCGCCGAGGTGGCTCCCGTGCGTACCTGCACGCACGGAATGAGCTCCGCCGGATTCTCCCGGTTTCTGCCGGCTTCCGCCCGGACCCCCCTGGAGTGTCATGATGCTCTCTTTTGACCCTACTAGAAACCTATCAGCACAAGCTGTTAAGTAAAAATTATCCCGGCAAAGCAACCTAACAGCGATGTGTAGGAGCATATATGGAAGCATGCCCCTTAAGATTCAGATGAGAATCCTGTTGTAGAATTCTGCTGTTCTCGCAGTCGTAGTCGAATTCGCGATGACAGTCGCAGCGGCAACGGCAGTCGCAGTCACAGCCTCAGCCTCAGCCTGCCTCAGCCTCAGCCTCAGCCTGCCTCAGCCTCAGCCTCAGCCTGCTTCAGCCTCAGCCTCAGTCTGCCTTCAGCCTCGGCCTCAGCCTCAGCCTGCCTCAGGCTCAGCCTGCATCAGCCTCAGCCTCAGCCTCAGCCTGCCTCAGCCTCAGCCTGCCTCAGCCTCAGCCTCAGCCTGCTCTGCTCACCTCAAGCTGCTTCAAGCCTCAAACATCAGTCTCCGTCGGCCTTCGGCCTCAGCCTCAGTCTGCCTTCAGCCTCGGCGTCAGCCTCAGGCTGCCTCAGCCTCTGCCTGCATCAGCCTCAGCCTCAGCCTCAGCCTGCCTCAGCATCAGCCTGCCTCAGCCTCAGCCTCAGCCTGCCTCAGCCTCAGCCTCAGCCTGCTTCAGCCTCAGCCTCGGTCTGCCTACAGCCTCGGCCTCAGCCTCAGCCTGCATCAGCCTCAGCCTGCATCAGCCTCAGCCTCAGCCTCAGCCTGCCTCAGCCTCAGCCTCAGCCTCAGCCTCAGCCTCAGCCTGCCTCAGCCTCAGCCTCAGCCTGCTTCAGCCTCAGCCTCAGTCTGCCTTCAGCCTCGGCCTCAGCCTCAGCCTGCCTCAGCCTCAGCCCTGCATCAGCCTCAGCCTCAGCCTCAGCCTGCCTCAGCATCAGCCTGCCTCAGCCTCAGCCTCAGCCTGCCTCAGCCTCAGCCTCAGCCTGCTTCAGCCTCAGCCTCAGTCTGCCTTCAGCCTCGGCCTCATCCTCAGCGTGCCTCAGCCTCAGCCTGCATCAGCCTCAGCCTGAGCCTCAGCCTGCCTCAGCATCAGCCTGCCTCAGCCTCAGCCTCAGCCTGCCTCAGCCTCAGCCTCAGCCTGCTTCAGCCTCAGCCTCAGTCTGCCTTCAGCCTCGGCCTCAGCTTCAGCCTGCCTCAGCCTCAGCCTGCCTCAGCCTCAGCATCAGCCTGCCTCAGCATTCAAAATGTGGCCCGGGAATGGAATTCTGGGAACTAGAAGAACACGAAGTGGCCTACAAGTGGCTCCGGGCATTCAAAATCATGCCCAGGAATAAAGTATGGGAACTCGAAAACCACGAAATGGCCTACAGGTGGCTCCGGGCGCTCAAAATGTGGCCCGGGAATGGAATTCTGGGAAATCGAAGAGCACGAAGTGGCCTACAGTTGGCTCTGGGCATTCAAAATGTGGCCCGGGAATGGAATTCTGGGAACTCGAAGACCACGAGGTGGCCTACAGTTGGCTCCGGGCATTCAGAATATGGCCCGGGAATGGAGTTCTGGGACCTCGAAGACCACGAAGTGTGTAACTGTTGATTAAAAATGAGCTCCGCCGGATTCTCCCGGTTTCTGCCGGCTTCCGCCCGGACACCCCTGGAGTGTCATGATGCTCTCTTTTGACCCTACAAGAAACCTATCAGCTCAAGCTGTTAGGTTAAATTATCCCGGCAAAGCAACCTAACAGCGATATGTAGAAGCATATCTGAAAGCATTCCCCTTAAGATTCAGATGAAAATCCAGTTGTAGAATTCTGCTGTTCTCGTAGTCGTAGTCGCATTCGCGATGACAGTCGCAGCGGCAACGGCAGTCGCAGTCACAGCCTCAGCCTCAGCCTGCCTCAGCCTCAGCCTCAGCCTGCCTCAGCCTCAGCCTGCCTCAGCCTCAGCCTCAGCCTGCTTCAGCCTCAGCCTCAGTCTGCCTTCAGCCTCGGCCTCAGCCTCAGCCTGCCTCAGCCTCAGCCTGCATCAGCCTCAGCCTCAGCCTCAGCCTGCCTCAGCATCAGCCTGCTTCAGCCTCAGCCTCAGCCTGCCTCAGCCTCAGCCTCAGTCTGCTTCAGCCTCAGCCTCAGTCTGCCTTCAGCCTCGGCCTCAGCCTCAGCCTGCCTCAGCCTCAGCCTGCCTCGGCCGCAGCATCAGCCTGCCTCAGCATTCAAAATGTGGCCCAGGAATGGAGTTCTGGGAACTAGAAGAACACGAAGTGGCCTACAGTTGGCTCCGGGCATTCAAAATCATGCCCAGGAATGGAGTTCTGGGAACTTGAAGAACACGAAGTGGCCTACAGGTGGCTCCGGGCATCCAAAATGTGGCCCGGGAATGGAGTTCTGGGAAATCGAAGAACACGAAGTGGCCTACAGTTGGCTCCGGGCATCCAAAATGTGGCCCGGGAATGGAGTTCTGGGAACTCGAAGAGCACGAAGTGGCCTACAGTTGGCTCCGGGCACTCAAAATGTAGCCCGGGAATGGAGTTCTGGGAGGTCGAAGAGCACGAAGTGTGTGACCGTTGACGAAAAACAAGCCCGGCTTTGTTCCCGGTTCTCCAGAATGTGGCCCGGGAATGGAGTTTTGGGAGGTCGAAGAGCACGAAGTGTGTGACTGTGGGCGAAAAGCGAGCCCGGCTCTGTTCCCGGTTCTCCAGAATGGGGCCCGGGAATGAAGTTCTGGGAGGTCGAAGAGCACGAAGTGTGTGACTGTTGGCGAAAAACGATTCCCGGTTCTCCTCCCCGGCACCCGCCCAGACCCCCCTGAGGAGTCATGATGCTCTCTTTTGACCCCTACTAGAAACCTATCAGCAAAACCTGTTAGGTAAAATTATCCCGGCAAAGCAACCTAACAGCGATGTGTAGAAGCATATCTGAAAGCATTCCCCTTAAGATTCAGATGAAAATCCAGTTGTAGAATTCTGCTGTTCTCGCAGTCGTAGTCGCATTCGCGATGACAGTCGCAGCGGCAACGGCAGTCGCAGTCACAGCCTCAGCCTCAGCCTGCCTCAGCCCATCAGCCTCAGCCTCAGCCTGCCTCAGCCTCAGCTGCCTCAGCTCAGCTCAGCTGCTTAGCCTCAGCCTCAGTCTGCCTTCAGCCTCGCCTCAGCCTCAGCCTGCCTCAGCCTCAGCCTGCATCAGCCTCAGCCTCAGCCTCAGCCTGCCTCAGCATCAGCCTGCCTCAGCCTCAGCCTCAGCCTGCCTCAGCCTCAGCCTCAGTCTGCTTCAGCCTCAGCCTCAGTCTGCCTTCAGCCTCGGCCTCAGCCTCAGCCTGCCTCAGCCTCAGCCTGCCTCGGCCGCAGCATCAGCCTGCCTCAGCATTCAAAATGTGGCCCAGGAATGAGTTCTGGGAACTAGAAGAACACGAAGTGGCCTACAGTTGGCTCCGGGCATTCAAAATCATGCCCAGGAATGGAGTTCTGGGAACTTGAAGAGCACGAAGTGGCCTACAGGTGGCTCCGGGCATCCAAAATGTGGCCCGGGAATGGAGTTCTGGGAAATCGAAGAGCACGAAGTGGCCTACAGTTGGCTCCGGGCATCCAAAATGTGGCCCGGGAATGGAGTTCTGGCGATTCGAAGATCACGAAGTGGCCTAGAATTTGCTCCGGGCACTCAAAATGCAGCCCGGGAATGGAGTTGTGGGAGGTCGAAGAGCACGAAGTGTGTGACAATTTATTTTTTTTTATATTTAAAAAATAATAATAATTAAAAAAAAAAAAAAAAAAAAAAAAAAAAAAAAAAAAAAAAAAAAAAAAAAAAAAAAAAAAAAAAAAAAAAAAAAAAAAAAAAAAAAAAAAAAACCCGTTTCTGTTCCCGGTTCTCCATAATGTGGCCCGGGAATCGAATTCTGGGAAGACGAAGAGCACGATTGTGTGACTGTTGGCGAAAAGCGAGCCCGGCTCTGCTCCCGGTTCTCCAGAATGTGGCCCGGGAATGGAGTTCTGGGAGGTCGAAGAGCACGAAGTGTGTGACTGTTGGCGAAAAACGATTCCCGGTTCTCCTCCCCGGCACCCGCCCAGACCCCCCTGTGGAGTCCAGATGCTCTCTTTTGACACCACTAGAAACCTATCAGCAAAAGCTGTTACGTAATGTGGCCCTGGAATGGTGTTCTGGCGATTCGAAAAGCACGAAGTGGCCTAGAGTTGGCTCGGGGCCCTCAAAATGTAGCCCGGGAATGGAGTTCTGGGAGGTCGAAGAGCACGAAGTGTGTGACTGCTTCCAAAAAAAACCTGCCCGTCTCTGTTCCCGGTTCTCCAGAAAGTGGCCCGGGAATGGAGTTCTGAGAGGTCGAAGAACACGAAGTGTGTGACTGTTGGCAAAAAACGAGCCCGGCTCTGTTCCCGGTTCTCCAGAATGTGTCCCGGGAATGGAGTTCTGGGAGGTCGAAGAGCACGAAGTGTGTGACTGTTGGCGAAAAACGGTTCCCGGTTCTCCTCCCCGGCACCCGCCCAGACCCCCTCTGAGGAGTCATGATGATCTCTTTTGACCCTACTAGAAACCTATCAGCAAACGCTGTTAGGTAATCAGAACAGGTCGCACCCGAAGAAGGGCGCCACGATGCGTTGCCAGGGACAGGAGGGGCGGTTTGGACATGGTGCCCGAGGTCAAGAAAACCGTTAGAAGCATTGAGGTACGTCAGCGCTTGGGCGCTGTTGTCTGTTCCAGTGTCCGTGGACCCGGAACTGCGTAGCGGGGCGTTCCCCGAACCCGTTGTCTTTGGCCGCATCCTGGTCCTGCTGGATTCGTGATATAAGGCGTTTTCGCAGTCCCAATCGACGTGAAGGACTAACCGTCCCAGTATCAGGCGCGTCGGAGTAGGGGGGGAGGGGGAGACAGGGCCAGGCGCTGTAGAAGGCGACAAACAAGTCGCACCCGAAGAATAGCGCCAAGAGGCCTTGCCAGGGACGGGAGGGCGGTTGGCGCGGCACCCTGGGCGGTGGCACCAGGTGGAGCGTTCAGGGCAAGTCAGCGCCTGGGGCGCTTCCCAATCCAGTTGTCGGTATAACCTTAGCTGCGTGCTGGGCCGTCCCCGCGCCCCTCGCCTTTGGCCACCTCCTGCTCCCGCTGGAATACAAGATGTGTTCGCGGTCCCAGTCGACGTAGACGCCCGCGCTCCGGGACCAGGTGCCCACGTCGTAGTGGCGGTGTGTTATCTCGTCCAGGAAGCGGTCGATCATGTCCGGCTTCCAGCAGGACGGGCCGAACTTGACTTGTCCCCTGGTCTTGCCCTTTTCCTGGCCCGCGTGCCTGCACCAGGAGTGCCAAGCTGCGGTGAAGTAGTAGCCCCCCTCGGCCTTCAGCCTTTTCAAGTGGGTTGCCGCCGTCTCGTCTGGGCGCCTCGGCCAGCTGACGCGGCGCTCTTCCCAGGGGCGGTTGTGGTCAGGGCGGCGGCGCTCATCCTTGTTTTGTTCAGGGTTGCGGCGATCGTCGCATCGCTGCCAGGAGCCCCACCCTCCGCTCCTGTCGCGATCGCGGTCTCGGTCGCGGTCGCGCTTTCTAGCTCGGCCCCTGTCGCTAGCGTCTCTGGACGGGCGCCAAGCCGTGCTCTCGCATCGGTCCCAGAGACCCGGCTCACTCCCCCTGCCGCGCGCGCGACTGGACTCGAGCGGAGACGGAGGTCGCGCGGTGCGCCCGGCTCCTGTGGCCGCAGTCCCGAGCGGTGAGCGCGGGGCGCGGGTGTCGGCGCTGGCCACCGCTGGCGTGCCCTTTCCCGTGGGCCCGTCGGCCTGGCGGGCGTGGCGCTGCGCGTCGGTGCCACGTTCAGGGCTGCTGCGCCGAACCTCCAGGGGGCTCGTCCCGATGTGGACCTGCCGATGGGCTCCAGGGTCTGGGTAGGTGAGACCGCGTGGACTACGCCTGCGGCCTCTGCTAGCCTCTGAGCCTGTTCCTCATCCTGGTCTTTGGAGGTGTAGTCGGGGATCTCCTCCTTGGCGTGGTCGCACGGCGGCGGCTCGTGCGCGGTGCCCCGTGCGACCGCCCGTGGGGCGCGGGACTGGGGCCTGGACTTGGGCTGAGCCCCTTCCCTGGCACCGCTGCGACGGTTCCAGGAACGGCGCCGAGCCAGGAACTGGCAGGGGGCGTCGGCGTCTGCGGTGCTTGCGCCTTGTCGGGGGCCCCCTCCAGGAAGGCGGCCGCGCGGCTCGCCGCACCGCCGCGTAGGATGTCGGCGCGTAGCGTCTTGGTCCCAGCACCCCAGATTTCAAGCCACTCGCTGCCTATTCGGACGACCAGGAATCGTTGCCCGCCCTCCGCAGTGTGGGTGTGGGTGTGGGTGTGGGTGTGGGTGTGGGTGTGGGTGTGGGTGTGGGTGTGGGTGTGGGTGTGGGTGTGGGTGTGGGTGTGGGTGTGGGTGTGGGTGTGGGTGTGGGTGTGGGTGTGGGTCAAGCTAGCCAGCTCGAGCGAGTCAAGCATGGCCATTCCCACCCGCCCTCCCACAACAGAAGAAACAGTGATGGCACAACTGGGGGCTGCGCGGGCATTTCAGTGCGACACAGACCCTGTTCCGACCAGGCCCGGTTCCGACCCGCCCGGTTCCGCCGACGCCCGGTTCCGACCCGCCCGGTTCCGATCAGGCCCGGTTCCGACCAGGCCCGGTTCCGACCAAGCCCGGTTCCGACCCGCCCGGTTCAGGCCCGCCCGGTTCCGCCCTGGCCCGATTCCGCCGCCAGAGGAGCGCGCAGTCCCAGCGCCTGGGGCTCTCGCGCGGCGGAACAGGGCCGGTCGGAACAGGGCCAGCGGAACAGGACCTGGGCGGAACAGGGCCTCGGCGGAAGAGGGCAGGTCGGAACAGGGCCGCGGCGGAAGAGGGCGGGCCAGAACAGGGCC
>CAUYUJ010021065.1:0-2500 GCA_963575745.1 Prorocentrum cordatum | reverse complement strand
TACAAGTTTTGTGAAAAAAAGCATTGGGTTTTTGATGTTTTTATGTTGAAATGCTTGCAAACACACGGTGTTCGGTAGGATTATGACATGAACGCGCGCGTGTGCTCTTTGTGGTATTTTTTGCAATGGATTATCGCCGTGGACGACAGGACGTCCATGTCGAGAGGAAAAAAATAAGAAAAATGTTGATTTTGTATTGTTTTTTACAGGTTAGGATGGGACCCCCCGGATGCGGCCCCTAATGGCCGGCCTGAGGGGGGAGTAGGAGTATATTCTAATAAGGAATAAGGATAGGAGTAGGAATAAGGTAGGAGTAGGAGTCAAGCTACCAGCTCGAGCGACTCTGCATGGGCATGCCCAGTCCCACCCGCCTCCCACAACATAAGAAGCAAAACGGGCACACTGGGGGCCCCCGAAAGACACACCGGCCAGCCGGTTTTGGTACAGCTGATGCGGCCGCGAGGGTCGGTTGCGACGGGATCTGGCGAGCGCGCGTTTGAATACACCAGGACGTCGCCAAATTTGGGGGCCAGACGAGCGACGAATGGGCCCGGTGCAGCGAGGAAGCCAAAGGTGGGCGGTGTCGAGAACGGCCCGTAGCCGGGTCCATTCTGCCATGCATTTTGCGACGTGGACGACCAGGACGTCACATGCGACGGTTGCCAATGACGGCGACGACTCTAGAATGATTGAGCATGCGCTCGCGGCGACGCGCGCGCATGTCGCCCGCGTGGTATTTTTTGCACAGGATTCGGCGGCCTGGTGCATGACAGAGCATCGCGAGTGCACCGCCGCGATGTCGTGAAATCGCTGGATTTGACAGAATTGTTCAGATTCCTATGGTTTTCATATGATTTCAGCAAGAGAGCCCGGGCAGGAATTGTGTAGAATTTTTGTGAAAACGCATTGGGTTTTTGATGTTTTTATGTTGAAATGCTTGCAAACACACGGTGTTCGGTAGGATTCTGACATGAACGCGCGCGTGTGCTCTTTGTGGTATTTTTTGCAATGGATTATCGCCGTGGACGACAGGACGTCCACGTCGAGAGGAAAAAACAAGAAAAATGTTGATTTTGTATTGTTTTTTACAGGTTAGGATGGGACCACCAGGATGGGGCCCCTATCTGCCGGCCTGAGGGGGGAGTAGGAGTATATTCTAATAAGGAATAAGGATAGGGAGTGGGAGTAGGAGTAGGAGTCAAGCTAGCCAGCTCGAGCGAGTCAAGCATGGCATGCCCAGTCCCACCCGCCCTCCCACAACATAAGAAGCAAAGCTGGCACAACTGGGGGCCGAAGTCACACCGGCCAGCCGGTTTGGTACAGCTGATGCGGCCGCGATGGCGGTTGCCGACGGAACTGGCGAGCGCGTGTTGAATGCCGCGCACGCATTGCCAGACGAGTCGAGAATGGCCCGGTACACCGCAGGAAGCCAGAGGTGGCCGGAGGAAGCCCGACGGTCTGACAGGACACCCCAAAGCATTTTTGTGAAAACGCATTGGGTTTTTGATGTTTTTATGTTGAAATGCTTGCAAACACACGGTGTTCGGTAGGATTCTGACATGAACGCGCGAGTGTGCTCTTTGTTGTGTTTTTTGCACAGGATTCGCGGCCTGGGTGCATGACAGAGCATCGCGAGTGCACCGCGCGATGACGTGAAATCGCTGGATTTGACAGAATTATTAAGATTCCTATGGTTTTCCTATGATTTCAGCAAGAGAGCTCGGGCGGGAAATTTATACAATTTTTGTGAAAAAGCATTCGGTTTTTGATGTTTGTATGTTGAAATGCTTGCAAACACACGGTGTTCGGTAGGATTATGACATGAACGCGCGCGTGTGCTCTTTGTGGTATTTTTTGCCATGGATTATCGCCGTGGACGACAGGACGTCCATGTCGAGAGGAAAAAATAAGAAAAATGTTGATTGTGTATTGTTTTTTACAGGTTAGGATGGGACCACCCGGATGCGGCCCCTATCTGCCGGCCTGAGGGGGGAGTAGGAGTATATTCTAATAAGGAATAAGGATAGGAGTAGGAGTAGGAGTAGGAGTAGGAGTAGGAGTAGGAGTAGGAGTAGGAGTAGGGGTCAAGCTAGCCAGCTCGAGCGAGTCAAGCATGGCATGCCCAGTCCCACCCGCCATCCCACAACATAAGAAGCAAAGCTGGCACAACTGGGGGCCGAAGTCACACCGGCCAGCCGGTTTGGTACAGCTGATGCGGCCGCGATGGCGGTTGCCGAGGGGAACTGGCGAGCGCGTGTTGAATGCCGCGCACGCATTGCCAGACGAGTCGAGAATGGCCCGGTACACCGCAGGAAGCCAGAGGTGGCCGGAGGAAGCACGACGGTCTGACAGGACACCCCAAAGCATTTTTGTGAAAAAGCATTGGGTTTTTGATGTTTTTATGTTGAAATGCTTGCAAACACACGGTGTTCGGTAGGATTCTGACATGAACGCGCGAGTGTGCTCTTTGTGGTATTTTTTGCCCAGGATTCGCGGCCTG
>CAUYUJ010021064.1:83362-145467 GCA_963575745.1 Prorocentrum cordatum | reverse complement strand
AGCAGTAGTAGTAGTAGTAGTAGTAGTAGTAGTAGTAGCAGTAGTAGTAGTAGTAGTAGTAGTAGTAGTAGTAGTAGTAGTCGCCGTCGTCGTCGTAGTCGTAGTCGTAGTCGTAGTCGTAATGGTAGTAGTCGCAGTAGTTGTTGTTGTCGTCGTCGTCGTTGTCGTCGTAGCCGTCGCTTTAAAGAGGAGGAGGAGCAGGAGCAGGAGCAGGAGAAGGATGATGATGATGAGGTGGAGAAGGACGATGAACGGTGGGGGCGGAGGATTTTGATTGTGGTGGTGATGGTGGTGAACATAATGCCGGTGATGGGGATGAGCATGAGTGTGGTGGTGATTCGAATGATGGGGTGATGCTGGATAAATGACGATGCTGCTGCGGATGAGGGTGAGGATGACCATGAACATGATCGTGGTAGTGGTGGTGGTGTTAGTGGTGATGAGGAGGAGGAGGAGCAGGAGGAGGCGGATAAGTTTGAAGAGATGGAGGAGAACGAAGAAGCAGAGAAAGAGGAGGAGGAATAGGAGGAGCATGCGGATTGGGAAGGGAGATGAAAGAGGGGGGGATGATGGTGGTGGTTATATAGATGATTATGACGACGACGAGGATGATGATGATGACGAGAGGAAGGAAGATGAGGATGGACCTGGATTTCACAACATATTCTCTTGGGGTTGGAAACGATATTCGGTGATCAATTACTCGATGTGGACTTGAGATCCCCATGTGTGTATCATACTCTTGTCACATCTCGCTGAGGAACTCGGTATGTGAGCACCTGGGTGTTAGAGCGAGTCTGTGTAGACAACGGGCGCGACAGTGACGACGATGACCACTACGACTTTAGTGTTGCCTTTCTCCTTGAGACATGTTTTAGGAAACATGTAGGAAACACAAGTGGAAGAGCGTGGTGGCATTCCTCTTGCCGTTCTCATTGCGACAACCCATGCAAGAGAGCATGGCGTTGCTACGCCCGCTCTTTGGCGTGCTACTCGCGGTGCCTGCTGGCACTTGGGGTGCCCAAGTGTCACGCATGTTAGATCTCCGTAACTACATGTGTGCGAGCCTCATCTGAGTGATTCTGATCGTGAGTGATCTGGGTGTGAGTGGCTTTGAGTGCGAGTGAATGTGGGCATGAATGAACCTGAGTATGAGTGAGTCCGAGTACTACGAATCGGAGTACGAGTGGGTCTGACTATGAGTGGGTCTGAGTGCGAGTGAGTCCAGGTGCGAGTTGGTCTGGGTGTGAGTGAGTCTGTGCGACAGTGGGTCTGAATACGAGTATGATGAATATGAGTCTGAGAATGATTAATCCTGAATGTTATTGGGTTTGAGAACGAGTTAGTCTGATGGTGGGCGAGTCTGAGTTAAAGTGAGACCGAGTGTCAATTAGTTTGGGTGTGAGTGCGCTTGAATTTGAGTGTGGCTAAGTATTAGTGATGTCTAAGTACGAGTGAGTCTGGGTACGAGTGAGTCCGAGTATGGGTGAGTCTGAATGTGCTGAGCGGGTTTGAGCGAGGAAAACGTGCTCATGAGCAGATATGAGTGTGAACGCGTGCGCCGGAGTGAACAAGAGGGGGAAGAGGGAGAGTGAGGAAGAGGAGGAGGATGAGGATGAGGAGGATGAGCATGTGAGTGAGTGGGTGAGTGGGTGAGTGGGTAAATGAGTGAGTGAGAAACATACAAGGCCAAAGAAAGTCTTGATGTGGGCAGACACAGGGAATCCGTTTGACATCACCACGATTTGGGCGCGAACCCTGGAATGTCCCCACCCCTGGCGGCTCCCCCCTGGGAGTGTTGCCTCCAGCGCTTCGCTTGAGACATCTTCACATATTGCTCCGAAAGCAAATCGTGTTGGGCATCGAAACGGGCAAACTGCCCGAGACATCCCCGCAATCTAGGCGCGCATCGTGGGGTGTCCCCACCCTGGCGGCCCCCCTTCGGAGTGCTGAGCGCAGCGCCTCGCTTTGAACATGATGTTAGGCGCAACATGAAGTTTGCCCCGACAACCAAAGGATGTCAGGCACAAGAACAGACACATCGGCTGAGACGCCCCCACAGTTTGGGCGCGAATCGGGCGGTACCCCCACCCCTGGCGGCCCCCCCTGGGGGTGCCCAGGTGCCACGCCTGCTATATCGCGGTGGGCAATGGCTCAAGGGAGTCTGAAGACGAGTGAGTTTGGGTGTGCTTGAGTTTGATTGCGAGGGAGTCTTGGGTGGGTCCGAGTGCGAATCTAAGTGCGAATGGGTTTTGAGTGTGAGAGAGTGCGAATGAGTTTTGAGTGTGGGGGAGTGCGAGTCTAAGTACGAATGAGTTTCGAATGTGAGAGAGTGTGAGTATAAGTGATAGTGAGTATGGGTCGGGCCCGAGCATGCGGAACAAGGGGGACGGTGTGCGGTGCGAGGGAGGAGTTCTGGAGGCGTTTGAGCAATACGAAGAGTGGCTGTGCGCCACAAGGTTTGGTTCGAGAGAAGCGGTCCTTTCCCATGATTGGCATCGGTCTGGCCATGGCTGATGTTGGGGACACGGGCGCGACCACGGGCGCACGTGGGAGATCCCCGCCTGGGCGCGAATCCTGGAGTGTACCCACCCCTGACGGCCCGAGAACTCTTCCCCATCTGCTCCGAGCGCAGGGGATGCTGGGCATGCAAAGTGGCACAACCGCCGGAAACATCCTCGCAACTCTTGGGGCGAAGCTTGGAGTGCACCCCCCCCCTGGCGCTCCCCCTGACGAGTGATGAAACCAGAGCCTCGCTTGAGACCCCAGAATCTGCTCCGAAAGCAGAGGCTGCTACGGTCCGACGCTGGAAACCGCATGCGACATCCCCACCCACAATCTGGGCGCGAATCCCGGAGTGTCCCCACTCCTGGCGCTCTTCCATAGGAGTGCTGAAACGAGCGCCTCTTTTGAGACGTCCTCAGAATCTGCTCCGAAAGTAGAGGACGCGACGGGCCGAAACAAGCAAGAAAACCGCTTGAGACATCCCACAATTTGGGCGCGAATCTTGGAGTTCCCGCGCCCCCCCCCAGGAGTGCTGAAACCAGCGCCCTTCCTGAGACAGTCTCAGAATCTGCTCTTCAAGCACAGCATGTTACGGTCCGAAGGAGGTGCGCTGCTTTGGAAATCCCTACATTTCGGGGGTAATCTTGGAATGACCCCCCGCCTTGGCGATCACCCCCTTTGGGTTGCCCGAGTGCTACGCCTGATATGTTGCAGTGAACATTCGAGCACCGAAAGACGCCCATCTTACAGTCCGTGGCAAGCCAATCGCCCGAGTGAGCCTGAGTATGAGTGAGTCTGAATCTGACTATGAGAGGAGTGTGAGTGTGAGTTAGGCTGAGTACAAGTGAGTCCGATAGCGAGCGAGTCTGAGTGAGAATGAGTCTGAGTGTGAGTGAGCCTGAGTGTAGTGATTCTGTCTATGAGTGAGTCTGGGTATGAGCGTACCTGAGCATGAGTGAGTGTGAGTATGAGTGAGTCTGTGTATGAGTGAGTCTGAGTTTGAGTAAGTCTGAGTATGAGTGAGCACGAGTGCGTCCCAGTGATCCTGAGAGTGAGAAAGAGGAGCAGGAGGAGGATTGGGGGCGAGAAGAGTTGGAGAAAGTCGGCGCGGTCTGAGTAATAACATGGACCACATCTTAGGACATGGAAATTCAGCCGCGGGCCTTGAAAACTTATTTTAGACTCTGCAGGCACGAACCTTATGATGGCTGTGCCATCATTGGCCAAACAACCCACTAGCTAGCCAACCAACCAGCCAGCCAACCAACCAAGCAACCAATCAACGGAGGAGCAAACCGCCCAATCAATATGGAAAACATATTGGCAACTGGACGACGACACCGACGACAACGACGACGATGACGACGACGAGGACGACGACGGCGACGACGACGTCGACGGCGACGGCGACGAGGACGACGACCACGACGAAGACGACGACGACGAAGACAGGTAGGACTGGGATGGGATGGCATGGAATGGAATGGGATGTGGGATGGGATGGGATGCGATGGGATGCGGGATGGGATGCAATAGAACCGAACGGAACAAGAGCGGGAACACCGACAGGCGTGGGTGGCTCCGTTCCGCTCCGCTCCATTTCAGTCCAACATATTCCATTCCACTACATTCCATTACATCCCAGTCCATTCCATTCCATCACATCGTATCCCCTCACATCCCATCCCATCCCGTCCTATCAAGTTCCATTCCAGTCCGTCGTCATTGTCGTCGTCGTTGTCTTCGTTGTCGTCGTCGTCGTTCTCATCGTTGTCGTCGTCGTCGTCGGCGACACCGTCGTCGTCGTCGTCGTGAGCATCGTCGTCGTTGTCGCCGTCGTCTTCGTCGTCGCAATCGTTTTCGTCGTTGTCGTCAACGTCGTCTTCGTTGTTGTCGTCGTCTTCGCCGTCGTCGTCGTTGTCGTCGTCGTCGTCGTGAACATCGTCGTCGACATCGTCGTCGTCGTCTTCGTCGTCGTCGTCACCGCCGCCATCGCCGTCGTCGTCTTCCTCGTCGTCGTCTTCTTCGCTGTCGTTGGCGTCGTCGTCGTCGTCGTCGTCGTCGTCCGTCGTTCGTCGCCTGTCGTCCGTCGTCCGTCGTCCGTCGTCGTCGTCCGTCGTCCTCGTCGTCCTCGCCCTTGTCGTCGTCGTCGTCGTCGTCTTCTTCGTCGTCGTTGTCGTCATCCGTTGTCCGTCGGCCGTCGGCCGTCGTCCGCTGTCGTCGTCGTCGTCGTCCGTCGTCGTCGTCGTCGTCGTCGTCGTCGTCGTCGTCGTCGTCGTCGTCGTCGTCGTCGTCGTCGTCCGAGGCGCTGCCGCGCGGCAAGTCAAGTTGATCGTTTCCGCCGCGCTGCCGCGTTGAACACTGTTGCACTGTTGTGCTCGCCTCCACGCGGCATTTCCACGCGGCGAGTAAACATGGAATGCCCCCTTGCGGCCCAGCGTTCCCGCGTGGCGAGCAACGCTGAATGGTGTGCATCCGCCCCGTGGGGTTGCTCGTTTGGCTCCCAGGCGCTGCCACGCTGCGCGTGGAGCGGACCTGTAATTTTCTCGACCACCCCGGCGTCGCCGCGCGACGAGTGGCATGGAATATTTTGCCTTCGGCCCCCACAGGTTTTGCCCCGTGGCGAGTGGAGTGGCGTGTTTTTTTGTTGTTCGTTCTCCCCGGCATTGTCACATGACGAGTAGAGTGGAGCAGTCCTTTTTGCCATCCAGGCGTCGTCGCGCGGCGATTATAGTCGAATCGTATTTGTCTGCCCCAGGCGTTGCGATGTGATGTTCCTTTCCCGCTGCATTGCATTGAATTGCATTGCATTGACTGCGTTGGATTATCAGCCTCGCGACTCATGCCTGAACTCCCCAACCACCTGACCGGATTTCTTTCTTTTTTTCCGCGGGGTTTCTTTTCTTCTTCCGCGCGCCAGTACAACTCCCTGGCGCAACTCCGTAGTGCAACTCCCTAGTACAATGTCCTAGTACAACGCCCTGGAACAAGTGGTACTAGTACAACTCCCTAGTGCAACTCCCTAGTGCATTTCCCTAGTATAACTCCCCAGTGCAACTCCCTAGTGCAATTCCAGTAGTGCAACTCCCTAGTACAACTCCCAGTAGCACTCCTTGGTACAACCCCCTATTACTCGCACAACTCCCTAGTGCAGCCGCTATTAGAGTGTTGCTGCATTGCACTTACAATCTGGGCTCTCACGCTTTTCCTCCTCTGGTTGCGCTGGGGGGCGTGGGGCCCCTCGCGCGGGCACCCCTCGGCTGAGAATTCATTCCTCTTCCGGAATTTGAGGCGGGGGTAACCCCCGTGCTCGAACCCCTCGCCAGGGATTCTTTTCTTTCCTCCGCGAAAGCCGGAATCCCTGGGTTCCTGGGCGCGCCCCAGAAGTTCTTTCCTTCCGGATGGGCCCCCATGGGTCCTTCGTTGGAGTCGCGGGGCTGATGTTGGATTGCATTGGCATTGAGTTACGTTTGCATTGCGTTGCAGTGCAGCGCTTTTCGTTGCATTGCACTCGCAATTGCATGATATTTTGTTTACAGATAGCCCAAAAACGATTTGATCACCAGCAAGTGCCAAAGTGGCCAGCCAGCCAACCGATCAACCAACAAACGGGGCCCACCTACCAACCAGCCAACCAACCAGCCTGCCAACCGTCCAACGAACCAACCAACCAGTCCTTCCTTTGGCATTTTTAGGGTTGTTCCACGCCGCGGGGCGTGGATTAGATTTTTGATGGCCCAGCAGCAAGCCAGCCAACCAACCAGCCAGCCACTCCAGAAATAGATTTGTTGACCCGGCAGCCAGCCAGCCAACCAACCAGCCAGCCAGGCCACACTTTGGGTTGTTGTTTGAGGATGTCTCACGCGGCGGGCCCTGAAACATATTTTCTTGACCAATAAACGGCAGATTCTTAGAACCCCGAAAGAATCTTTGTTCTTAACCCCTCTCCCGAGGAGGACGAGTCCCAGGCGCGACCGCCGACTCCCAGCCCCGAGACGTCCCGGCCGTACCTCCCCGCGGTCTGTGCGCTCGTAGCGCGCCGCGCGGGAGTCTCGCCGTGTGGGGTGTGGTGGAGGACAGGAGAAGAGACATAAGAAGGCGGGGGAAGTCGAGGAGGAGGGAGGGCAGGTCAGCTCGGCTCCACAGCTCGAGCGACCAGTGAGGCGCGAGATGCTCGACAGACCGATGCGGGCTGCGCCTGGGTGGCCAGGTGACGGCGGCGAAGGGGGAGAAGGCGGCGGAGGAGGAGGAGTAGGAGTGGAGTTCAAGTCAGCCCGGTCGAGCGAGTCAGGGGGCCCCGCCTTCTCTCCCACCCCCCTTCCCGCAGCACAAGAGTCAATCGGGGGCACCATTCGAGACGGGGATCGGAATGCCCCCCCCACCTCGCAAGTTCACGGAGCTCGCGCGCAGTCCCGCTCCCAACGCCCTGGCGAAGAGAACTCTACGTGGACCGCGCATGGGGCGGGAGTGGCAAAACTCTTCATGGGCGCGGCGAGGACGAGGCACGCGCCGCGGTGTCACAGCATTGTCACTTTCACGCACAAGCGGCGCGGAGTCTGGGCGAGGCCGGCATGTCCTCCGCTCTCGCGCGTCCCCGCTGCCGCTGTCGCTGTCATGCGCTTCGGCGAACGGACCATGCGCCGCGCCCGCGTTGGATCGCCGCTTCCGAACCAACTGTGCGTGGAATCTGGGCGAGGGTGACATCGCTCACTCGCGCGGCCCCCCCCAAAAACATCCGAACGACACATATGGGCCGCGTCTGGGTGGGAACGACGTTTTCGTTTGCTCGCGCGTCGACGAAAGTGCATGCGACAAATGTGCGCCGCGCCCAAGCGGGAGCTCAATTCTCTAGAACATTGAGCGCGTCGCCGAGGCGAGAGCGACACTTCGACACTTCGCGCTGCATGTGCGTCCCGTCCCACTGCTGCCACGCATTGTACACCGTGGGCAACGTAATGTCCGTGTTGAGACGAAAAGCGTAGTCTGTACAATGTCTTTCAAAGGTAACACTGGGTCGCTAGCGGCTGGTTGGGTGGCAGAGTGGTTGCGTATACGCATGAGGAATAATTTTAGGACGGAGGGCGAACGTGGAAAGGGCGAGGAAATAATAGGAAACATGCGTACGGAGAGGGAGGTGGAAGGATGGACGGTGATGGTGATGGAAGTGGTGAGGGTGATGGTGATGGTGATCGTGATGGTGGTCGTGCTGCTGGTGATGGTGATGGTGATGGTGGTGGTGGTGGTGGTGGTGGCGGCGGTGGTGGTGGTGGTGGTGGTGGTGAGGATGGGAGGAGGAGGAGGAGGAGGAGAGGAGGGGAGGAGGAGGAGAGGAGGAGGAGGGAAGGAAACGGAATAGGGGAAGGGGAGGAGGCGGAGGAGGAGGAGGAGGGAGGGAGGGAGGGAGGACGAGAGGAGGACGAGGAGGAGGAGGAGGAGAGGAGGAAGGAAGAGGAGAAGGAGGAGGAGGAGGGGGAGGAGGAGGGAGGAGGAGGAGGAGGAGGAGGAGAGGAAGAGGAGGGGGAGGAGGAGGAGGAGGAGGGGAGGGAGGAGAGGAGGAGGAGGAGGAGGAGGAGGGGAAGGAGGAGGGGAGGAGGAGGAAGAGGAGGATGAGGAAGAGGAGGAAGAGGAGGAGGAGGAGGAGAAGAAGGAGGAGGAGGAGGAGGAGGAGGAGGAGGAGGAGGAGGGGAAGGGATGGATGGATGGGGGAGGGAGGGAGAGGGAGGAGGAGGGAGGGAGGGAGGGAGGGGAGGGAGGGAGGGAGGGAGGAGGGAGGAGGAGGAGGGAGGCGGCGGAGGAGGAGGCGGAGGAGAGGAGGAGAGGAGGAGGAGAGGAGGAGGAGGGAGAGGAGGGAAAGGAGGAAAAGGAGGAGGAGGAGGAGGAGGAGGAGGAGGGAGAGGAGGAGGAGGAGCATGAGGACTGGGGAGGGGGATGGGGGAGTCTCACAGTGATGTGCCTCGACGGCACGGCCTGCCTCACAGAGGCACCGCTCTCGGACACGCGCGGCGCATGCCTTGGATATGGCACGGCCAAGAGTTGTACGCTTGCCAGGGCCCCTCCATGCACACGACCAGCGCCGCCGACGCTGTTCCGTCGGACCCGAGGAGAGGCGGCGTGGCCCTCCTCCCCCCTCCTCCCCGCCTCCTCCTCCTCTTCCTCCTCTTCTTCCTTCTCCTCCTCCTCCTCCTCCTCCTCCTCCTTGTCCTCCTCCTCCTCCTCCTCCTCCTTCCCTCTCCTCCTCCTCCTCCTCATCCTCTTCCTCCTCCTCCTCCTCCTCTTCCTCCTCCTCCTCCTCCTTTTCCTCCTCCTCCTCCTCCTCGTCCACCTCCTCCTCCTCCTCCTCCTCCTCCTTTTTTGCAGCCGTTTCCCCGCAGGCGGGGGCCTGGGGTGCCGCGCGCGCGAGTGGCAGCGGCGCAGCGTGCGGGAGCGGATGGCGGTCGCATGATGCTCCTTCGGCTCCTCCTGCCTTCGGCGCTGCTGGAGTGCAATGGCGCGCAGCAGGTGCTCGCAGGCCAGGCGTAGCGCCTCACGCAGGAGGTGAAGGACATCGACGAGGTGGAGGTCAGGGTGGTGTTGGGCTATGGGGACTAGGGCCCCAACCACACCGCCGAGGAGGAGAGGATCCTGAGGGCTGATGGCGCTGCTGCCGAAGGCGATGCCCGTCAAGCCGCCCATGTTCCCCGTCCTCACGGGGATGGTCTAGGAGCCGCCGCCGGGGTACTGGGGGGAGCCGCAGGCGCCGCAGGTGTGGTGTGGGACCATGCCGCAGGTGACGCTGACGGAGGAGGAAGTGTCCAGGCAGGAGGAGGTGCGCGAACTGGGCGCGCGCCACCACAGCTTCCAGCGGGCGCAGCCGATGGGGGAGGATATGATGATGAAGGACGGCGGGAAGGCTTCGACGGAGACGGAGGGGCTGCCGACCGTGGACAGGAGACGATCGCGACCGCAGAGGCGTCCGAGGACAGTTTCGATAAGTTCGGAGATCAGCAAGCACCACAAAAAGAACCAGAAGGACAAGAAGGACAGTAAGTCCAATATTAACAAGGAGAAGAAGGCCAAGAGAGTATCGCCGCAGCCGCAGGAGGAGGGGCAGCACGTCAGGAAGCCACCTTCGCGGTTTACATCGGCACCGTGGGCGAGGTAACAGGTGACAGCTGCGACCTAAGCGAGGTGAAGAAGGTGAGGTTATTGCCCAGTCTTGTGGATGAGCGTGGCCATGTGTGCGGCGCGGAGTTCTGCAGCCTCGGCGAGGACAGCGACGCAGACGAGAACATCGCGGCCAACATCGAGCACTCTTGCGCGTCGCTCGAGGAGGCTGCGCCTGCAGTTCTGACGGCCAAGAAGTGGGGTGAGCTCCAGATAAGCGACGTGGTCATGATCAAGGGCCACCCATGCAAGGTGATCAACATTACGGCAGCGAAGAAGGGCAATAACGGCCTCGGCAAGCTGAAGATTGAGGGGTCGGACATCCGCGCGTCGCTGCAATGCGAGGACGTCAAGGCGGCAACCTTCGTGGCCAACCTCCCCCAGGAGTCGGGGTTGGACAGCAGCAGCGGGCATGCGTGGAGCACAGCGCGCTCGACAGCGAGATGCTGATGGCGCAGCTCGGCGAGCGCGCAGCGCAGCTCCAGAAGCATGGCCTGCTGGGCGACGGCGCGTTCGAGACGGTCCGCAGCTTCGCGAAGCAGGCCGTCAAGAAGGAGGATGAGAGCGAGGCTCAACCTGGAGGTTTCTTGGTCGACCCGCAACCGCAGGCGGTGAAGCAGGTGTCGAAGATGGAGGATCAGGCCCGGAGTTCAGCGAATCGGAGCTGGGCCAGTTCGAGGACTCGCTGAACTTCAAGGTTGGCCACTGTCAGGCTTGCCGGAGGCTCCAGGCCTGAGCGGCCGCGGGTAGAGAGGCCCCTACCCCCGACGTCCCCTGGCCTCCTGGGGTGGGCCGTTGGCCCTTGGTTTTGGCGGGGTGTTCGGTCCCGCGGGTTTTGGTCGGTGGGCCTCTGGGCCCGCCGCGGCCATTTTGGGCTGCCACTCTGGGGCCCTGGTGGCCTCTCGCCCCGCAGGTCGAGGCGGCGCGCGGGCGGCGCGGGCGCGCCCGCGGCGGCGGCGGCGGGGCCGCCGCCCCTTCGCCGAGAGCGAGGGGGGCCGACAGGCCTCCAATTAGTCGCGCAGTCAGACACGCACACACACAACACACAACACACAGCACACAACACACACAAACAAACAAACACACACACACACACGCACACACACACCACACCACACCACACCACACCACACCACACCACACCACACCACACCACACCACACCACACCACACCACACCACAACACAACACAACACAACACAACACAACACAACACAACACAACACAACACAACACAACACAACATAACATAACATTACACAACACACCACACCACACCACAACACAACACAACACAACACAACACAACACAACACAACACAACACAACACAACACAACACAACACGCACGCGCACGCACGCGCGCACGCACGCGCCCGCGCACGCACGCACACACGCAGACGCACACGCACACGCACACGCACACGCACACGCACACGCACACGCACACGCACACGCACGCACCCGCACCCGCACCCGCACCCGCACCCGCACCCGCACCCGCCCACCCACCCACCCACGCGCACGCACGCACGCACGCACACGCGCACGCACACGCACACGCATGCGCGCACACGCGCGCACACACACGCACGCACACGCGCACACACGCACGCGCGCACACACGCACACACGCGCACACGCACACACGCACGCGCACGCACACGCACGCACGCACGCACACTCACGCACGCGCGCGACACGCACGCACACGCACGCACACGCACGCGCACGCACGCGCACGCGCACGCACGCACACGCACGCAACGCACGCACACGCACACGCACGCACGCGAACACACCACACGCGCACACACACACCGCACACTCACGCCACACACACGCAAACCCACGCACGCCGCGCCGACACGCCACGCACGCGCACGAACCACGCGGCGCACGCGCACGCACGCGCACACGCGCACACACACGCACCACACACACACACGCACGCATGCAGCACACACGCACACGCAAGCGCACACATACACCACACCACACACCACCCACACCACACCCACCACACACCACGCACACACAACACGGCAAAACACGCCCCCCCCCCCCGCCCGCCCCCCCCCCCGGGTGGACCGGAAAGGTGCACGCACGCCGTCGCACGCGCGCACACGCACACACACACACACACGCATACGCGCACGCAGCGTCACACACCGCGCACACCACACCACAACACGCGCGCACACACACGACACGCCCACGCGCGCGCACGCACGCACGCGCGCGCGCACGCACCCACGGCGCGCGCGAGCACGCACGCACGCACGCACGCCGCGCGCGCACGCACGGCACGCGCGCACGCGGCGCACGCGCGCTCACGCGCGCACGCGCGCGCGCGCACACGCGCACGCTGACGCGCACGAGCACGCATACACATGCGCCGCGCCGACAGGCGCACGCGCGCACGCGCGACGGCGCACGCGCGCGCACGCCGCGCACGCGCAATCGCGCGCAAGCGCACGCGCGCACGCGCGCGCACGCGCACACGCGCACGCGCGCGCACGCACACGCGCACGCACGCACGCGAGCACGCGCGCAAATCGACACGCGGCAACCGCGCGCGCGCACGACGAGCCACGCGCACGCGACGCGGACGCGCACGCGCGCGCACGCGCGCGCGCGGCACACGCGCACGCGCGCACACGCGCACACGCGCACACGCGCACCAACGCGCGCGCGCGCACGGCGCGCAC
Source organism: Prorocentrum cordatum (assembly GCA_963575745.1). Lineage (NCBI taxonomy): Eukaryota > Dinophyceae > Prorocentrales > Prorocentraceae > Prorocentrum > Prorocentrum cordatum. The sequence continues at coordinate 133,108 of CAUYUJ010021064.1, read as the reverse complement.
TGCGCACGCGCGCACGCGCGCACGCGCGCGCACACGCGCACACGCGCACACGCGCACACGGACACACGCGCGCACGCGCGCACGCGCACACACGCACACGCGCACACGCGCACACGCGCACGCGCACACGCGGTCACGCGCACACGCCCACACGCGCACACGCGCACACGCACACACACACACACACACACACGCACACACACATACATACACACGCACACACGCGCGCACGCGCGCACACGCGCACACACACGCACACACGCGCACACGCAAACACGCACACAAGCACACACGCACACACGCACACACGCACACGCACACACGCACGCACACAACACACGCACACACACAACACACACAACACACAACACACAACACACACACACACGACACACACGCACACACACAACACACACACACACCGCACACACGCACGCACGCACGCACACACACAACACACAACACACAACACACAACACACAACACAGCACACGCCACACAACTCACACACACATTTCCTCCTCCCTTTTTCCGCATCCAGTTTGGCACGAGCCATTTTGGCTCAAGTGTTCGCGCGGTCGTCGATGTCAGGGGCTCTGATATCGGCGCTTAGAAGGGCCATCTCCGCCGCCGATGCCGCTGTCCTCGTGGGCGCGGCGGCGCGGGCGGCGCAGGGCGCCGGGGCGCCTCGGCGCGCGGTGGGCGCCGTCGCGCGCACGGCCGCGGCCGCGGCGGCTTCGGCTGCCGTGGGCCCGCCGCCCGCGGCGGCGGCTGCGGGGAGCGCTGGGGGGCGCGGCGACGACGACGACGACGACGACGGGGGGCGCAGGGGGCAGGGGGCGGTTGCGGTTCTAGCGCGTGCTTCTACGGCGGCGCGTCGGGAACGGCGCCGTCGGCGCCGCCCGCGGCTCGCTGGTCGACGCGCCCTGGGGCGCGGGGGAGCGGCGGCGGCTGCAGAGGGGAGGGGCGCCCTGTGAGTGGTCGAGCCCATGGCGTTCGACGGCCCCGCGGAGGCGCCCCCTCGCGTCGGCGTCGGCGACGCCTGCGGCGATTCATGGGCAAACGCGATGCGGCTGCAGCGGATGCAGGAGGCGGCTGGAGCGGCGCTTGCGGGCGGCGGCCCGTTCGCCGTGGAGGCCGCGCCTGCAGCGCCGCATGCGGCCGCGCCTGACCTGGGCATGGTGGAGGTTGGGCACGGTGCCGCTGGCGCGGTGGCGCAGGAGCTCGCGTCCGCGGAGGCGCGGTATGAGCAGGAGCTCAAGAAACCCCTCCCCCAGTTGGTCAAGGCGCGCCTCATGGCTCAGTTGGAGCGCGTTCGCGCTGACACCCGTGGCAGCGGCCTTCCGAGTTCGTCGTGGGGAAGCCGTTCGAGACCAGGGCGGCGCTGCGGCGGCGTCCGGAGCGGCGGGGGGGGGGGGCGATAATGCCCGATCGGGCCGTACTGACCATCGCGCCCTTCGTCTTCGGTTTTCTCGTCCTCGTCAGCATGTTTGTTTAAGACCGACGAGACGGTCGGGGACCTTGCGCCTCAGGTGGCGGCCAGGTCCCCGCGGTCGCGGCCGCGCGGCGGCCGCGTAGTCCCGCGGATCTCTTCCCTTCTGGGTTGTCCTACCTACCTACCTACCTACCTGTCTACCTACCTACCTCCTCCTCCTCCTGCTCCTCCTGCTCCTCCTCCTCCTCCTCCTCCTCCTCTTCCTCCTCCTCCTCCTCCTCCCCCTCCTCCTCCTCCTCCTCCTCCTCCTCCTTTTCCTCCTCCTCCTCCTCCTCCCTTTTCTCTCCCCCCTCTCATCCTCATCCCTCCTCTTCGGATGGTTCCCAACAACAGGCCACCCGCGTTTTGCAAGCTGGTCCGGGCCGATCTGCCAGCGCGCCCTCCCTCCCGGCGGCCACGTGTCCGCTCAGAGCTTTCTGAGTTGGAGCCGGCGCAATCCCCCACAGCCCCCCAAACGGGGACAGTTCCCCCCGAACTGACGCGCGAAAGGCGGCCACTCCTGGGGGGACTGGGTGCGCCAGCCAGGGCGTATTTGCTGCAAATGCATGGGAGTTTCGCGGCGCACGCGACGACAGTGCGATCGACCGAGAGCTCCGCTCAGCGCTCGGGGCCGCGCCCCCTGCCATCACGGCATCTGGCAGCTTATGACCAGCACGCCAGCGCGCCAGCACGCGCTGCCGGTGCGGCACCCCGCCGGCGCGCGCCCGGCCCCCAGCAGCGCCGCCAGTCCGCGCCCAGCGCCGCCCGCCCGTGCGCTCACCCAGCAGCGGTTCCCCGTCAGCGCTGGCCAGCCCATCCGGCGGCCGGCGCCCAGCCTCGCGCAGCCTCGCCGCCGTCTCTCGGCCGGCCAGAGGAGGTTCTTCAAGCAAGGAGGCCCCCATCCTTCAGGACCCCATCTTTGAACCACCGATTCTCCAACCCTCGCCGCAGCTGCCCAGGCGAGGCCAGCGTCCCGGCGGCGCTGCAGGGCGAGTCGCGCTTGTACCGCGCAGCTGACCGCCCTGTCGGCGTTGGCCAGCTCAGCAGGCTGCCAGTCGGCAGGGAGCGCGCGCACCTGCTTCCAGAGCCACTCCCGGGCCTATCGGCCGAGGCGGCCCGGGGTCTCCGCCACGAAGGGTGCGAGGCGTTCCCTCGGGTACCTGGCGTGCTTCTGGCGCTCGGCCCTGCGGACGGCCTCCCCAGCGCGGCGCGCTGCCGCCGGCGCCACGTCCGCAGCCGCGGGGGGGCGGACCGACACGTCGATCCAGTGCCGGCCAGCCCCGTCGTGGTATTCCACGTCGAGGACCGCGCGCTCGACCAGGTCCGCGTCGGGCAGGTCCGCTGGCCGCCTGCTCCGCTCCCGATCCAAGGTCGGGACGCGCTGTACCGTGAGCGGTTCCTGGTGCAACCAGCGTCCGGCCAGGCCAGCCACAGCCGTGCTCGTGGCTGCCGTGGCGGCGCTCGACGCTGCCTGCCCCGCGTGCAGGTCGTCGCGTGCGTGCCCTGCTCGTCCAGCGGCTGGCCGCAGGGCGCGCCGCGGACCCCCTGGGCCGCCGCGCGGTTCAGGGGCAGGTCGGCCTCCCCTCCCCTCCCTTCCCTCCCCTCCCCTCCCTGCTCCGCCTGGTCCTCTCCCCTCCTCGCGCTCCTCCTCCTCCTCCTCCTCCTCCCCTCCTCCTCCTCATCCCTCCTCCTCCTCCTCCTCCTCCTCCTCCTCCTCCTCCCCCTCCTCCTCCTCCTCCTCCCCCTCCCTCCCTCCTCCTCCTCCTCCTCCTCCTTCTCCTCCTCCTCCTCCTGCTCCTGCTTCTGCTCCTCCTCCCCCTCCTCCTCCTGCTCCTGCTTCTGCTCCTGCTCCTGCTCCTGCTCCTGCTCCTCCTCCTCCTCCGCCTCTTTGTTGTTTTTTTCTTGTCCTCCTCCTCCTCCTGCTCCTCCTCCTATAATGCTTTCTCCGCTTCTCCTCCCCCTCCCCTCCTCCACCTCCTGCTGTCCAACGCGTCGATGCGAAGCCTTGCTCTTCGGGCCTCTCTCCGCGGGGCCTAGGGCTTGGCAGGACAGGCTGCTCGCCAGCGGCGGACAGGCTGCTCGCCAGCGGCGCACATGGCCAGGAGAAAAACATGCACGAACGGAGGCGGAGGAAGAGAGAGGGAGGAAGAGGGGAACGAGCAGGGAGTAATTCTAATTCTGAGTCGGATTTCGGTCAAGAATCGTCGTCCTCATCTGAGAGAGGTCGCTCACAACACAAATCAGTGATCGGGACAGGCAGTACCCGACTTCGGGTGCAGTTCCCGAGAGGCGCGACAGCACCTCCTTCCCTGCTCTGGTCGGAGGCGCGCACTGCTTCTTCAGCGTTCGAGGGGGACAGACTGCAACAACCGCCCGCACCTCTCACAAAACAAAGCGCCTCGCAGCACCGTGAGATTATGAGAAAAGTCGCATAGCTCCATTACGAACCCCACCAGAACCAGAACCAGAACTGAAACCGGAACTCGGCCAGTTCTCGTTCGATAACCAGAAACCGAACTGGAAATGAATCAGAACTGAGACCTCGAGAACCAGAACCAGATCCGAAACCGAACCAGAACTCGGCCAGTTCCCATTCGAGAACTAGAACTGGAACCAGAACTGAACCAGAACTGAAACCGGAACTCGGTCAGTTCCCGTTCGAGAAACATAACCAGAACCAGAACTTAGAGAGCCAGAAGCGGAACCAGAACTGAGCCAGAATTGAAACCGGAACTCCGCCAGTTCCCGTTCGCGAGGCAGAACCCGATTTGGAATTGGTTAGCCAGACTTGAAACCAGATCTCGGCCAATTCCCGCTCGAGAACCAGGGCAGGAACCGGACTTGAGCAGAACTGAACCGGATCTCGGCCGCAGTTCTCGTTCGAGAACCGAGAACCAGAACTGAACTAGAACTGAAACCAGAATTCCGCCAGTTCCCGTTCGAGAACAAGAACCGGAACCGAAACTTAACCAGATCTGAAACTGGAATTCGGCCAGTCCCTGTTCGAGAACCAGAGCTGGAACCGGAATTGAAACCGGGATTCGGCCAGTTCCCGTTCTCCAGAACCAGAACCAGAGGCATAATTGGCCCCCGCCGCCGCCGGCCGCCAGAGCCAGAGCCAGAACCAGAACCAGAACCGGAGCTGCACCAGAACTGAAATTGGAACTCATCGGAAGTCGGCCAGATCCCGTTCGAGAACCCGAACCCGAGCTGAACCAGAATTGAATCCAGATTTCGACCAGTTCCCTTTCGAGAACCAGAAACCAGAAGCAGAACTGAACCAGAATTGAATCCAGAACTCGGCCAGTTCCCGCTCGAGAACCAGAACTGGAGCTGGAATTGAACCAGACAATAAGGAACTCGGCCAGTTCCCGCTTCAAAGGAACCGAAATTGAGCCAGAGGTGAGATAGGAACTCAGCCAGTTCCCGTTCCCTAGAAGCAGGACCGGAATTGGATGGGAACCTGTTCCTCAGAACCGCCCGCCGCCAGAGCCGGAACTGGAACCAGGACCGGAATTCAGTTGCACTGGATCGGCCAGTCTCCGTTCCCCAGAAGCGGAACCGGAAACGGAAGCGAGCCAGAATTGAAACCAGATCTCGGCATGTACCCGCTCCCCAGAACCAGAGCCAGATCCAAAACCGGAACCAGAACTGCCCCCCTCGCCGGCCGCCAGAGGCGGAACCGGAACCCGAACCGGAATTGAACCAGATTCGAACGGAGTTCGGCCAGTTCCCGTTCCCCTGGACCAGAACCGGAGCTGCCCCCCCCGCCTGGCCGGCCGCCAGAGCCGGAATTGGAACCGGATCTGGAGCTGAACCAGAATTGAGACCAGAACTCGGCCATTTCCCGTTCCCCAGGACTGGAAGCGGAGGAGGAGGAGGAGGAGGAGGAGGAGGAGGAGGAGGAGGAGGAGGAGGAGGAGGAGGAGGCTCGAGGGGGCGGAGGAGGAGGAGGAGGGATGGAGGAGGAGGAGGAGGAGGGAGGAGGAGGAGGAGGAGGGAGAGGAGGAGGAGGAGGAGGAGGAGGAGGAGGAGGAGGAGGAGGAGGAGGAGGAGGAGGACCGCCGCCCTGCAGCAGCCGCGCGGCGCACGACGCAGGCCCTGGCCTGCCCTGCCCTGGCCGCCACGGGCTCAGGCCATCCGGTTCCACCCGCTCTCGGGGCCAGAGGTGTGGAGGTCGATGAATGGAGCGGAAGCATGCTGCCGAGTAATTGCCAGACGTCTAAAACATGTGATAAACATGTTTTAAACATGTAAAACATGCTTAAGCCATGTAAACCATGTTGAACCGTGTGTTTAAACATGTCAGAAAGGTGTTGACAAGGCTTCCCCGACCCGGCGCCCACCCGGCGACCCGGCCCGGACCCGGCCCGGACCTGGCCTGGACCCGGCCCGGACCCGGCCCGGACCCGGCCTGGACCCGGCCCGGACCCGGCCCGGACCCGGCCCGGACCCGGCCCGGACCCGGCCCGGACCCGGCCCGGAACCGGACCCGGCCCGGACGACCCGGCCCGGACCCGGCCCGGACCCGGCCCGGCCCAGGCCCGGCCCAGACCCCGCCCGGACCCGGCCCGGACCCAGACCCGGCCCGGACCCGGCCCGGACCCGGCCCGGCCCCAGCCCTGACCCGTCCAGGACCCGGCCCGGGCTTGGCCTGGACCCGGCCAGGAACCTGGCCATCACGATGACGATGATGATGAGAAGGGTGATGATATGACGACGATGGCGATGACGATAGCGATGTAGATGACGATGATGACGATGATGATGATGATGATGATGATGATGATGATGATGATGATGATGATGATGATGATGATGATGATGATGATGATGATGATGCTGATGCTGATGCTGATGCTGATGCTGATGCTGATGCTGATGCTGATGATGACGATGATGATGATGATGGTGGTGGTGGTGATGATGATGATGATGGTGATGGTGGTGGTGGGGATGACGATGATCATGATGATGAACATGATGGTGATCGTGATCATGATCATGATGGCGACGACGATGATGGTGCGGAGTTGCGGAGACGGGGGAGGGATGATGATGATGATGATGATGATGATGATGACGATGCCGATGATGACGGTGGTGATGGTGAGAAGGATGATGATGGTGATTATGCCGATGATCATGATGAGAAGGGTGATGAATCTGATGATGATGATGATGATGATGATGATGATGATGATGATGATGATGATGATGATGATGATGATAGTACTGACGGCACTGATGACGATGTTGCTGATGATGGTCACGATGATGTGGACATGTGGACAGCAGCGGGAAGGACGGTGGTGATGACGGCGATAATGATGATCATGGTGGTGATGATGATGATTATAACGGTGATGATGGTTTCAAACATGAAGGATATGAGAAGGAGAAGCAAGACGAGGTACAGGAGGAGGAGAATGATCAGGAGACGCAGACGGGGAGGGCTGGGGGATCAGGAGAAGGACGAGGGTTGGACGGGAAAAGGAAGACGAGGAGGAGGAGGAGAAGGAGGAGGAGAACGATGGGGGCGAAGGCGATTGTTAGCGACCAGGATGACGACGGGGACGAATCATTCATACAGGAGTCTGTCGAGCTTCCGCTCTTTGGACCCTCTTGGGGGCCGTTTTGGAGCCCTCTTTGGGCCTTCATGGGCCATACTGGGGCATCCCATGTGCAGTTTTCGAAGTGCTCCAGCCCATTTCCCATGAGGCATCTTCGGACCTCTGGGCTCCGAGACGTCTTGATTTGAGTTGGTCTGGCCGGTTCCGCCTGAGACGTCCTCGCAATTTCAGCCTCAAGACTTGCTCTCTCACGAGGACCTGGCCACAGGTACACCATGGGGCGTTCGTGGCATCTTCCGCCTGTGCACCCCCGCCTGTTTCGATAGCCTCCTCGCCCTCCCCTTCCCCTCACCCCCGTGCTCATTTACCCCGTCATTTTCCCCCTCCCCGTCATCCCTCCTCCCTCTTGCCATTCATTGCCACTCTTCCCTTGCTCATCTTCCTTTTTCTCCCTATCCTGCCTTGCTCTCCATTTCCTCCACTCCCTCTCCTTCCGCAGCCTCCCGAGATCAATCATCCCTCGGCACGCGCTTGGCCCATGACGGACCCTCCTAAGAAGAGCAAGCGTTACAGGGAGAAGGTCATCGCCAACAAGTTGCGCAGAAGGGAACAGCGTGCACGCAAGTTCGCTCAGAGCGCTCGAGTGGCCGGCCTGCTCAAAAAAAACCCAGATCCAAGTCAAGAAGGAACACGCCCAGAAAATATCGGCCTTGACCGAGCAGCTGAGGGCGAAAACCCTGGAGTGCAACAAGTACGCCAAAGAGAACGGGAGGCCGGGCGGGGCGACGCTTACCCACTCCCGCCCTGTTCGCTCCAGTTGTTCAGTCCCGCGGGGGCCCCCGTGCCCTTGCCGCGGACCGAGCAGCAGGGAACGGCGGCGGGCAATGGATGCGTTCGCCCGCCCGTAGGCTTCGGAACCTTGGCGCCGAAGTGGACCGCCTGAGCGAGGACAAGAGGAACCTGCAGAGGGCCCTCGCCTGCCGAACGACAGGAGACAACCGAGCCACCAACCAACTACAACGGCAACTTCAAAAACTCACCGAACAGAACGCCGAACTGCAGACCGCCGCCCAGGACTTGAAGACCACCGTCCAGGACTTGAAGAGCGAGCTCAAGACTTCGAAGAAACGCGACCACGAGCTCTGGCACCACAGGATGTTCACGTCCTGGATCATGGGGAAGGCGAACCCCGGCACCCTGAAGTTCCTCAAATACCACTGGTGGAAGGCCCCTGACCGGCGGGGCCCCTCGGACGGGGGCCGCGGCGGCGGCCAGTAGCCTGGCCGCGGGCGCGCGGGGGAAACGGCGAACCCAAAAACGTTTCTCTCTGCCGCTCGGGAAAGGGGCGGGGGCAGCAGGGCAGGAAGGCGGCAGACGGGAAGGGCGAGCGCCTTCAAGGCCGCAGATTTATTCGCGAGCTTGCGCTTGGGACGCCGCCCAACTCCCCGCGCCGACCCTGGGCTGGTTCCCGGCCCCACGTGGGCCGGGCGCCGGCTTGTCGTGGCCTGGTTCCGCGCCGGATTCGCCCCAGCCCGCGGCCCGCCCCCGACCCGCGTGCGGGCCCGTTTTTCGCCGGCCGATAATCCAGCCTGCGCCCGGCGCGGAGCCCAGTCAGTCTTCGGTCAGCTTTATAGCCCGGCCGCCCTCTGGCCAGCCAGGGGCCGACGTCCGCGATCCCCGCGCGACGCCCTCAGCCAGCCCACCAAAGCCTGCCCCTGGCCGGCTTCCAGCCGGCCCTCGGCCGGCCGGAGCCTTCAGGCGGCTTCCAGCTGGCCTTCAGCCGGCCTTCGGCCGGCCACAAGCCGGCCCATGGCTGGCCTTTCGCCGGCCTGGCCTCTACCCGGCCTTGCCCCTGGCGCCCCCTTCGCCGGCCTCGAGCTGGCCCTTAGCTGGCTTCTACCTGGCCCTATAGGAAGTCCTTAGCTGGCCTCTAGCCAGCCCCGCTCTTATCTGGGCGCGGAAAGAATGGGTGCAATGCCCAACAGCAGTTCCTGTTCACTTTGAACAGGATTCGCTGTCCGCGCGCCGCGGACTGTGTCCATTCGAGACAGGATGCCGCCTGCCCAACAGCGGCCGCCGTTGGTTTGGGACGAGATTTGCTGTTGGGCGTTGCACCCATTTCCGTGCCCATTTCGGGCGTCCAAATCGTAGGCTGCCCCTTTTCGCTGGCTTTCGGCCGGATAGCCAGCCTTGCTGGCCTCTGCCTGGCCGCCAGGCCTGTAGCCGGCCTCTAGCCAGCGGTCGAGCTGGCCCATGAGCCGGCCCTCAGCCAGCTTCTTGCCAGCCCTGAAAAAAAAGCTTCTCGCCGACCCTCAGTCGGCTTGGCCGGCCCCGAACCGGCGACGCCGCAATCTACAGGGCGTCCGCCAGCCGACCTCGGGGGGGATCCACAAAATGGACCCCCCTTTGAAGGCCCTCCGCCTTTGAAGGCCGGGCGACGACGGGGAGGGAAGGATGTGGCTTTACGACTATAGGGACGACGGGCGCGATGACGGACAACAGACCAAGGACGACGGACGACGACGGTCGACGACGGACGACGACGACGACGACCGCCACGACGACCACGACGACCACGGCGACGACGCGACGACACGACGACGACGACGGGCTCCACCAGGGTTCCGCCAGCCGATTTCGGGGGGGATCCACAAAATGGATCCCCCTTTGAAGGCCCGGCAACGACGGGGAAGCAGGGGGAAAAGGAACAGGATGTGGTTTTACGACTAGGGACGACGGACGACAGACCACGGACGACGGGCGACGACGGACGACCGACGACGACGACGACGACGACCACGACCACGACGACCACGACGACGACGACGACGGGCGCGACGACGACGGCGACGACCACAGCGGACGCGATGACAGACGACGTGCGCGACAACGGACTAAGGGGGGTGCCTGGGAGGGCGCTCAGGGTTGAAGGGGGGTGTCTTGGGTTACAAGGCCGTGGATTTCTGGGCTGAGAATGCCTCGCGGGTGTCTGAGTGTGGAAGCTTCGAACTAGACAAGGGCCCCCCGCATCGCCCTTCGCCCGCGCCAGGGGCGTCGTCTCCACCTTCATCGCCCCGGTCATCGCCGCCGTCGGCTCAAGCGCCCAGGCTCTCTTGAGCCAGATGGCGGCAGGCGCTCCGTTGGGGCGCGATTTCTCAGTGACCACAGTGCTCACTCCCCTTCCACCGGCAGCCTTCGGTGATGTGGCGCGGGTGCTTTCCGCGGCCCCCTCGGCCTTGGCACTGCCTTTCGCCCGGTGCTCGCGGAGCGGAACCACGGGGTCGAGTTGCCCGACAACGCCGTGACGAATGTCATTTGGAAGCTCGCTCACTATCTTAATATCGGCAAGGGCGTTGATTTTGATTTCAACAATCCGTGCCTCAAAGAACTGCAAAAGCTTGTGCCTTCGGCCCCCGCATTTGAGGTGCGCTCCACTCACGGTCGTTGCCCCCGGTGCCACATTGCAGACCTCCAAAAGTGCGCCCCAAAGACAAGCAGCCGGGTGGCCTTCAATGTTCAACGGCGCAATGGCGGCAAGATGGTTCTGGAGACCCGGTGCCGCGTTTACACCATGGGCGCCGGGACCCAGAACGCCTCCTTCTCGGAGGAATACTGCCCCAAGTGCGCCTTGTATTTCCTCGGGCAGTGGCGGTGCGAGAAGCACGACAGAAGTAGCGGGCGAGGGACTTACGGGAAGATGATAAACATCAAGCTCGTTTCGGGGTCCAGCTCCCTCAAGTATCTCTTCGTTCCGCGCGAGAAGGCTTGGCACGCCGTCGACGCGAAGCTATTGCAGTTCCTCGCGGACGAGCTACACCACAGAGGGGGGACATTCAATTCTGCAGTTCTGGCATGGGGCGAGCAACGCACTGAGCTCGCGCAGCGAGGGCTGATTCCTGGCGAAGACTTGACGCTTCTACGAGCCAGTGGCGTTCGCTTGGAGGACGCTTGGTATGCGCACCACGCTGCCCGCCTTGCCGGCGGCGCCGCATCCGAACTCACGTGGTCTTTCACCAGGGGCGGCTTGGAGTCGACGTTGCTCGCTCTCGCGCCAGCCGCGCGCCAAGCCCACGTCGAGCGCGCCGTTGAGCACGCCCGCACTTGCCCGAAGTGTGCTGGCGATCTCCTTGTCCTTCTGGACGGGGAATACGGTGCGCGTCGATTCATGTGTGGCGGGCTGGACGGTTACGAAAACATGGGCACGCTGCAAATGAAACTCTACACGGGGTGTCTGAAGAATGCCCCCGCCGGGCGATTCTTCTGCGCTCAATGTCAGACGGCGCGCGCTGGACAGGACAATCTCATCCCGCAGACGCAGATTTTGGGCATCGCTCCCGCGGCCGCCCCGAACGGCGAAGCGTCTGCCCTGAGATACCTGGTGTGCTGCTCGGATCCAGACAATCCGAGCGAGACCTTCGACGCCTTCCTGCCGAGGGCGGAAGTATCACAAGTGCTGCTAGCAACCTTCGAGAAGTCTCTGCTTCCAGCAAATGGAGACCATGGGAACAAGAAGGCGCGGCCTGCGTGGCTCAAAGGCCACCGACAGGTCACGCGCTGGCTGAAGGCGCAGAACCCAGCGTGCCGAGGGGGCGCCAGCCCCGGGGCCGCCGCCGCTGCTCGCGGCCGAGGCGCGGGCGGCCGCGCGGCCGCCAGGGGGCGAGGCGGCGCCCGGGGGCGCCGCGGCCGCGGTCGCACTTCCGCGGCGACGGCCAGTTCCCGCCGACCAGCGGCAGCAGGGCTGCCAAGGAAGAGGAAGGCGCCCGCGCCGAAGCGAGCTGGCCGCCCCGATTTCACGGCCGCCCGCTCCTCTGCGCCACAGCCGCCGAGTCGCCCCACGCGCGGCGGCGGCGGCGACGCTGCAGGTGCGAAGCGCCAGCTTTGCCACGGCTGGCTTGCGCTGGACGAGGAACAGAAGCAGTCGATCCTGGCCTGCGGCGTCGACAAGCTCCAGGGCTCCGACAAAGTCCGGAGATGCACTGGCGGTGTTATGACGGCCGCCACGTCTTGCGGCTGGCTCATGGATTGGATGGAGCTGACCCGCGGCGAATGCATCGAGGTCGTGTACGCCTTCGCCTTGCGGCTCCACAAGGACCCTCGTCGCTGCGGGGCACTTTGCTCGATCTGGCGCCCCGCGAAGATGGGCGGATCCCCAGGAGGGAGGAAAAGGGGTAGGAGCGGGACAACACAGCGCCGAAAAGCTCCGGGCGGCCCCCGCCGCGCGACTCGCGAGTGCAGCTGCGCTGCGTTGTCCAAGTTTGCCTTTTTCCTCCCTGCGGAGCCCCCGCTCGCCTTCGCGGGCCCCTCGATCGCTCGAGAGGACGCCCGGGACCTCGGCTGCGTCGTCGGGTGGCTCGGCTACGACAACGCCTGCAAGTTGCTCTCCATGGCGCGCGCCAAGAAAGATGATTTTCTGCCGTGGGCGAAATCGCTGGCTGAGGAAGTGCGCATTGTCCTGGGCGGTTTCCACAGGGACAACCACGCGTGGTGTCTGTATGCGCTCCCGGAAGTTGACCCGCTGCAGCCGGCGAACGAGAAGTTTTTGGCGTTGAAGAACACGGAGGCTTGCGAGCAGCTCAATGCGTGGATCTGCCCCCTGACGCGCATGTGCCTCGAGATGACGAGAGCCCATTTCCAGCTCCACTGGTGGATATCATGGCTGATTCGCCATTCCCGACTGCGCCCTTCACGCTCGCGGGGCCCGCGAGCGCTCTTTGCTGGCGGGTGGGGCGAGGCAGGTTGAGGGCTCCCGGGTCGAGAACTTCGGAACACTCCCCCCGCGCGCCGCGCGCCGCTGCTCCGACGGGTGCCCCCATCGGGGCTTGCAGATTCTGTTCGATGTCCATAACGAGTGGCTGCAGCGCGCGGCGGCGAGCAAGCGCCGCCGCTTCGCCGCCGGGGCCCTGAAGCGCGACCCTGACCCGCCGGCCCCGCGCACGCGCCCGGCGGCTTGAGCGGAGCGATCTGGGCCAGGGCAGCCGAGGCCGCAAAGGCGACCTCGATTGCGCGCCCGCCTTGGCCCCGCCCCCGCGCCAAGCCGCGGCGGGCCCGAGCGGCGCCAAGGGGGGCGATTGGCGGGGCTTGCGCAGGCGGGGGCGATCGACCTCACATCGCCATTGCGTCGCCGATCGGGGCCCGGGCCCCGCGCGGCCCACGCCGACCCATCGTCGATGCATCGCCGAATCCAAGTCGTTCTCCCCCGCCGAGCCAGCAGGCCCGCCCATCGCCCCCCTCGGCCGCGCGCGCAAGGGCGCGCCGTCCCAGCGATGCATTTGGCCGCCCGAAGGAAGGTCTGGCGGCTCTTGACGAGGCCCAGGAGCGGCGCCACTGGGCAGTTCGTTTATTCGATTCGGCGAACTGGCCCCACGAGGCACCCGCGCCCCCCACGGGGCCCCTCCGAGCCCGCCCGCGGCAAGCTCTCTCGCCGCCGCAGACCTTATCGACCGAGTCTGCGCGGCGCGCCGCCCGCTGGCCGCGCCGCCCGCCCGCCCCTGCTAGGCCCGCGCTGCTGGCCGCCATGCCGCCTGCCAGCGCATTGATGTTCGCGTTGTGCTTCCGCATTGCGGGCGTCGCCGGGGCGGGGAAGGGCGCCCGTCGAACGGCCCGCTCCGCGGAGGGCTCGCAACCCCCCGCGCTCACCAAGGGGGAGATCCGAGCAGCCTATCGCCTAATGGAGAGTCAAAACCCATTTCCCGAGGAGGTCGCGCGGCGCGCGTCGCCGCTGACGTGGGCCATCGCGACTGCGCTGGGGGAGGCGACGTCGCTGCGCCCCTCCTGCGTGTACGTCCACATCCTGCTCCTCATTGCGACGACGTTGGGCGCCGTCCAGCTCAAGTACGGCGGGGTCCTTGCGCGCCACTGCAACCTGCTCATGCTGCAGCGCGGCGAGCCGGGAGATGGCAAATCCATTGCCTTGTGGCTCGACGTTCAGATCCTGTCCTACTACGACCAGGCGAGAGAGGCCCGCGGCAAGCGGAGGCACGATGCCGCTCTCGAGAGAGGCATGAGCGAGACCCGGAGACCGAACCCAAACCAGAAAAGAAGCCAGAGAAGGATTCCATTTTCAACAAGGGTACCTCCATTGGCCTTGGAGGGTTCATGCAGGCGCAAGAGGATACCGCGTTCCTGGCGCTGCGCGAGGGGAAGACGCGGCTGCCCCAGACGTTCGACAGTGGGCCTGGCGGCGGCATTGATGACCTCAACCAAATCCACGACCACGACCTCTACAATAATCACCCCGGTAACAGCCAAAACAGGTTCCGCGTCAGGAGCCCGCACTTGCGCGGGGCAGTCATGGTGCACGTCGAAGAGGTTTATGACCAGGCGCAGAAACCAGACTCAACAGCGGGCATGATGCGCTTCCTCGTGGGCCACTTCATCGCGGTGGTCAACAAGATCTTGCCCGACTTGCCTCCGCCGCAGCTTGCCCGGATCCTGGATAGCGACCCGAATTACTTCAACGATCTGACCTACGACGACGTCGTGGAAGCGCTGGGGGGGGGGTCATGCTGGTCTCGTCTCTCCTGTTCCCGAAGGGCAAGGAGCGCCGTGACGAGAGGGGCTCGAGCGATCGCTTCTCCAGAGTTCGCGGGGCGCACTTCCTGCCCTGGGCCCCAGAAGTCAAGGAGCACTTCCGCACCGTTCAGCAAGTCTGCCGATTTCGTCCGCGGCGAGGCCCGGGCGTCCAAGGGGGATAACGAGGACAGCGGCTATTCCGCCGTCCGGAAGGACATGACGCGGACGCTCCAGTTCATCCCGCCGATCGACGTGGGGGAGAAAGTGGTGGGATTCCTCCTGGGGAAGGCCGGCAAGAATGATAACCAGGTACAGGAGATGACTGGGGAGGAGATTGTGGAATGTTTGGGAAAGCATGCCCACGCGAACATCGACGCCCTCTTGGACGACTTGGACCCGCCCCACTTCCCCCCCCGAGGTGGCGCGGCCATCAGTTGACGCCGACGTGGCGTTGGGGGGCTGGTTTGCCAAGAACTTCCAGATGACGGTGCGCGCCAAGGAGGGAACTAAAGACTTCATGGAGGCCCGCGCGCGTTTCGCATCCACACCGCCCCCCACCCTCGCGTCTGCGGAAAGGCTCGTAGGGCATGATATCGTGTCTAAGGTAAACCCCATGCTTACCTTGCAGCGCATCGCCAACAATTGGAACGTCAAAGCTTTCGCGCAGAACCCCTTCACCACCGACGCCGACATCAGGGCTTTGCAGCTGGATTACGTCATTCTGACGCACATGGGCTTCCTCCTCGTCGCAGACGGTCGCGTCGCTGTGGCTGCGTACGCGGCCGACAGCGAGAGCTTCGTGAGAGCCGCCAACCGCGTGATGAAGTGGGACCCCAGCGTCGCCCTCCGCGACCTGCGCGAGTTGGCGCCCGAAGGCGCTGCGGGCGCGCGCGAGGAGGGGGACCAGGGCGTGGCCGATCAGATCTGCCAAGGCTTGAAGGACATGCTCGACGGCAAGCCGGTGGATCTTGACCGGCCCCGCGCTCTGGAGGCCCCTCTCGTCGCCGAGGTGCGCGGCCAGAGCGTGCCAGCGTCGCAGGTGGGCGCCCCTCCGCCCGTGGGCCCGCCGAGCCAGCTTGGCGCTTCGGCCGCGACAGCGCCGGGGCTCACGCAAGCCGCGCTCCCGGCCGCAGACGAGGCAGCAGCAGGAGCTGGAGGCTCTCGCAAAAGGATGCGCACTGAGGCCCCGCTGGCGGAGGACAGTTTCGAGGAGGAGCCTGGGCTCAAGAAGAGGATCCTGGTGTCTATCCTGAGCAGCGCTCAGAGACCGCACACGGCTGCCAAGAACAAGTCCTCGTTCACTGGGGCCACCCCAGAGGTCATCGAGAGTTCCATGCGCCTGATGATTCGGTTCGCCGACGCCGCTGGCTTCGGAACGCTCCAACACGGAGGGTCCGCGGTGCAAACGCACCAGGTGCCTGCCGAGCACAAAGACGCTGTTTACCAGGAGCTCCAATCACGCTTGGGCCTCATGCCAAAAGGCACAAAGAAGATGAAGGATGCAAATGATGCTCGGGTGCCGTCGTCGGACTTCGACTTATGAGCAAGGCCTCCCTTCTGGGGGACATCTAGAAGAACGCCGCCTGATGTCGGCACGGCGCGCGAACATGGTTGCGTTTCCGCTTCGGTGCCGCTCGCTGCACACATGGTTGCGGCCTTGGCTTTTGATTCATCCCACGCGGACCTGGGAGAAAACACAGGCGCGCCCATCCATTCAATGTGATCGTCTCTTATCAGAGTGAGGGGGCCGAACGGCATTCACTGTCCCTGGGTGCGTGGCTGAAGTTGGATTCAGCGGTGCGGATTCTCGTTGTTGTTGTTGTTGTTGCTTGTTGTTGTTTCTTGTTGTTTGTTGTTGTTTGTTGTTGTTGTTGTTGTTGTTGTTTGTTGTCGTCGTCCCACCCGCAACCCGCCCACCCCGCGACCCACCCCGCGAGCCACCCCGCGACCCACCCGCGACCCACCCGCGACCCGCCAACGACCCACCCCGCGACCCACCCCGCAACCCGCCCGGCGACCCACCCCGCGACCCGCCCCGCGAGCCACCCCGCGACCCACCCGCGACCCACCCGCGACCCGCCCGCGACCCACCCCGCGACCCACCCCGCGACCCACCCCGCGACCCACCCCGCGACCCACCCCGCCCACCCGCGACCCACCCGCGACCCACCCCGCGACCCACCCCACGACCCACCCGCGACCCACCCGCGACCCACCCGCGACCCACCCGCGACCCCGCGACCCGCGACCCACCAACCCACGACCCACCCGCGACCCACCCGCGCGACCGCGACCCCCCGCGACCCACCCCGACCCCCCCGCGCCCACCCCGCGACCCGCGACCCACCCGCGACCCACCCGCGACCCACCCGCGACCCACCCGCGACCCACCCCGCGACCCACCCGCGACCCACTTTCGACCCGAACCACGTTCAAGGTACAAATCACAATTTTCGGCGCCTGCGGCGGGTTTTTTTTGCATTCCTTCGGGTGGAGAGCCCGCGACCCACCCCGCGACCAACTCGCGACCTAAACCGCGTTCAGGATACAAACCACATTTTTCGGCGCCTGCGGCGGGCATCTTTTGCATTCGTTTCAGGTGGAGAGCCCGCGGCCCACCCGCGACCACGTTCAGGGTACAAACCAATTTTTCCGGCGCCTGCGGCGGGCATGCAAACCAATTGTTTCGGCGCCTGCGGCGGGTTGCTTTTGCATTCCTTCCAGGTGGAGGTGGAGAGCCCGCGACCCACCCGCGACCTAAACCACGTTCACTGAACAAACCAATGCCGCACAAGCGCGGCGGCGGATTTTTGCATGCCGTCTGAGCCCGCAACGACCTCTTCAAGCCCCGCGCATCCACACCAGCCCGTCCAGCAATTTTGCCCTGGCGAGTTGCCTTGATCAGAGAAGTCGGGGAGCATAAAGTGGAAAAAGGGATCGCGTTGCCGTTATTTTGGGAAAGAAGGGGGAGGCAAGAGGAGTAAACAGGGGACGAGGAGGACGCGGAAAAAGAGAGGATGTAATGAGAATGTGGAGGAAGAGGAGCAGGTGGACGAGGAGGAGGAGGGGGAGGAAAAGGGAGGAGGAGCATGAGGAGGGGGAGGAGGGGGAGGAGGGGGAGGAGGATGATGATGGACGACACTGGGAGGAAGATGATGGAAGGACGAGGGGGGGAGAGGGAGGACGAGGAAGAAGAGGAGGAGGAGGACGACAAGGTGGAGGAGGAGGATGACGATGACGATGAGGACGAGGACGAGGAATCGAAGGAGGAGGAGGAGGAGGAGGAGGAGGAGGAGGAGGGGGAGGAGGAGGAGGAGGAGGAGGAGGAGGAGGAGGAGGAGGAGAGCGTCATCGAAGGGAAGGTGGGGGCCACGAGGTCCGCCGGCTCGACGACGCCCGCGTCGCCCGCGCCCGCCCCCTCACTCTTATCCGCAATTGCGGGGTGCTACGTATTCTTTGCCAGCGATCACATGGACACGCTGCCCTTCGATGTCCGAAGCGGGAGCGGCTTCACCTTTCCCAATCGTCACCGCCACACGATCACATCATATCATCATCAACATCATCATCGAAGACGCACACAGCCAATTACCGCCGCCCCCCTGCTTGTTGGGGAACGCCTCTGTGGTCAAACGTTGGACCCTAGCTTGGCCAAGCTATCGGATAATGTGCCCCCCCAGCCGCTGTGGAAATCTTGGGGGGGACGCTATCGGATTACGCGTCCCCCCAGCCGTTGTAGAATTTTTTGGGAGAACACTGGGGGGAGGATGAAATGGAGGATCAGGGGAGGAAGGAATCTGATGATGACGATGATGGTGATGATGGTGAAGATGATGATGGTGACGCTGCTAATGACGATGCTGATGATGATGCTGCTGATGATGATGATGATGATGATGCTTATGCTGATGATGATGATGCTGATGATGATGATGATGATGATGATGATGATGATGATGATGATGATGATGATGATGATGATGATGATGATGATGATGATGATGATGATGGTGATGACGATGATGTTGATGAAGCGCACTCCATGGCGGAGCTCCTGGAAGCCACGTGACCACAGAACAATTCGCCGGCCCAACGGGCCAGAGGCGTGCTAAGATCTCCGGTAACTGCTCTACAATGTTTCTACTTCGCGCGCGCGGGGCGGCCCCTGGGGGGTCCCCAGACGAAAAGTACCCCGACCAGGTCCCGGCCGGTCCCCAGCAAGGTCCCCGGCAAGGTCCCCGGCAAGGTCCCCGCAAGGTCGGGCCAGAGATGCCGGAGCCCTGTTACAGGGCCCCAGGACGGGCCAAGAGGCCCCCAAGAAGCCTCCAAGACGGTCCAAGAGGGCCCCGAGACGGCCAAAGATCGCCCGAAGACGCCCAACAGGGCCCCAAGACAGCCCAAGAGGCCTCCAAGACGCCCCAAGGGCCTTCCAAGAGGCCTCCGAAGAGGGCCCCAAGAGGCCAAAATCGTTGATTTTCATTGTTTTTTTCGCTGTTTTTTGCGTTCTGGCTTTTTCGGCTTCCGGACGCTCCAAGACGGCCCAAGAGGCCCCCAAGACCGCTCCAAGACGGCCCATGAGGCTCCCAAGACGGCCCCGGAACGGCCCAGGAGGGCCCCCAAGACGGCCCAAGTGCCGCCCAAGACGGACCAAGAGGCCCCAAGACGGGCCCAAGAGGGGCTCAAGAGGGGAACCGAGAACTGAAAAATCGAGCCCTCCGCCCCAGAAGGCGCCCAGGAGGCCCCAAAAAGGCCCCAAGAGGCCCCCAAGAGGCCCCCAAGACGCCCCAAGAGGCCCAAAAGAGGCCCAAAAGAGGCCCCAAAACGGCCCCAAAACGGCCCCCAAGAGGCCCCAAAACTCGGCTAGCCCACAACTGTGCGACAATATGGGCCGGCGGAATGAGCGAAGCGATTAAATAATCAGACCCTGTCCGACTGTTTTTTGCATCCTAGAGAAAGGGTAAATTCGTGAGCAAATCTGTGGTGGGCGGCGGGATCTATCGAGCTGACGGGATTGAAAGCTGTAGTCCACCCGCTGTTGTCCCACCTGAGCACTCTGCCACGCGAAAATATGGAATCACGCTTTCGAGGGGATGCCGAAGGAGGAGGATGCTGATGATGATGATGATGATGATGATGATGAGGAGGAGGAGGAGGAGGAGGAGGAGGAGGAGGAGGAGGAGGAGGAGGAGGAGGAGGAGGCGGCATCTTGGGAGCCTCTTGGGGCACTCGTGGGGCCTCCTGGGAGCTTCTTGGGGGCCCTTGGAGGCCTCGTGGGGGCCTTTTGGGGGCCTCCCAGGGGCCTTTGCGGTTTTCGCGGGGGCGTCTGTGGCCGTTTTACCGCGTTCGTGGCCCGTCTGACGCCGTCGGGAGCCGTCTTGGGGCCATCTCTGCACCGACTTGGGCCCCCCTTTGGATGCATCAGGGCCGTCTCGGAGGCCCAATTCGAACGTCTTGGAAACCTCTTGGGCCGTCTTGGAGCTCTCAAGGGGCCGTCTTGGGGGCCTCTTGGGCCGTTCTTGGGCTATCTTGGAGGCCTCTTGGCCGATTTTGAAACGATTTGGGGGGGCGGTTGGGCCGTTTTGGGCCGTCGGAAAGCCGATAGAAGTAAATGCCAACATCCTGGCGTGCAATACGTCTGAAGCCGTGGTTTTGGTTCTTCTCCAAAGGAAAATCCCCTTGGGGCTTCGCCGAGCGCGCTGGCCTCTCGAAAAACCGCCCTCAACATACGCGTCGGTTTTCGGGCCGTAGATGGTCCAAGATGGCTTTCCAGACGGCCCGGGAGGGTGCAGGATTCCTCCAAGTCAGCTAAACAACCAACAGGTCGGCCCAAGAGGGCCTCAAGATGTCCGAAGACGGTCCAAAAGGCTTCCAAGAGGCCTACGGCCCAAGAAGCCTTCAAAGAGGTACTCGGGGCAGGCCCGAAGAGGCCAAAATCATGAATTATCATCCGGTTTCTGCAGGCACCGCTGTGATAAATGAACAAGGGGCGGCGGATCCAGAGGCCTTCGGCCCATCCCGCCACTATGTTTGGGATGTGGGTCAAAGGCTTGCTGGATGCTGTTGCGGGTGTCTTGAGGTTTCCGCGGGGGCCTCACGGGAACAGTTTTGAAGCTTCCAGGGTGCTTCTTCGAGAATTTTTGGGGGCTTTTGAGCGACATCATGGCGGCCCGGACCCGGCCCGGACCCGGTGCCCAGGTTTCGGCCCGGACCTGGACCCGGCCCGGAGCTGGCCCGGACCCGGCCCGGACCGGCCCAGACCCGGCCCGGACCCGGCCCGGACCCGGCCCGGACCCGGCCCGGACCCGGCCCGGACCCGGACCCGACCCGGACCCGGCCCGGACCCGGCCCGGACCTGGCCCGGACCCGGACCCGACCCGGACCCGGCCCGGACCCGGCCCGGACCCGGACCCGGCCCGGACCCGGCTCACCTGCTCACCTGCTGCCGGCTACGCATGAGAATGACCTTTCGCCGAAGTGACTTCTGTTGCGGGGTCCCAAGATTCAGGAGGGGAAAAAACACACAGACACAATGAATCGCCGATTCCCCAGAAGACATGGGAAAATTATGGGAATTGCGGGGGAGGCCACAGACACAGAACACATGGGAACCTACATGGGGCATCCTGCCATGTGTTGTGTGTATATGTTCGTGTGTCCCAGGGCCCCTTCAAGGACGACGGAGCGCGACGCGGTGGCAGCGTCTTCTCCGCGCTCGGGCTCGGCCTCCCCGCGGCCCCCGAGCGCCGCGCACCCGCGTGCAGCCGGGCGCCGCCCCAGTGCCTCCCCGCCGTGGAGGGGAGGGCGCCCCGAGGCCTCCGGGCCCCTTTGGCAGCGCGCCGCTCGGGGCCCCCACGGGGCCCTCCGAGGGGGGGGGCCGCGGGGGCCGTCGGAGAGGGAGGAGGAGGAGGAGAAGGAGGAGGAGGAGGAGGAGGAGGAGGAGGAGGAGGAGGAGGAGGAGGAGGAGGAGCGTAGGAGGAGAGGAGGAGGAGGAGGAGGAGGAGGAGGAGGAGGAGGAGGAGGAGGAGGAGGAGCGTAGGAGGAGGAGGAGGAGGAGGAGGAGGAGGTCCCGGGACGAAGAGCTGGCCCCTGGGGACAGCCTCTGGGGTCCTGGACCTGCTTCCTTCCCTCGGGACCCGCTGCCTCGTGCCAATCTCGGGGCAACGTCAGATTCGATCTTGCCGGAGCTCTCGGGTCTGCCGGCGCTTTTTGGCGCCCGTCCGGGGTTTTGACGGTGGAGTTGTCGTGAGGTGTTTGCAGCGGGAGCTCGCGACAACTTTCAGACTGAGCCTCGTCATTCACCCGACGGCCCCATCAGGCCAACACGAATCCCCCGAGCGCGAGTCTTACTTCTCCCCGATCCTCCTCTCAGGACCTGCCTCGTTCATGCCAATCTCCTCCCTCCAGTCGTCTGCTTGCGAGCAATCGATCGGAATCAACACACGGCTTTTGCCCGCGCGGGTTTCTTGGGATCGACGCTGGGACCCTCTCCCTGGAGCGCGGAGCGCACCGGGGGCGGGGACGGAGGCGCCGCCAGGGGGGGCCAGCGCAAATTTACGAAATCCGCGCGGAACTCCGAAAGTGTACCTTTTTCTGCAGCTTGTTGGTATTGTTTTCTCCTTCTGCTTATACTCACGATGTTTGGGTTCTTCTTACTATTTCTGTTCCTCCTCTTATCGCCTTCTTCGGGGTGTGCATTGTCGTCTCGGCTTTGCGACTTCCCCCGCTTGTCGTCTTGACTGTACGATTTCCTCCCTGCCCGCCCTCCCCCGCCTCAAGACCCGTCTCCAGACGTCCGATGTTTCTTGTTTTTCCAACACGCAGCCCCAGATGACCCGACCCCTTTCCCGGCTTCAATCGTTCGTCTCAAACACATGTTGATGGTCCCAGGGGGGGGCGCCAAAGGGCCCCAGAGGCCGAAATCGAGGAAAAGCGCTGGGGTCGAACAGTCATTTCGTCCGAGACCAGGGTCCATGCATGCCAATCGTGCCAATCTTCTTCTTTCTCGTCGCCTCTTTGGGGGTGTACCCTGTCATCTCGGTTGGACGAAAAGGAACCTTGTTGCTACTACACAAAAACCCTCTTCGCCAACCACCATTCCCCCCGAAAACAAAGCCTCGTCGCCACGTCGTCGCCGCCCAGTCCACCCCGCAAACACAAAGTCTCGCCGCCACTCTAAACAACCACAGTCAACACGGACAGTAACGCTGTCGATGTTCCAAGTTTGCTTTTGCATGCTTTCCATTGCCATTTTGGCTCAAGCTCGGCTCCGGTAATCTCACCTCCAGCGCCCCACGCGGGCCTGCCGGACCAGGGCATGGCCCACTTCTCGCCGGGCAACTTCGTGGCCTCAAGGCAGCGCGACTTTGTGGTGTTCGTGGTCGGCGCCTGCGGCCTCCTCGCCTGTTGCCTCGTGGTGCTCGTCGGCCTGCTGCGGGGACGCCGCCTCTGCGAGGGCTCCTCGCTGGCGTCGGGCGCCCCCTGCGGCCGGCGGGCGCGCCAGGACGGCGCCTTCGAGGCCTCGCTGTGCGAGGAGCTGGAGCGCCGGCGGCTGACGCGCGCCCTGCGGATCCTCCCCTGGGCGCAGGCACTGGTCTTCACGAACTTCTTCGTCTTCACCGTGCGCAGCGGGCTGGACGGGGGCTCCGCGAAGAGGTTCGGGTCGATCGTTCAGGACATCGCTCTCTCCGCCTTCAGCGGCATGATATCCATCATGTGGGCATCGCAGTGGGCGCAAGTCTGCGTCGTGACGGCCAGGTCTTTGGACTACTGGTTCTCTGCGCTGATGGCCTGCTTGGTAGTGTACCTGTCACCGTATGCGATCCGTGCAGACCTGGTCGCCTATCGCATGAGCATGATCTACATTATCAGCCTTTTCTTGTGTCTGTGGAATCTGAAGCCGATGGTGAACATCCCATGGTTGCTTGTGCTATGCTTCTCGTCCACCTACACGCTGATGTCCGGGGAGAACGCAGAGGAAATCCAGAGTTATGATTACAACTCCAAGCAGATATTGAGCGACGGGTTTCTGAACATGATTCTCTTGGTGGGCATGATCATCGTGTTTAAACGCCTCCTGACTTACATCGTTCGCCTGGAGCTCCAGTCCAAGTTATCCAGGCAGGAGCTCCGGGCGGCCACCTCGGTGCTCGGCTGCGTGTGCGAGGTGGTGGTCGATCTCGACGCGGAGTTCAGGCTGCAGAGGCACTCGCGGGAGCTAGCTGACATGCTGTTCCTGAATCCCCAGCGCAGCCTCAAGCAGGAGGACATCCGCTCGTTTTTGGCGTCCGAATCCGACAACAGAAAGTTCACAGAACAGATGGGGCAGCTGTTGCTGCAGGACTGCGGGAGGGAGCACTCAGACCCGAGCAAGACCTTCCAGGTGCTGATGAAGGACAGCACGGGCATCCCCGTGAACGTGCACGTGTTCGCCGTGTCCTATTTTAGCCAGGGCGGGCTCCCGGCCTTCAAGGTGGGCGTCCTGGAGGTGAGCGATTCCGACTCCATGTTTCTGCCAAACCTAGGGCATCTGGCGGAGATCAGGCAGCTGCGCCGGCGGGGTCGCCAGCCAAAGCAGGACCTGCGGGGAACGCCGCCGGGGCCGCCCCCCGGTCCGCCAGAGGACGCTGAAGACAGCAGCGGCAGCAGCAACGGCACTCTGGACCTGGAGCAGTCCCTGGGCTCGGATGCTTCAGGCTCGACGTTTTTCAATGATTTCGAGGGGGACGCCCCCGCCTTCTGGTTCGACGTGCTCTCGGCTGACTACGACATTCTGTGCTTCTCCGACAGCTTCCAGCACTGCTTCGGCACCTGCGAGGACGCGAAGTTTCTGAGCTGGGTCAAGATGAACCAACACGACCAGTTTGTGGAGTGGGTCCAGGAGTCGTATTTCGCGCTCCTGGGCCAGACCGAGGGTGACACCTCAACCTCCACGGAAATTCTTTCGCGCCCCCTCCACTTCATGCCGACCCACCTGCGCCAGCACCGACTCGCCTTCTCGGCCACGGTGTTCCTGGACCTGGGCGACATCCCGGACATGTCCAAGCGGGGCCTAGGCACCGCGCGCCTGACCTTCAGCAGCGTCCGGCGCTGGACGACCAGCGGCGCTCGACGAAGGCACGGCCGAGGGCCCAGGCGGCCGCCGCAGCGCGATGGGGGGTCGCACCGCAGCGGTGGGACCCCGGGCGCCCTCGAGGCCGCGGGGCTGTGCAGGTCCTACAGCCTGTGAGCCGCGCCGGCAGGCCGGGGCTCGCCGGTCCCGGCCTCTGCCCGTCGGGCCGCGCCCCCTCGAGCCCCGTTGGAAGTAGAAGGAGAATTGGCAGAGCTTCTAACCAAGATTTTCTGAGACAGCTTACTTGTCAAGGTGGTTCGATCCGCTCGGCCACAGCGTCGCTCAAGCGGAGGCGGGGTAGACCGATGAATGCATGGGCATCGTGCCTGCGCAACTGCATTTCGGGTGCGTTCGCATCAGACGAGCACGTCATAGAGTACGTGCGGGACCCCACCCACATGGGAAGTCTTTGTATGACGTTTCATTGAGAGTTTTGGGCCGGACCCAGAACAGGCTTTTTAGTCCGTGCGCTCTGGCACCGTCGATCCAGGAGCTTATGTATACTATGCCGTCCCTCCTTTCTCGCTCCTTCTCCCTTCCCTCCTGCTGCTGCTGCTGCTGCTGCTCCTCCTCCTCCTCCTCCTCCTCCTCCTCCTCCTCCTCCTCCTCCTCCTCCTCCTCCAATCGCGCACGCTGTACATTATGAGACAGCCGACGTGCAGTCGCTCCCGCAAAGCGGCGAATTCAGGCTGGCATTGTCTTTTGCCCACGCGCTCGGGCGTATAGCAGCTCGTTCGTTCGTTCGTTCGTCACCCTTGCGCGTAGCCGAAGGCTGTCCAGGCCCCGCCTCCCTCCCCTCCCTCCCCAGCACCCTGGAACGTTTCCAGTGTGAAAATCCATCTGGGACCTCCCGGTGCTGCGCGGCAGAGCCCAGCCGCGAAAAAACAAGGTCCCCAATCAGAGATTTCATTTGGAAAATGGTCATTTTGGGAGCTCGGGTACACCCCCCCCCATCCCCGACAGAGCCGTTTTGCGTCGGGAGAGGGTTCCAGATGGATTTTCACCCTCGTACGGTTCCGGGGTGAAAATCCAGTTGGGACCTCCCGACGCTGCGCGGAAGAGCCCAGCCGCGAAAAACAAGCTCCCCAATAAGAGATTTCATTTGGAAAATTACCATTTTGGGAGCTCGGGCACAAGCCCCCCATCCCCGACAGAGCTTTTGCGTTGGGAGAGGGTACCAGATGGATTTTCACCCTGGAAGGGCTCCGGGGTGAAAATCCACCTGGGACCTCCCGATGCTGCGCGACAGCGCCCAGCTGCGAAAAACAAGCTCCCCAACAAAGGATTGCATTTAGAAAATTGCTATTTTGTCAGCTCGGGTAAACCCCCCCCCATCCAATAACAGATTTCATTTGGAAAACTGCCATTTTGGGAGCTCGGGTGCCCCCCCCATCCCCGACAGAGCCGTTTTGCATCGGGAAAGGATTCCGGATGGATTTTCACCCTAGAACGGTTCCGGGGTGAGAATCCATTTGGGACCTCCCGACGCTGCGCGGGAGGGCCCAGCAGCGAAAAACAAGCTCTCCAATAAGAGATTTCATTTGGAAAATGGCCATTTTGGGAGCTCGGGTACCCCCCCCATCCCCGACAGAGCCGTTTTGCGTCGGGAGAGGGTTCCAGATGGATTTTGACACTGGAGCGGTTCCGGTGTGTGAAAATTTATCTGGACCTCCCGACGCTGCGCGGCAGAGCCCAGCCGCGAAAAACAAGCTCCCCAATAAGAGATTTCATTTGGAAAATTACTATTTTGAGAGCTCGGGCGCCCCTCCCCGTCCCTGACAGAGCCGTTTTGCGTTGGGAGAGGGTTCCAGATGGATTTTCACCCTGTGCAGAGATTCGAGGGGTCCCGAGCGAGATGTAGTGAACATTGCATGCATGCACGTGCGTATATTCATAGCCTTTCTGTATCAAGGAGATCGCCCAGGCCTGAGGTGAAAGAGACCTAGCCCCATCCAGATCCTCCATCTTGTATAAGTTTCTACATGGTAGCGGAGCGTGATCTGCCGCAGCCGAGCGTGAGAACCGATCCCTCCTGGACGGATTCAGATGGAAGCGGCTCTCCAGGAGCTGCAGCGAGTTGTCGGAGAGCAGGCGGCCCAGATTCAAGCCCTCTCGGCAGCAGGCCAACAGAGTCCAAGGGGAGCGGCTGCGGCGGCGGAGGATAAGAGGCTCGAGAGCATCGTGGACACGAAGATCCTCAGCAGGATCGGAGTCTTCTCGGGCGATGACGAGGACTGGAGGCAGTGGTGCTTCGTGTTCGAGTCGACGGCTGGACTCGTCGACCTTGAGGAGATCATGACGCACTGTGAGGACACAGCAGAGAGTGAACTAGGCTGGGCGGCCCAGTCAGAGAAGATCCAACTGAGGATGAAGGTGCTGTACCACCTACTGATCGCTACTACGAAGGGCAAGGCCCTCACGATTCTGCAGATGGTGCCGAAGAACAACGGTGCCATAGGATGGAAGAGACTCAAGGAGGAGTACGAGCCGAAGTCTGGAGGAAGACTGACGGCGATGCTGATGGGAGTCCTGAAGCCCGAGTGGGAGACCGCCGTCAGGAGCGGTGTCCGCGCTTGGGAGCCGGCCTGGAAGGAGTGGGAGAAGAGCGTCTCGCTCTACGAGGCCCAGTCTATGGAGAAGGTCACGGAGGGCACGAGGATTGCCGTCGTGGTCAGATGGGCCCCAGAGGACGTGAAGGCCGTGATTCGTCAGTCCCTGGGGGCGATTGGCCAAGATTACAACAGATTGGCCAAGGTGGTGACCGACTACATCGCGAGTGGGAAGGTCTACGAGACCACAGGAGCTCCTCACGGCATCCAGTACACGAATGATGGCCCCATGCCCATGGACGTCGGACTGGTGAAAGACAACGGCGACGTCTGCGGCATCTCCAAGCCGCCGAAGGGGTATGGCAAGCAAGCGAGGATTGACGCAGGAAAAGGCCGTGGAGACCGTGATTCTTGCGCGAACTGCGGCAAGAAGGGCCACTGGGCAAGAGACTGCTGGGCCCCAGGCGGTGGAGCGGCCAAAACTCGAAAGGTAAAGGTAAAGACAAGGACCCGAAAGGCAAGGGCAAGGACAGGAAAAGATGCGACAAGTGCGGGAAGATAGGCCACGAGGCCAAGGATTGCAGGTCACACATCAAGTGCGACAAGTGCGGCAAGACGGGTCACAAGGCTTCAGAGTGCAGGTCGAAGCCGGAGAACGCGGAGATCAAGAGGATTGTTAACAACGAGGACGAGCTGTGGGTCATGGGCGTCACCGAGAGCGTGAACACCATCAACGACAACAGCAGGTACGTGTGGGTCTCCATCGACAGCGGGTCGGACGCGGACGGATGTCCCCTCAGCTTCGGTCACTCGAGCGACGACGTCGAGGACCCCACCAGCGTGGAGCTGAGGACGGCCACGAACGAGGAGATCAAGGACTACGGCGAGCGGAACGTCGGCATCGCCTTCCTGGACGAGACGGGCAACGAGGTGATGGCCACGAATCGGTTCCGCATCGGAGACTTCAGCAAGCCCGTGCTGAGCTGCGGGATCAGGGTCATGAGAGGTGCTGTCATTCACCTGGAGCAGGGGAACAGTTACATGGCCCCGCCGAGCTTGAACGGCACACAGAGGAAGATCCCTCTGACTATGATCGGGAAGAGCTTCTACGCGAAGTGTCGTGTGCTGGAACCTGGTGCTCAACGACATCGAGTGGCACCAGTTGTCGATCAGGAGGCACAAGGGCAAGCCGTACCGTCGGTGCAACCAGAACTGCAAGCTCCACACGCTCTGCTGCCCACGGCACCGCCACAGGATCCTCAAGAAGCGCCTGTACCACCACAGGCTGGACCTCCACGAGAGATCCTGGGTCCCCAGTCGTCGGTCGAGGCACTGAGGACGCGCCTGAAGGAGTTGAGGAAGTTAGGGGTCGTGGACGCGGCTATCTACGGCACCAAGAGGCAGCTGTGGGAGAGACTTGTCAAGTGCGAACACCAGTTGGACGAGAGGATGAAGGTCAAGGAGGCGCTGGAAGAACGTCAACGACGACTTCGAGAAGGCGTGGACCCTGAGGTGCCGAGGACGCTGAAGATCCCTGAGAGGCCAGATGAGGAGACTGTGAGGCAACACGAGCTCACCCATGCGAGGTTCGAGCCATGGTGTCTGGAGTGTGTGTTTGGAAAGGGAGATGCTGCACCTCATCGTGGAGTCCAGTTTCTCACGGACAAGGAGCCAGAGGTACCCGTCGTGCAGATAGACTACCATTTCCTGAAGGACGATGGCGAGGAGACGGAGGATGCGGCCAACAGATTCTCCACCACGCTGGCCGTCATCGACTGCGACACAGGCGTCCCTCTGCAGCTCAGCCTCCCCGAGAAGGGAGGCAATCAGGACTACACGGTGACGGCGATCGCGAGCTTCCTCCGCAGACTCGGGGCCACGAAGCTCAGACTTAGAACTGACGGCGAGCCGAGCATCGTCAGCATCGCGAACGCAGTGGCGGCCAAGAGGCTCAAGATAGACAAGTACAACGTCACGGTGGAGCAGACCCCCAGGTACTCATCCCAGTCGCTTGGGGCAGTGGGGGCGCAACAGAAGATCCTACAGGGCCAGACCAGGACGATCAGGGCCGCCACCGAGAAGATGCTGGGTATCAAGATCGGTCCGAGTCACGTGTTGTGGCCGTGGCTGGTCAGGCATGTTGGTTTCATCACGGAGATGTTCCATGTCAAGTCAAATGGGAGGACACCTCATCAAGATGCTACAGGCACCAAGTATCACGGAGTCATTCTGAGGTTTGCAGAGGCCGCGATGTTCAGACACCCCATGTCGACGAGTGGCCACATGACAGGAGGCAGGCGCAGCCGCAAGTCGAAGTCGATGTGGGAGAAGGGTATTTTCCTGGGCAAGACCTACGAGAGCGATGAGTTCCTCATGGGCACGAGCAGCGGGGTGCACCTGGTCAGGACGGTCCGCAGGCTCCCCGAGGAGAACCAGAGCGACCTCGAGCTCGTGGCCAAGATGGTGGGAGTTCCCTGGGATCGAGGCATTGGCCAGATCGGGAGACCGAAGGGCAAGAAGGTTGTTGTCGTCCCAGCGGTCCCGCCTGAGGAGAAGCAGGACGAGCCAGAGGTCGAGGACACCAAGCAGGACAAGAGGGTTACGGACGCCACGATCGAAGGGGGGATTGCTGACGACGGGCAGAGCTACAAGAGTGCAAAGAGTGGCAGCATGGAAGACGTAGAGGTCTCCACGCCGAGGCAAGAAGGAGGTGGCAGCTCCTCGTCTCAGCAGGCTCAGCCCGCTGCTTCAACCGCCACTCCGAGAGCCAGAAAGCGGAGTGCTTCTGAAGCCGAGTCCCCTGAAGTCGAGATGGGCACAGTTGGCGGCGTCGAAGGTTTCGTGATGGACGAGGCTGACACGGCACCCGCCATGGACCCCGAGATGGACATTGACTGGCACGAGGGCGAGTACGACATCGACCTCATCAAGGCTGGCAAGTGCAAGGAGATCAACACGATGCAGGAGTTTGACGTGTTCGAAGCAGTATCGCCTGACGAGATAGATTCTACGTGGACGTGGCTGTCCACCAAGTGGGTGTACCAAGAGAAGGGTGATGAGATCCGATGCCGATTCGTTGCCAGGGAGTTCAAGAGCATGGACCCAGAGCGAGAGGGGTTGTTCACACCGGCAAGCGAGCCCACAACGGGGAGGCTCATAGACTTCAAGGCGGTGAAGATGAACCAACCCACGGTCATCATTGATGCTGTCAATGCCTACTTCCACGCGATGCAGGACAGGCTAGTGGCGGTTGTGCCGCCCAAGGAGTGGATGGAGGCAGAGGCTCTCAAGGGCAACACGACACGGACGATGTGGAGGATGAAGAAGAAGCTCTACGGCGAACGGGACGCGAGCAGGGGGTTCAGCGACTTCATGACTGGTACCCTCGTGTCGGAGATGGGGTTCGTCCAGTGCCCCGATCAGCCGTGCTTCTATCGCCGAGAGCGGGACTCCGTGGACCTGGAGCTCCACCAGGACGACATCTACGCCACAGCGGGCGATGTTGAGCTTCAGTCGTTCACGACGGAGTTGGCCAGCAAGGTCAAGATCAAGGTGAGCAAGCTGCTGAGGGTTGGTGACAAGTACAATCATTTGAAAGGAGGGAGAGTGAGAGTACATGATGGCATGGTTTTGACTGGCAATAGGAAGTACGCTGACAAGATCGTCGAGCTGTTGAACTTGGGAAGGGCCAAGAGCTCGCCCACTCCCATCGTGACGAAGCTGCTGGAGGACGATCTCAAGGAGCCGTTGGACGCTGATGACGCCACGCTCTACAGGCAGTGCGTGGGCATCGCAAGGTACATGATCAACTACATCACGGAAGCCACGTTCGCAGTGCACGTTTTGAGTAAGAGGATGTCGAAGCCCACCGTCAATGACATGAAGAGGCTGAAGCACTTGGGCAGGTATCTACTTGGAGTTCGTGACTACGGGCTGTTCTTCCCCAAAGAGGGTGAGGTGGATATCCTGGAGTGCTACACCGACTCGGACTGGGCTGGAGACACCGTCGACAGGAAGAGCGTATCATGTGGAGTGTTGAGCTGTGGGGGCTGCACGCTCCTAGAGTACTCGCGCGGCCAGTGCACGCAGGCGCTGAGCTCAGCCGAGGCGGAGTACTACGCGGCGGTGACGGTGGCAGCCGAGGCGATTCACCTCCAGAGCGTGATGAAGTTTCTAGACATGGACGTGAAGATCAGGGTCAGGATGGATTCGAGTGCAGGGAAGGCGATCTGCCACCGCATCGGGGTTGGCAGGATACGCCACCTGGAGGTCCGCACCTTGTGGCTTCAGGCGAAGGTGCGGGACAAGAAGCTGGCGGTGGTCAAGCAGGCTGGGGAGACCAACCTGGCCGACATCGGCACCAAGGCGCTGGCGAGCCAGAGGTTCCACTGGCTGCGGGGGCAGCTGGGGCGACGCCCGCTGGAGGGCGCAGACGAGATCGAGGAGAGCACCGCGATCCGAGTCAATTTCGTGAGCGACACGACGTCCAAGATGGCGAAGGTCGGAGCGGCCTTGATAGCCCTCATGGACAGCCTGGGCTCGGTGAAGGCAGACGGTGAGTGCGACGTCTACAGCTACGAGACGGACAAGAAGGAGATCATCCTGAAGGACACGCGCCTGGGCACGGGCGTGCACCTCGAGGGCATGGTGCTCATCGGGGTGGCGATCCTCGTGGCAATCCTGTTCTGCGTGGCAGGTTGCTGTGCAGGCTGGTGTGTGGGCTACTTCGTGAGGCCCACCGACGCGAGGGAGAGTGAGATGAAGATGGTCCAGGACGTGGCTCCAAAGAGAGCCGCTAAGGCCAAGAGGGAGAAGGTCGAGAGGAGAACGATCTCGACTCAGAGCCAGGTGACATATTCCTGGCACAAGACCACACCGAGGTTCGTTCCGCTAGGAGAGTGGTCCCAGGGTGCCTGGGCAGAGTGAGTCAGGGCTGAGAGCGATACCCTGCCGGAGGGTCAAGAGGACCGCCGGCAGAAGGGCTTGAGCGACATCGCCAGAGCCCGCTTGTTTTTCCAGCGGGGTGAGGTTGAAAGAATTTTCTCGCTGTGCGGTCTGATCAGCCGCCTCGTGGAGCCTCCGACGTCGCCCTCAGGGGGCGTGCAGAGATTCGAGGGGTCCCGAGCGAGATGTAGTGAACATTGCATGCATGCACGTGCGTATATTCATAGCCTTTCTGTATCAAGGAGATCGCCCAGGCCTGAGGTGAAAGAGACCTAGCCCCATCCAGATCCTCCATCTTGTATAAGTTTCTACACCCTGGAACGGTTCCGGGGTGAAAATCCACCTGCGACCTCCCGACGCTGCGTGGCAGAGCCCAGCCGCGAAAAACAAGCTCCCCAATAAGAGATTTCATTTGGAAAATGGCCATTTTGGGAGCTCGGGTGCGCCCCCCCCCATCCCCGACAGAGCTGTTTTGCGTTGGGAGAGGGTTCCAGATGGATTTTCACCCTGGAACGGTTCCGGGGTGAAAATCCATTTGGGACCCCCCGACGCTGCGCGGCAGAGCCCAGCCGCGAAAAACAAGCTCACCAATAAGAGATTTCATTTGGAAAATTACCATTTTGGGAGCTCGGGTACACCCCCTCCCATCTCTGACAGAGCCGTTTTGCGTCGGGAGAGGGTTCCAGATTGATTTTCACGCTGGAACGGTTCTGGAGTGAAAGTCCATCTGGGACCTCCCGACGCTGCGCGGGAGGGCGCAGCCGCGAAAAACAAGCTCCCCAATAAGAGATTTCATTTGGAAAATGAGAATTTTGGGAGCTCGGGTGCACTTCCCCCCATCCCCGAGATGCGCCCGCAAGGCTCCTGAGAGCGCCCAGATGGAAAATCACCCGTTTCAGGTTCCAATTTTCACTCCGGAACGGGTCGATGCCCTGTTGGTGGGTCCTGCGGAGTGAGGCACCGCGCGGACCTCAGCGGGACCTCGCCGTCCCTGGAGCGGGACCTCGCCGTGCCTGGGGGGCTGCGATCTGCGAAGCCGTCGCCACTTTCGAGGGCTGCTGGTGGGTCCTGCGGAGTGAGGCACCGCGCGGATCTGAGCCGGACCTTGCCGTCCCTGGGGGGCTGCGATCTTCGAAGCTGTCGCCACTTCGAGGGCTGCTGGTGGGTTCTGCGGAGTGAGGCACCGCGCGGACCTGAGCGGGACCTCGCCGTCCCTGGGGGGCTGCGATCTGCGAAACTGGCGCCACTTTCGAGGGCTGCTGGTGGGTCCTGCGGAGTGAGGCACCGCGCGGATCTGAGCGGGAAGATCTGCGAAGCTGTCGCCACTTTCGAGGGCTGCTGGTGGGTCCTGCGGAATGAGGCACCGCGCGGACCTGAGCGGGACCTCGCCGTCCCTGGGGGGCTGCGATCTGCGAAACTGTCGCCACTTTCGAGGGCTGCTGTGGGTCCTGCGGAGTGAGGCACCGCGCGGACCTGAGCGGGACCTCGCCGTCCCTGGGGGGCTGCGATCTGCGAAACTGTCGCCACTTTCGAGGGCTGCTGGTGGGTCCTGCGGAGTGAGGCACCGCGCGGACCTGAGCGGGACCTCGCCGTCCCTGGGGGGCTGCGATCTGCGAAACTGTCGCCACTTTCGAGGGCTGCTGGTGGGTCCTTCGGAGTGAGGCACCGCGCGGATCTGAGCGGGACCTCGCCGTCCCTGGGGGGCTGCGATCTGCGAAGCTGTGGCCACTTCCGAGGGCTGCTGGTGGGTCCAACGGAGCGAGGCACCAGGCAGATCTGAGCGGGACATCGCAATCCTTGGGGGGCTGCGAGCCTCACGAATGCCGCTCGCAGAAGTATATGCGCCCATGTCACGTCATCACCTCCGTATAACGACTCCCAATCTACTCATGCCCCGCATTGCGCAGGGGTTGGGTACGTCGCCAGGGTAATGCTTCTTTGTATCGCATCAGGGAGCTGTTGGCTCACGAGCGTTGCGGCAGAATTCTGCGTGCTGTCTACCCTTTGGTGCATTTCACGATTTACCTGTGAATGCTCTCGTGCTTGAACGTGCCTGAAGGCGCGACCCGTCTGACGAGAAATATGTTGCCAGTCTGATCGGGTCATCTTGTGTTTTGGACAGCCTCTCCGGGCACTCCGCTATCCCTACCCCGGCCGCCTAGTGCATCGAGGATAATAGTTCACTCTGTACGGTTCTTTTGCCCGTGGCAGCAAAGCCGTGGCACGTTTTTGCGCCCCCCTCGCGCCTTCAAGTGGGTGGTGGAGCTGAGTCTAAGTTATGATCAGCCCAATCGGCTGTACGACATGTCATGCATAATCCAAGTTCGCGTAACTTGCTGTGCTATCGTTCTGCTATTCCTGCCGCCGCTCTGAGTGAGAGTGTAAGAAAAACTTGCCCAGTGCCTGTCGGAACGCCTGTGTGTATCCCTGGCGCCATTTCCTTCCCGTAGCTGGCGGCCGAGCAGCATCCGTTTTTTTGCAGCTGGCAGCGGGTCGGCTTAGCTCTCCGTCTTTCGAGAAACCCACGGCGAATACTACGCCTGGTTGCGGGTTCGGGGAGGAGGAAGGAACAGTTCTGGTGGGGAGGATGATTTCGTGACATGGGTGAAGTGGATTCAACGAATAGCCCAGGATATCGAACAACGTCTGGATGACGTTGGGATGGCCGATTGGATTGCGCAGTGCAGAGCCCGAAAGTGAAAGCTAGCAGCTAGCGGGGAACTTTTTGTCAAATGATGCGCACGAATGGTCTTACAAGATGCTGTTGAGGAGCTCAGGCCCGGCCCAGAGCAAGAGAGACTGCATCGGGCGTCCTGTGAAGAGGTGGGCCGACGGCTTCGCTGACACGTACGGCCCAAAAAGACAAACATTGCCCGGAACCCGGAGGAGTGAGCTGAATTTGAAGATCGTTTCACCACGCACTGAACTCTGAGCCTACAATTGTCCTCACTGCCGTGGGTGGGCCTGCCTACCTGCGCGTAGTACGCCGCCCTCCCCCTGACTGGGGCCAGTCTGACTGTGCAGGGCGCGAGTCGAGTCGAGTCTGCGTATACTGTTGTGTATGTGGAGGATTGCCCGCAGTGCGCGGGTTCCGCAAGCACGCTCTCTCGGACAATCTGCATGTGCGTGTGTTTTTGCGGGGGACGTATCCTCGATTTCTTTCTCCAACGTCTCTCGGACCTCCTTGCTCTCATCATAATAGGCCCTCCTCTTCCTCCTCTCCGTTGATCCCTTCCGCTCCCCTCCAATGCCCTTGTACGCCTAGCGTGCGCCCTTATCAGACCCAGACATCCGCCGATATGGCTTTTTCTATACGCGGACCCAGAGGTCCCCACCCCTTCCCTGGTCCCAGATCAATTTCTGATGGCCCCCGCAGGCCCGATCACGGGCCCCAGGGGCCGAAGTCCTAGCAAAACCACCAGATTGAAAAAACGAGGGCGGTGTTGACAAGGACCCGGGCGGGTAAAGCAAACCCCGGGTCCGGGCCGGGTCCGGGCCGGGTCCGGGCCGGGTCTGGGTCTGGGCCGGTTCCGGGCTGGCTCCGGGCTGGGTCCAGGTCCGGGACCTGGAAGACACGGCTAAGATTTTTAGCCGCGTTTAGCCGGGACGTTGCTCTCGCCTGAGCGCGGTGCGAAAATGTTTAAAATTATCCCGGCAAAGCAACCTAACAGCGATGAGCATATTTGAAAGCATTCCCCTTAATATTCAGATGAGAATCCAGTTGTAGAATTCTGCTGTTCTCGCAGTCGTAGTCGCATTCGCGATGACAGTCGCAGTGGCAACGGCAGTCGCAGTCACAGCCTCAGCCTCAGCCTGCCTCAGCCTCAGCCTCAGCCTGCCTCAGCCTCAGCCTGCCTCAGCCTCAGCCTCAGCCTGCTTCAGCCTCAGCCTCAGTCTGCCTTCAGCCTCGCCTCAGCCTCAGCCTCAGCCTCAGCCCTCAGCCTCAGCCTCAGCCTCAGCCTCAGCCTCAGCCTCAGCCTCAGCCTCAGCCTCAGCCTCAGCCTCAGCCTCAGCCTGCCTCAGCATCAGCCTGCCTCAGCCTCAGCCTCAGCCTCAGCCTCAGCCTGCTTCAGCCTCAGCCTCAGTCTGCCTCAGCCTCGGCTCAGCCTCAGCCTGCCTCAGCCTCAGCCTGCATCAGCCTCAGCCTCTCAGCCTGCTCAGCATCAGCCTGCCTCAGCCTCAGCCTCAGCCTGCCTCAGCCTCAGCCTCAGCCTGCTTCAGCCTCAGCCTCAGTCTGCCTTCAGCCTCGGCCTCAGCCTCAGCCTGCCTCAGCCTCAGCCTGCAGCCTCAGCCTCAGCCTCAGCCTCAGCCTGCCTCAGCCTCAGCCTGCCTCAGCCTCAGCCTCAGCCTCAGCCTCAGCCTCAGCCTGCCTCAGCTCAGCCTGCCTCAGCCTCAGCCTGCCTCAGCCTCAGCCTCAGCCTCAGCCTCAGCCTCAGCCTGCTTCAGCCTCAGCCTCAGTCTGCCTTCAGCCTCGGCCTCAGCCTCAGCCTGCCTCAGCCTCAGCCTGCAGCCTCAGCCTCAGCCTGCCTCAGCCTCAGCCTCAGCCTGCCTCAGCCTCAGCTCAGCTGCTTCAGCCTCAGCCTCAGTCTGCCTTCAGCCTCGGCCTCAGCTCAGCCTCAGCCTCAGCCTGCCTCAGCCTCAGCCTCAGCCTGCCTCAGCCTCAGCCTGCCTCAGCCTCAGCCTCAGCCTGCCTCAGCCCAGCCTCAGCCTGCCTTCAGCCTCAGCCAGCCTCAGTCTGCCTTCAGCCTCGGCCTCAGCCTCAGCCTGCCTCAGCCTCAGCCTGCATCAGCCTCAGCCTCAGCCTCAGCCTGCCTCAGCATCAGCCTGCCTCAGCCTCAGCCTCAGCCTGCCTCAGCCTCAGCCTCAGCCTGCTTCAGCCTCAGCCTCAGTCTGCCTTCAGCCTCGGCCTCAGCCTCAGCCTGCCTCAGCCTCAGCCTGCTCGCCTCAGCCTCAGCCTCAGCCTCAGCCTCAGCCTCAGCCTCAGCCTGCCTCAGCCTCAGGCTGCCTCAGTCTGCCTTCAGCCTCCTCAGCCTCGGCCTCAGCCTCAGCCTGCCTCGGCCTCAGCCTCAGCCTGCCTCAGCCTCAGCCTCAGCCTGCCTCAGCCTCAGCCTCAGACTGCCTCAGCCTCAGCCTCAGCCTGCTTCAGCCTCAGCCTCAGTCTGCCTTCAGCCTCGGCCTCAGCCGCAGCCTGCCTCAGCCTCAGCCTGCCTCAGCCTCGGCATCAGCCTGCCTCAGCATTCACAATATGGCCCGGGACTGGAGTTCTGGGAACTCGAAGAACTCGAAGTGGCCTACAGTTGGCTCCGGGTATTCAAAATCATGCCCAGGAATGGTGTTCTGGGAACTCGAAGAACTCGAAGTGGCCTACAGTTGGCTCCGGGCATCCAAAATGTGGCCCGGGAATGGAGTTCTGGGAAGTCGAAGAGCACGAAGTGGCCTACAGTTGGCTCCGGGCATCCAAAATGTGGCCCGGGAATGGAGTTCTGGGAACTCGAAGAACACGAAGTGGCCTACAGCTGGCTCCGGGCATTCAAAATGTAGCCCGGGAATGGAGTTCTGGGAGGTCGAAGAGCACGAAGTGTGTGACTGTTTGCTTAAAACGAGCCCGGTTCTCGCCTGTCCGGCTCCCGCCCAGACCCCCCCTGGGGAGTCATCAGATGCTCTCTTTTGACCCCATTAGAAACCTATCAGTCTTCGCTGTTAGGTAATCATAAGTTCTAGCCGGGTTTGACCGCGCATGCTTCTCGCTTGGGCGTGGCTTACGAATGGCTAAACATGTCTAAAACATTATAAATGTCTAAAACATTGTCGTGTCTAATTATCCCGGCAAAGCAACCTAACAGCGATGTGTAGAAGCATACCTGGAAGCATTCCCCTTAAGATTTAGGTGAGAATCCAGTTGTAGAATTCTGCTGTTCTCGCAGTCGCAGCCTCAGCCTGCCTCGGCTTGCCTCGGCCTCAGCCTCAGCCTGCCTCGGCCTCAGCCTCAGCCTCAGCCTGCCTCAGCCTCAGCCTCAGCCTGCCTCAGCCTCAGCCCTCAGCCTCAGCCTCAGCCTCAGCCTCAGCCTCAGCCTCAGCCTCAGCCTGCCTCAGCCTGCCCTCAGCTTGCCTCAGCCTCAGCCACAGCCTCAGCCTCAGCCTGCCTCAGCTCAGCCTCAGCCAGCCTGCCTCGGGCCTCAGCCTCAGCCTCAGCCTGCCTCGGGCCTCAGCCTCAGCCTCAGCCTGCCTCAGCCTCAGCCTCAGCCTCAGCCTCAGCCTCAGCCTCAGCCTGCCTCGGCCTCAGCCCTCAGCCTCAGCCTCAGCCTGCCTCAGCCTCAGCCTGCCTCAGCCTCAGCCTGCCTCAGCCTCAGCCTCAGCCTGCCTCAGCCTCAGCCTCAGCCTGCCTTGCCTCGGCCTCAGCCTCAGCCTCGGCCTCAGCCTCAGCCTGCCTCAGCCTCAGCCTCAGCCTGCCTCAGCCTCAGCCTGCATCAGCCTCAGCCTCAGCCTGCCTCAGCCTCAGCCTGCCTCAGCCTCAGCCTCAGCCTCAGCCTCAGCCTGCCTCAGCCTCAGCCTCAACCTCAGCCTGCCTCGGCTTGCCTCAGCCTCAGCCTCAGCCTGCCTCAGGCTCAGTCTCAGCCTGCCTCAGCCTCAGCCTGCCTCGGCCTCAGCTTCACAGTTGGCTCCGGGCAATCAAAATGTGGCCCGGGAATGGTGTTCTGGGAACACGAAGAACACGAAGTGGCCTACAGTTGGCTCCGGGCATTCAAAATGTGGCCCGGGAATGGTGTTCTGGGAAGTCCAAGAGCACGAAGTGGCCTACAGTTGGCTCCGGGCATCCAAGATGTGGCCCTCGCTGGCTGAGAAGCACCGCGAGAAGCCGAGGCTGCGGACGAGCCTCGGTCTTCCCTCGCAGACTGAGAAGCACCGCGAGAAGCCGAGGCGGCTGACGAGTGTTGGGGCGAGGCGAGTGCCATTGCAATGCCGCCAGCGAAGGCCACGAGGCAGGAGCGTTTTGAACCAACCGCGGCTATCAGAGGCAGAGGAAAAGTAGGTTGCCAGTAAAAGGACGAAGAACACGAGATGACCTACAGTGGGCTCCGGGCATCCAAAATAGAGCCCGGGAATGGGGCTCTAAGCAGTCCAAGAACACGAAGTGGCCTACAGTTGACTCCGGGCATCCAAAATGTGGCCCGGAGAACACGAAGTGGCCTACAGTTGGCTCCTGGCATACAAAATGTGGGCCGGGAATGGAATTCTGGGAGCACAGTTGGCGCCGGGCATCCAAAATGTAGCCCGGGAGTGGAGTTCTGGGACCGCCAAGAGCGATTTTGCGAGGATGTCCCAGGCGATTTGGGCTCCGACGGCAGCCGCCGGCTTTCCCCCGGATGCCGCCCAGACCCCCCTGGGGAGTCATGATGCTCTCTTTTGACCCTACTAGAAACCTATCAGTCTTCGCTGCTATGTAAAAACGTAGTGTCTAAACATGGCTACTCGTGGCTAAAATCGATGTATTGCCGTGGATATTTCGTGGCTAATCGGGGCTAATTCACAGTCGCGACCTAGACGGGGGAAACGCTAAACATCGTTGCCCGCACGATCAAGCAAGTTGCCCCACAAAAGACACACCCGCATCGCGCCAGGAGGAGGAAGCGGAGGAGGGGGAAGGAGAATGAGCAAGAAGAGGAAGAGGGTGCGGGAGGAAATTGGACACGATGATGTCGAGCATAACGACTACGACGACGATGGAGAGGAATACGACGAATACGAAAACCATTGGGACGACGACGACGGCGGCGGCGAGGACGACGACGAGGAGGACGACGACGAGGACGACGACGACGACGACGGCAGAAGGCAACCACCAAGGCAACCGCTTCCGATGGTTCTTTAAGGCTTCAAAATGACTCCAAGATTGCCCAAGAGGTTCCCAGGAAGGCCCCAACACGGCCCCAATAACGCCCAAGACCGCTCCAAAAACGCCCCAATAGGGCGCCAAGAAGCAAATGTCGGGCTCCAGGGGAGGGGAAACTGCGACCCCCCCCCTCTGATGATCGATGGCCTCCAAGATGGCCCCATGCTCTGAAGAAGGCCCCAACAGGGCCCCAAGAGAGCCCCAATAAGGTCCCAAGAGAACCCCAAGAGGGCCCAAGAGGCTTCCAAACTGGCCTCCAGAGGGCCCTCCGATGGCCCCAAGAAGCCTCCAACACAATCCCTTAGCGAAAGACTTGCAAAGACCTCGGTGGTTGACTCCTGACGTCGTCGTCGTCGTAGCAGTCGCCGCCGCGTCGTCGGCCGCCGCCGCCAGCGCCGTCGTCGTCTTCGTCGTCGTCTTCGTCATCGTTCTTGCTGTTGTTCGTCTTATTGCTCTCTTTCGTTTTACGATTATCATTATTATTAGTATTATTATTCGTCGTAGTGTCCTTGTTCGCCCACATATGTTACTAGAACCACGCGCGCGCTTCGCGCGCGCTTAGGTTCTAGCGCAGACACTGGCGACTGCAATGTCGAATGGTCTCGTCATCGATTCTTTCGTCCCCCTCTCCTTGGGCTCCTCCTCCTCCTCCTCCTCCTCCTTCTCTCCGTGGCAGCGGCAAAACACTCGTTCCCCCCTCCCCCCTCCCCCACTCGCCGGGACGCTCTCGAATGATCACGCGCTGCGGTTTCCCATGCCGACGTCCTCGGACGTGGGCGCCCTGCCACGAGCGCGTTCCGGGAAGATGCTCCCGGAACGCGCTGAAAAGATATGGCCACATCTCGGGGGCGCTCCCGGCACCGCTCCCCCAGCCTTTCCAGGGAGCGTCCACAGCGCTCCAGGAGGGACCAAGACGCCCCCCAGGAGCCCCCAGAATGCGAAAGGATGGCCGGAGACGCTCCCGAGCAGCACAAGTCAGCCTTCGGGCGGCTCTCGAGGCTCCCAGGTGGCCCCCAAGAGACCCCAAGAAGTCTGATAGGTATCACGGTACGGCCCGAAGAGGCCCAAGTCCTATATGTTCAATGGTATTTTCAATGTTTTTGGCTTCTCGCGTTTTCGAGCTTCCAACGGTCCAAGAGCGCCGAAGAGCCTCCCAAGACCGGCCCAAGACCACCCAAGAGACCCGCAGGACGGCCCCAAGACGGGCCAAGAAGCTTTCAAGACTGCCGAAGAGGCGCCCAGCACAGCCCCAGATCACCCGAGAACATGCCCAAGATGGGCCCAAGAGCAGGAGCAGGAGGCTTCCAGAGACCTCCGAGAGGCCTCCCCCCAGAGGCCCCCAACACACCCCCCATCCTTGAGAGGCCCCACAAAGAGACCCTGACGAGGCTCCAAGAACAGCCCAAGAGAGCTGCGAGAACCGTCCCGAAAGAGCCCACAGAGGGTAAGATCTTTGATTTTCCATAGTTTTTCCTATGTTTTTCGCCTTCTCACGTTTTCCCGCTTCCAGCCCTTAAAGATCGAGGATTTGGGAAAAAGAAAGGGAATTCCAAGAATTCCTTTTTTTCATAAAAAAGTGGAACTCCTATTCGGGGGTCCTACATATCCCCTGGCATCTGGCCGGTACCGCGCCTCCCTGCTTCCCAACGTATTCGCGGAGTCTCCGAAGGCCCCAAGGAATCCGGGAATTGTGGATTTGGGTTAGAATCTCATCCATTCAGGATTCAGGACAGTATGCCCGGGCCCGGGCATAGTGTCCAGGCCATCCAATGCTCCACAGTCGCTGTGCGTCTGCAGTGGGGACCGTGTTTAGTCTGAGCGTGCATGGGCGTGTCCATTGGTCAAAGCACCACAGAAGAGGTGGCGCTGCCATTCTGGCTGACCAGCCGCGCCCGCCGCCGCGCATCTCTTTTTCTCCATGCCGATGCCGTGAGACCGTTTCTAATCATGCCCTGGCGATAACGGGCGTGACCGAGGGGGGGGACGGGGTGGGGTGGGGTGGGGTGAGCCTTGGGACAAACCCGAAAACACGGGCGAGCAAATAGCCCCCCAGTGATGGCCATCGCAGCCCCCCAGGGATGGCGAGGTCAAATTTGGGTCCGTGGCGTCACTGTGCTGGGCCCCCCAGCAGGCCTCGAAAGTGGCGACAGTTTCACAGATCACAGCCCCCCAGGGATGGCGAGGTCTAATTTGGGTCCGCGCGTGGCGTCACTGTGCTGGGCCCCCCAGCAGGCCTCGAAAGTGGCGACAGTTTCACAGATCGCAGCCCCCCAGGGATGGCGAGGTCTAATTTGGGTCCGCGCGTGGCGTCACTGTGCTGGGCCCCCCAGCAGGCCTCGAAAGTGGCGACAGTTTCACAGATCGCAGCCCCCCAGGGATGGCGAGGTCTAATTTGGGTCCGCCCGTGGCGTCACTGTGCTGGGCCCCCCAGCAGGCCTCGAAAGTGGCGACAGTTTCACAGATCGCAGCCCCCCAGGGATGGCGAGGTCTAATTTGGGTCCGCGCGTGGCGTCACTGTGCTGGGCCCCCCAGCAGGCCTCGAAAGTGGCGACAGTTTCACAGATCGCAGCCCCCCAGGGGTGGCGAGGTCTAATTTGGGTCCGCGCGTGGCGTCACTGTGCTGGGCCCCCAGCAGGCCTCGAAAGTGGCGACAGTTTCACAGATCGCAGCCCCCCGCAGGCAAGACAGGAGGAGGCGAGAGGGAGGCGGGACGGGAAGGAGTGGAGACAACACTGCTCTATTCAAAACGAATACCCAACCAAGGAGGGTTGGGAAAAAATGTCCGAAGGGTTTCCACAATGGCTCGGGGTACACGGTGTCCGATAGCTTGACCGAGCTCTGGCAGGGGGCGGCGATGATTCGCCGTAGGCGTCTTCCATCCGCCGCACCCCTTGTAAGCATATTATAAGTGTTTCTCACAGTGGCGTTTGACAGATGCGCGAACGCCTCACCTTATCCTATCCGTCTAAGCCCTAACTCCTCCACTGTGCCAGGGGTCTCCGCGCGGCTGGCTTGCGTTTCCAACGGCTGCACGTTGATTGACCGCGCGTTGTCAGCAGAGTTAGAAGACGGATGATCTTGATTTGATCGGGAACTTTGATTTCGCGTGTCGTTTGCTGGTCTCGCCCGCCCTCCTTCGCTGTGCTGGAGTTCCGTGCGGCCGGCTGGCATTTTTCAGCGGCGTTGACGGACCGGGTGGTGCCAGCAGAGTTAGAAGAAGGCTGATTTTAAAGAAATGTTTGAAGGACGGTGTGGCATGCAAACAACCCGCCCCCCCCAAAAAAAAATTGACGCCTCTCCAGAGCGCTTCAAGCTAGAGGCCGAAATCGTCAATTATACGAAGGTGTTCGAACGATTTTGGCATTCCAGCTTTTTCGGTTTTTCCGGCTGTCTGGGCCGTGTCCGGGCCGGGTCCGGGCCGGGTCCGGGCCGGGTCCGGGCCGGGTCCGGGCCGGGCCAGGTCCGGGCCGGGTCCGGGCCGGCTGGGTCTGGGTTCGGGCCGGGTCAGGGCCGGGTCCGGGTCTGGGTCCGGGCCGGGTCCGGGTCTGGGTCCGGGCCGGGTCCGGGCCGGGTCCGTGCCGGGTCGCCGGGTGGGCGCCGGGTCGGGGAAGCCTTGTCAACACCTCTCTGGAGAGCGGTGTTGACAAGGACCGGGGCGGGTGGTAAAGCAAACCCGGGGTCCGGGCCGGTTGAAATCAGGCTCAGAACATGTTTCCGACACTTCGAACACATCTGAAGCTCAATGATAGGACTGGCAGGGTCTCCATTGCCGTGGCAGCCACAAGGCCAGAGCCGCCGAGCCCCGCGGCCCGCCCGCCGCCCCCCTTTCGCGCCCGCCCGGCCCCGCCGCGGCGGCCGCCCCGCACGCGGCGGCCCCGCCGCGGCGGCCGCTGTGATGTGTGCGGGCACCGCTGCCGCGGGCGCTCTCGGCGGCATGGCCGCGCCCTCGCGCCCTGGCGCCGACGGCGGCTACCCCGCCCCTCCGCCGCCGAGGCTCTCCCGGGGGGGAGAAGGTATGTAT
This sequence comes from Prorocentrum cordatum, assembly GCA_963575745.1. Classification (NCBI taxonomy): domain Eukaryota; class Dinophyceae; order Prorocentrales; family Prorocentraceae; genus Prorocentrum; species Prorocentrum cordatum. The sequence goes on along the minus strand of CAUYUJ010021064.1, from coordinate 89,036 downwards.
GTATGTATGTATGTATGTATGTATGTATGTATGTATGTATGTATGTATGTATGTATGTATGTATGTATGTATGTATGTATATATATATATATATATATATATATATATATACCGATGGCCGCTGCTCGTCCAGGAGGGCCCGCGTGGCCACGGCCGGGCTCTCCTCGGAGCTCCAGTCGGCGCGCAGCCCATGGAGAGGTCCCGGGAGCCCTCGGACGGTGTGGCAGCCACACCCGCGTGGTGAGTCAGTGGGAGTTCGGGGCCACCGCGCGGGTTTACAGCTCGGGCCGTTCTCCGAGAGCGCCTCTGGCGGCCGGAGCCTCCATAGGGGGTCCCGAGGCCGTGCGGCGGCGGGCCGTGCGGAGAGGTCTCCGGGGATTCCTTCCGAGGTCCCCCCCCGCAGTCTGTCGCCGCACGGTTCTGGGACCAACGCGGGGAGCAGCGGTATCTCAGGTCACTCCCAGGGGCGCGAAGGTAGAGTCGCGCTCTCCGCGCACCGCGGCCGGGGTTGGAGAGCCGCCCCTCTCCAGGGGGGGGGGGGGCGGTGCGAGGGCGCGAGGGCACGAGCAAAGCCGCGCGAGGCGCATCGCGGGGCGCGAGGCGCGAAGTGAATTGGGCGACCATGGGTGCCACCTCCAGCCAGGCGGTGACGAGAGGTTCCTTGGCGCTCCAAACCGGGGCACCCCGCACACGCCCGCCGCAGGATCGGCCTTCGCACAAACATATGGTTTTTACGCTCCGCGAGTCCCCACCAGCCGCTGCTGTACAGACAGGAGAGGTGCTGCCGTCTGCAGTCCTATCTGTGACGAGGTTGCTCAAGCAGTGGCGAAGCGTCCTGGCTCGCCTACAGCCCCACCAAACAATGTTCTAAGAACCTTCTGTGGTTTCCACGAAATGTTCTTAGAACATTTCTGGCGGATATGGTTTTGTTTTAACACATCGGGTCTCTGTTCTAAGAACATTGTTTTTGTTCTTAGAACAGTTCTGGGTTCTAAGAACATTTCGTGGTAGGACTACAGGAATGCCGGGACGGTCGGTCCCTGCTCAAGTTGCCTCTCTTCATTCTTGCGCTGACACGATGCAGTTGTGTCGCTTGCTGCACGGACGTCGTCTGGGTGTGCCTGTCGTTCCTGCTCGTCTCTGACGGTGCCTTATGCCGATTCACACCGAGTGATTGACCTCTGCGTGTTTATGGTCGCGCCGCCGCGCCATTTTGGCTGCGCTTGCTTGATGGTCGCCCTGGGATCTCCACGCCACCGGGTTGGGAGTTTCGTTTCTGTTTCTTCTTCTGAGTGGCTGCCCGCGCGCTCGCTTCGCTTGCCTCTCTTTTCCTGCTGCCTAGTCGCGGCCCGGCTCGTGTCCGACTGCTTTCGACCGGTGCGAGCCCGCAGACCAAAAAGAATCCCCACCAGCCCAATTCAGGAGCCTGCCCATGAGAGCTGACGGGAACAGGGACGAAGAGATACATGTAGTGAAACGAAGCGGGCAACCAGGGTGAACAAGAGATCTCGGGGAGCAAAGGGGTGGCCTTGGAGGGCCTCTTGGTGCCATCCCCATGGCCCGCGCGGGAGCGAGGGGAGGAGGGGGAAGCATACGACGACGACGACGACGACGACCACGACGACGAGGAAGAGGAGGAACATGAAGAGGAAGACGATGAGGGAAGGAACGACGACGAGGACGAGGATGAGGAGGAGGATGAGAACAACGGGGACGAGGACCCATGGGGCCATCTTATGAGGATATGGAGCAGGGCGAGGAGGAGGAGGAGGATTAGGAAGAAGGGCACGAGGACGACGAGGGCGACAACCAGGAGTAGGACAAAGACGAGGACGAGGACGAGGAGGTCGAGGAGGACGATAACGAGACACATGACGACTGGGAGGGCGACAAGGAGGAGGAGGAGGAGGAGGAGGAGGAGGAGGAGGAGCGAGCTTGTCTCGACGTTTGCAAGACACAGTTGCGTTCTCGTAAGTTTTCTGCTCTTGAGAAGGAGTCAATTCGGAACCTCTGCTGTGGTGGGGCCTGGGCAGCTGACAGGGCCGCCAGCGTCGGGCACCAGCTCGGCGATGAACAGTTGCTCTGCCCGCTCTGTGGTCTGTGCAGGGGAAAAAAAAAGAGGAGGAGCAGGAGAATGAGAAGGAGGAGGACGAGGATGGCGCGGACGAAGACGATGAGGAGAAGGGGGAAAAGGAGGTCGAGGACTCTGGCAGCGATCTTGGAGTTTTCTGGAGTCTCCCTCGCGGTTACTTTGGGGCCATCTTTGGGTTTGGAGCTCTTTTGTGTGTAGCGCCTTGATGGGTCCATCTCCGGCGCCCGGGTCGTGAGCGAGGAGGAGGAGGCTGGGGAAGGAGTGCAAGGACGAGGAGGATGGGAGTGGGCGAGGGCGAGAACAGGGCCTAGAACTGAGCGAGGTGGACGAGGGAGGCGAGTGCGAGGCGGAGGCAAGAGGAGGATGAGAAAAGCAGAGAAAAGGAGCAGAGCAAGTAGGACGAGGACGACGAGGGCGAGGGTATCGTCGACGATGCGAGGGCGAGGACGAGGAGGATGGCGACGATGTGGCTGGAGGCCAGGACGAGGCCGAGGAGCTGGGGGAGGAGAGGGCAGAACATGAGGAGGACGAGCAGGGGAAGCATGACGAGGGAGAGAGTGTGTGTGTGTGTGTGTGTGCGGAAGAACTAGAGGAGGAGGAGGAGGAGGAGGAGGAGGAGGAGGAGGAGGAGGAGGAGGAGGAGGAGGAGGAGGAGGAGGAGGAGGAAGAGACACCCAAAGCCCATTCAGAAGCCCTGCCCATGAGAGCTGTCGGGAAATAGAGAGAAGAGACACATATAGTGAAACCGAGCGTGCAAGGAGAGGAGAGAAAGGAGGGTGTTGAGCCATCTTGGAGGCTATCTTGGAGCATCGGATGCCATCTTGGAGCTACGGGGCTGCATTGGGGGATTTTGGGTCCTCTTGTGGCTCTTTCGGGGCGTCTTGGGGCCCTCTTGCGGCTCTTTGGGGGGTCTTGGGATCCTCTTGCGGTTCTTTTGGGGCGTCTTGGGCCCCTCATGGGGCCCTCGTGGGGCTCTCTTGGGGCCCGCTTGGGAGCTATGGAGCGCCTCCTGGGGCCATCTTGGAGACAATCGATCAAAGGAGGGGGGGTCCTCGATTTCCCTCCCCCTCTGGGGCCATCGAAATAGCCTCTTGGGGCGCTCTTGGGGTCGTCTTGGGGCGATCTTTGGCGCTCTTGGGGCAGTCTTAGGGACCTCTTGGGCCCTTCTTGGAGCTCTCTTGGGCCACCTTGTTTTGAAGGATTTGGGCTTCTCGGAAAGGTCCTGAGGGGTCGCCAACAGAACCTGGAATCGTCTTGTGGCCCTCTTGGGGCCTCTTGGAGGCATATTGTTAGCTATCTTGAGCCACGTTGGGCTATCTTGAGCGATCTTGGAGGCTACCTTGGGCTCTCTGAGACCCTCTTCGAGCCATCTTGGGCGAACAAAGACCCTCTGACACCTCGCGGCCCCCCTCCCAGTCCAGGCCCAGGGGAAGGGGGTAGGGGGAGGGGTGAACAGCTCCCCGAAGGGGAGGAGGGGCTTCTGGAAGAGGGACAAAAAGATCCCCCTAGACCACCTGCGACCAGAGGGGCGACGCGAGGCCTCAGCAATCTTTTGGTATACGCTCGGCGGCGGGCGCTCTCTGGCTGCACCGTTGGGGGAACGATGTGCTTGGGCTCGCAGGGCCTTGGCCGCAGCAGTGGACACATCTTGGGCTCGCGCGTCGGGTGGCCCTGGCTCTTGCTTCGCAGAACGCGGCGGGGCCCAGCGCACACCAACCTTTGCAGGCGCGGTGGCGGATATGCTCTGGTCGGGTGCACGCCGGCAAGGAGGACGCGTAGTGCTTCCGTGTCTTCCTGCGTCCCACGGGAGGCGCGTCGAGCCTGTCTGCCCAGCGGCCACGACGCCTGACACGAGGCAGGCGACGACACCGGCTCTGAGGCTCCGCTACCTCAGCCAGCCCAATTGGATCACTTCTCACTGCTGCAAGTGCTGCTGCCTCCTCCTCCTCCTCCTCCTCCTCCTCCTCCTCCTCCTCCTCATCATCATCATCATCATCATCATCATCATCATCATCATCATCATCATCATCGTCATCATCATCATCATCATCATCATCATCATCATCATCATCACCATCATCATCATCATCATCATCATCATCATCATACCTCCTCCTCCTCCCTCCTCCTCCTCCTCCTCCCTCGTCAATCCTCCCTTCTCCTCCTCCTCCTCCTCCTCCTCCATGCTTTTCCCGGAAAGGGCTTAGGCCCAGGGTTCTCTTTTAGCGTGTTAACCTCCGGTTCTGACGGCTGTAGGGCCGGCGAAAGTATTTTGCGATAAATATCGAGGTCGCGTAGGGCCGGCGAATTAGAAATTTGAGGATGTCCCTAGCGACACGCTTGTTTTCAGAATTTGTTGAGGATGTCTCGAGCGAAACGCTTGTTTTGTGTTGTACATTGTCCTCTCCTGGGGACATGAATTCAGAGGATCGCTCAAGTGAAATGCTTGTTTTCACGTGCCCAGGTCTTGAGGATGTCTCGAGCGAGACGCTTGGTTTCACGCCTCCAGGTTGTCCAGACAGATGTCTAGCATGAGGATTTGTTGAGGACGTCTCGAACCAGAGGCTTGGTTTCACGTGTCCAGGTTGCCCAGGCGGATGTCTAACATGAGGATGTGTTGAGGAAGTCTCGATCGAGATGCTTCTCTGCACGTCTCCAGGTTGCCCAGGCGGATGCCTAACATGAAGATGTGTTGAGGATGTCTCGAGCGAGACGTTTGCTTTCACGTGTACAGGTCGGCCAGGCGGATGTCTAGAATGAGGAGGTGTTGAGGATGTCTCGAGCGAGACGTTTGCTTTCACGTGTACAGGTCGGCCAGGCGGATGTCTAGAATGAGGAGGTGTTGAAACACGTCTCGAGCGAAACGCTTGTTTTCGCGTGCCCAGGTCACCCAGGCGGACGTCTCACATGAAGATGTGTTGAGGATGTCTCGAGCGAACCACTTGTTTTCACGTGTCCAGTTCGCCCAGGCGGATGTCTAGCATGAGACTGTGTTGAGGATGTGTTGAGCGAAACGCTTGTTTTCACGTATCCAGGTCGCTCAGATGTCTATCATGAGGATTTTGACAAGATGGCTCGAGCGAAACGCTTGTCCCCAGCACGTTCCGTAGCGCGTCCCTTTGGCACGTCCCGCGGTGTGTCCCCATGGCACGTCCCTTGGCACGTCGCTTGGCGCGTCCCTTGAGACGTTCCGCGGCGCGTCCTCCTGCCATGTCCCCCTGTCGATTAGTTCTGGGGCAGCTACCATCTGCTCAGGCAGCTCGAGCTTAAGATCCAGATCAGTTCGGTCAGGACTCGGATGCAAAGGAGGACTCGATCCACGACGCTGTAGAGCACAATCGCGGCATGGCACAACGCAATTCAGCACGGTGCAACATTGCACAGCCCTCGGCAGGGTACATCAAGATCGATACACTCAGCATTGCATTTGCCCGTCACCCAATCAGGTGTCCCTGAAAACGTTGCCGTGCGCTACATTTCTCTGTTCCCTTCCGGGTTCGTGGGTCGATCCGATTTCCTGGAGACAGCTCCTCCCTGTCGCACCCCGAGGCCAGTCGAAAGGGCGGGCCGGGCGTTTCGCTT
>CAUYUJ010021064.1:68362-73362 GCA_963575745.1 Prorocentrum cordatum | reverse complement strand
GGTGCGGAGCGTTTTTCGCAGAATCCTCGAAAAATAACGGGGTCTGGAGCCCCGACCGCGACTCGGAAAAGCGCCCCGCGCGCAGGAATTCCGAGGATGTCTCGCGCGTGCCGCGTCCCGCGCGCAGGAATTTCGAGGATGTCTCGACTAATTCGCTTGTTTTGTCAGGATTTCTTAGAACTTTGGCAGGATGTCTCGAGCGAAACGCTTATTTTACATAGTTTGTGGAGGATGTCTCGAGCGAAACGCTGGTTTCCGCAAAATTTGGAGATGTCTCGAGCGGGGGGCCAGAATTCAGAGGATGTCTCAGGCGAAATGCTTGTTTTCGTGTCCCGCTCGCGGGAATTCCAAGGATGTCTCGCGCGGGCCGCGTCCCGCGCGCAGGAATTTCGAGGATGTCTCGACTAATTCGTTTGTTTTGTCAGGATTTCTTAGAATTTTGACCGGATGTCTCGAGCGAAACGCTTGTTTTTCATAATTTGCGCGCAGGAATTCCGAGGATGTCTCGCGCGTGCCGCGTCCCGCGCGCAGGAATTTCGAGGATGTCTCGACTAATTCGCTTGTTTTGTCAGGATTTCTTAGAACTTTGGCAGGATGTCTCGAGCGAAACGCTTATTTTACATAGTTTGTGGAGGATGTCTCGAGCGAAACGCTGGTTTCGCAAAATTTGGAGATGTCTCGAGCGGGGGGCCAGAATTCAGAGGATGTCTCAGGCGAAATGCTTGTTTTCGTGTCCCGCTCGCGGGAATTCCAAGGATGTCTCGCGCGGGCCGCGTCCCGCGCGCAGGAATTTCGAGGATGTCTCGACTAATTCGTTTGTTTTGTCAGGATTTCTTAGAATTTTGACCGGATGTCTCGAGCGAAACGCTTGTTTTTCATAATTTGTTGAGGATGTCTCGAGCGAAACGCTGGTTTCTGCAAACTTGGGGATGTCTCGAGCGGGGGCCTCGTGGGGGGCCAGAATTCAGAGGATGTCTCAGGCGAAATGCTTGTTTTCACGTCCCGCTCGCAGGAATTCGGAAGATGTCTCGCGCGTGCCACGTCCCGCGCGCAGGAATTTTGAGGATGTCCCGTAGCGCGTCCCCTTGGCACGGCCTACGGTGCGACCCCATGGCACGTCCCTTGGCACGTCGCCTGGCGCGTCCCTGGGGACGTTTCGCGGCGCGTCCTCCTGGCATGTTTTTCATAATTTGTTGAGGATGTCTCGAGCGAAACGCTGGTTTTGCAAAATTGGGGGATGTCTCGAGCGGGGGCCTCGTGGGGGGCCAGAATTCAGAGGATGTCTCAGGCGCAATGCTTGTTTTCGTGTCCCGCTCACAGGAATTCCGAGGATGTCTCGCGCGTGCCGCGTCCCGCGCGTAGGAATTCGGATGATTTTGATAGGATGTCTCGAGCGAAACGCTTGTCCCCAGCACGTTCAGTAGCGCGTCCCCTTGGCACGTCCCGCGGTGCGACCTCATGGCACGTCCCCTGGCACGTCGCCTGGCGCATCCCTTGGGACGTTTCGCGGCGCGTCCTCCTGGCATGTTCCCCTTGTCCATCAGCTCTGGGGCAGCTACTATGTGTTCAGGCTCGAGCTAAGATCCAGATCAGTTCGGTCAGGACTCGGATGCAAAGGAGGACTCGATCCACGACGCTATAGAGCACAACCGCGGCATGGCACATCGTAGTTCAGCACGGCGCAGCACAGCACAGCCCTCGGCAGGGTACATCAAGATCGATACACTCAGCATTGCAACTTGGCACGTTCTTTGGCACGTTCCGTGGGGCGTCCCTTGGCGAGTCCCCCTGGCACGTCGCGTGGCGCGTCCCCTGGCACATTCCGTGGCACATCCATTGGCACGTTCCGTAGCGCGTCCCTTTGGCACGTCCTACGGTGCGACCCCATGGCGCGTCCCCTGGCACGTCGCCTGGCGCATCCCTTGGGACGTTTCGCGGCGCGTCCTCCTGGCATGTTCCCCTGTCCATTAGCTCTGGGGCAGCTACTATGTGTTCAGGCAGCTCGAGCTTAAGATCCAGATCAGTTCGGTCAGGACTCGGATGCAAAGGAGGACTCGATCCACGAGGCTATAGAGCACAGTCGCGCCATGGCACATCGCAATTCAGCACGGCGCAGCACAGCACAGCCCTCGGCAGGGTACATCAAGATCGATACACTCAGCATTGCATTTGCCCGTCACCCAATCAGGTGTCTTTGAAAACGCTGCCATGTGTTACAGTTCTATATTCCTTTCCGGGTTCGTGGGTCGATCATGTTATGTTTATGCCATTTTTTGTTCCCCTAAAAAAGTACAAGGCGAAGCCAGGACGAGGAGCAAGCCGGGTGAGGATAGATCAAGAATCTCTCAGATCCGGCGGTTTTGGAGGATGTCTCGGGCGCCGCAGCCTTCTCAGAGCGTTCCGGAGCGGATTTGTCCTCGCCCTAGCCCCGTCCGAAAAAAACACAGACACAAATAATCGTCGATTCCCAGGGGAATAAGTATGGAGAATATGGGAAGTGGAGGGGAAGACGAGAGTCCACAAAATATTGGAAAATGTGTGGGATCCTGACATTTGTGCCCTTTTCTATGTGTGTGTGTTTGTGTCCATGCGCCCTTTCAATTCTGCGTTTCTGATTCGTCAAGCCTCATGCGAAGACGTGCTATTGCCATCCGTCGTCAAGGCCCATCCAGCTGGCTGCGGCAAACCCTGCCACTGTGCCAGCACAGCATCGAGATGGATTCAGGACAGTTGTGGACCCGCAGGCCACCATGACGCTTTTAGGCTATCGTGTCAGCGATGGTTCTCCCGAGTTCTCCTGACGAGCCTAGATAGACACAGGTTGGGCCCTCTGGACAGGTCTTACAGCAGTCTTGGTGCCTTCTCGGGGCCAGGCCTTCCTGAAGCCATCTTAAATAAGCCAGGAAGCCTGGAAGGAAACAAAAAGAGCACACACACACACACGTTGGATTGTTCAGTGGTTTCGGGGAGTACTTGTGGCCCTCTCGGAGGATAGTCTTGGTCTCATCTTGCAAGCTTCGTGTGACCTTCTTGGGGCTATATTGCGCTTCGTTGGAGCGTCAAGCAAGGGGTGTCTGAAGGCACGCTTGAAAGGTCGTCGCACTCTCTTGGGGTCTTGGATCGTGTTGGGTCTGTTAGGGGGTCTCGAGGACGTGAAGAGTGGCCGCGATCAAAGCATAGTTTTTCCAGGAAAGGGCTCGGGCCCAGGGTTCTTTTTTAGTATGTTTACCCACGGTTCTGACGGTTGTAGGGCCGGCGAAATTGTTTTGCGAAAAATAACGAGGTCGCGTAGGGCGGGCGAAATTATGTTTGAGGATGTCTCGAGCGAAACGCTTGTTTTACATAATTTCTTGAGGATGTCTCGATCGAAACGCTTGTTTCGTGTTAAATATTGTCGTCTCTTGGGGGCCAGAATTTTTTGAGGATCTCTCAAGTGAAAGCCTTGTTTTCACGTGCCCAGGTCTTGAGGATGTCTCGAACGAGACGCTTGGTTTCACGCGTCCAGGTTGCTCAGGCATATGTCTAGCATGAGGATTTGTTGAGGATGTCTCGAACCAGACGCTTGTGTTCACCCGTCCAGGTCGCCCAGGCGGATATCTAGCATGAGGATGCGTTGAGGAAGTCTAGATCGAGACGCTCGTTCGCGCGTGTCTAGGTCGCCCAGGCGGATGTCTAGCATGAGGATGTGCTGAGAACGTCTTGAGCGAAACGCTTGTTTTCACGTGTCCAGGTCGCCCAGGCACTGCACAGCCCTCGGCACGGCACATCAAGATCGATACCATTAGCATTGCAGTTGCCTGGCACGTTCCGCGGAGCGTTCCGTGGCGAGTCCCCCTGGCACGTCGCGCGGTGCGTCCCCTGGCACGTCCCGTGGCACGTCCATTGACGCGTTCCGTAGCGCGTAGTTTGGCACGTCCCGCGGTGCGTCCCCATGGCACGTCCCCTGGCACGTCGCTTGGCGCGTCCCTTGGGACGTTCCAGGCGCGTCCTCCTGGCATGCCCCCTCTGTCAATTAGTTCTGAGGCAGCTACCATCTGCTCAGACAGTTCGAGCTCAAGATCCAGAGATTACGCGCAAGGCAAAAAAAAAGACACGCAAGGCAAAAACAAAAAAAAACACAGGCAAAAAAACGTTTTTGCCTGTGGAGCGTCGCCGACGCGGAGGGGAGCAGGGGAGCAGGGGAGCACCCCCCCCGCCTCGCGCGCGCTCTCCGGTAGGGTCCGGGGGCCCGACGCGCAAGGCAAAAAAAAAGCGCCACAGGCAAAAAAACAGGTCACGATTCCTTCTTTGGGCCCCAGGAGCGCCACAGGCAAAAACCCAGGTCACGATTCCTTCTTTGGGCTCCAGGAGCGCCACCGACGCGGAGGGGAGCAGGGGAGCAGGGGAGCACCTCCCCGCCCCGCGCGCGCTCTCCGGCAGGGTCCGAGGGCCCGACGCGCAAGGCAAAAAAAAGGCGCCACAGGCAAAAAAACAGGTCACGATTCCTTCTTTGGGCCCCAGGAGCGCCACAGGCAAAAACCCAGGTCACGATTCCTTCTTTGGGCCCCAGGAGCGCCACCGACGCGGAGGGGAGCAGGGGAGCAGGGGAGCACCTCCCCGCCTCGCGCGCGCAGTCCGGCAGGGTCCGGGGGCCCGGCGCGCAAGGCAAAAAAAAAACGCCACAGGCAAAAAAACAGGTCACGATTCCTTCTTTGGGCCCCAGGAGCGCCACAGGCAAAAACCTAGGTCACGATTCCTCCTTTGGGCCCCAGGAGCGCCACCGACGCGGAGGGGAGCAGGGGAGCAGGGGAGCACCCCCCTGCTCCGCGCGCGCTCTCCGGGCTGAGGAGGAGGAGGAGGAGGAGGAGGAGGAGGAGGAGGAGGAGGAGGAGGAGGAGGAGGAGGAGGAGGAGGGAGGAGGAGGAGGAGGAGAGAGGAGGAGAAGGAGGAGGAGGCGGAGGAGAGGAAAGGAGGGGGAGGAGGAAGGGAGGAGGAGGTGGATGAGGCGGAGGCGCCAGGAG
>CAUYUJ010021064.1:30000-68262 GCA_963575745.1 Prorocentrum cordatum | reverse complement strand
CGCCCGCCCGACCCGCCCGATAGGGTCCGCCCGTCCCGCCCCGCCCGTTAGGGTTCTCATGTGTCTTGCTGTATGCGCATCAGCCTTTAGTGTCCCGCCCGCCCGACCCGACCCGCCCGTTAGGGTCCGCCCGCCCGACCCGCCCGATAGGGTCCGCCCGTCCCGTTCCGGCCGTTAGGGTTCTCATGTGTCTTGCTGTATGCGCATCAGCCTTTAGTGTCCCGCCCGCCCGACCCGACCCGCCCGTTAGGGTCCGCCCGCCCGACCCGCCCGATAGGGTCCGCCCGCCCCGTCCCGCCCGTTAGGGTTCTCATGTGTCACGCTGTATACGCATCCGACTTTAGTGCCCCGCCCGCCCGACCCGACCCGCCCGTTAGGGTCCGCCCGCCCGACCCGCCCGATAGGGTCCGCCCCGTCCCGCCCCGCCCGTGAGAGTTCTTATATGTCATGCAGTATACGCATCCGACTTTAGTGTCCCACCCGCCCGACCCGACCCGCCCGTTAGGGCCCGCCCGCCCGACCCGCCCGATAGGGTCCGCCCGTCCCGCCCGTCCCGCCCCGCCCGTTAGGGTTCTCATGTGTCTTGCTGTATGCGCATCAGCCTTTAGGGTCCCGCCCGCCCGACCCGACCCGCCCGTTAGGGTCCGCCCGCCCGACCCGCCCGATAGGGTCCGCCCGTCCCGTCCCGCCCGTTAGGGTTTTCATTTGTCATGCTGTATACGCATCAGACTTTAGTGTCCCGCCCGCCCGATCCGACCCGCCCGATAGGGGTCCGCCCGCCCGACCCCTCCGATAGGGTCCGCCCGTCCCGACCCGCCCGTTAGGGTTCTCATGTGTCATGCTGTATACGCATCAGACTTTAGTGTCCCGCCCGCCCGATCCGACCCGCCCGATAGGGGTCCGCCCGCCCGACCCCTCCGATAGGGTCCGCCCGTCCCGACCCGCCCGTTAGGGTTCTCATGCGTCATGCCGTATATGTATCAGACTTTAGTGTTCCGCCCGCCTGTCCCCAGCCGCCCGTTAGGGTCCGCCCGCCCGACCCGCTTGCTAGGGTCTGCCCCGTCCCGCCCCGCCCGTGAGAGTTCTCGTCCTCCTCTTCGTCCTCGTTCTGTGCCTCCTTCTCCTCTGCCTCCTCCTCCTGCGTCCCCCCTCTTGCTCCTCCTCCTTCTCTTCCTTCTCGTCCTCTTTGTCATCGTCCCTCTCCTCATACACCGCCTCATCTTTAGTACTTCGCATCGGCCTCCAGCGTTCAGTCCCCCGCGTTCCTCCTCCTCTCCTCCTCCTCCTCCTCCTCCTCCCCCCTCCCGTCATCGTCAGCACTTTCACCGCATGCCCGACCATACCTCCTCACACCCCTCACACGGGTCGTGGCCCCATATGCAGCTCCACCGAAGGCTCCAGTGGCTGCGTCCGCATGGCACCTCCGTCCGCCCGGCCCGAGCGCGCAGGCGAAAGTAAAACGCCACAGGCCAAAAACCCAGGTCACGATTCCTTCTTTGGGCCCCAGAACGCCACAGGCAAAAACCCAGGTCACGAGTCCTTCTTTGGGCTTCAGGAGCGCCACTGACGCGGAGGAGAGCAGGGGAGCACTTCCTCTACACGCGCGCGCTCTCGGCAAGACCCGGAGGCCCGACGCGCAAGGCAAAAAAAAAGCGCCACAGGCAAAAACCCAGGTCGCGATTCCTTCTTTGGGCCCCAGGAGCGCCACAGGCAAAAACCCTGGTCGCGATTCCTTTTGTGAGCCAGGCCGAGGGAAGCGGAGGAGCACCCCCCCGCCCGGCGCGCGCGCCCCGGCCAGTGCCCCGGGGACCCGACGCGCAAGGCAAAAAAAAACGCCACAGGCAAAACACATTTTTTTTACCTGTAAAGTTTTTTTTGCCTTGCGCGTTGCAGCCGCTCAAGATCAGGATCAGTTCGGTCAGGACTCGAGTGCAAAGAGGACTCGATCCACAACGCCATCTAGAGCACAATCGCGGCATGGCACATCGCAATTCAGCACGGCGCAGCGCAGCACAGCCGTCGGCACGGTACATCATGATCGATACACTCAACATTGCAACTTGGCACGTTCCGTGGAGCGTTCCGTGACGAGTCCCCCTGGCACGTCGCGCGGTGCGTCCCCTGGCACGTTCCGTGGCACGTCCATCGGCGCCAGCACGTTCCGTAGCGCGTCCTTTTGGCACGTCCCGCGGTGCGTCCTCATGGCACGTCCCCTGGCACGTCCCCTGGCGCGTCCTTGGGACGTTCCGCGGCGCGTCCTCCTGGCATGTCCCCTCTGTCGATTAGTTCTGTGACAGCTACCATGTGCTCAGGCAGCTCGAGCTTAAGTTCCAGATCATTTCGGTCAGGACTCGGATGCAAAGGAGGACTCGATCCACAACGCTGTATAGATCACAATCGCGGCATGGCACATCGCAATTTAGCACGGCGCAGCGCAGCACAGCCCTCGGCACGGTACACCAAGATCGATACACTCAGCATTCCACTTGCCCGTCGCCCAATCAGGTGTCTTTGAAACGTTGCCATGCCTTACATTTCTATATTCCTTTCCGGGTTCGTGGGTCGACCATGTTCCTGGAAACGGCGTCGGCCCAGGGTTCTTTTTCCCGGAAAGGGCATGAGCCCATGGTTCTTTTCTAGCTGTTTCCCCTGGAATCGACGGCTGTAGGGCCGGCGAAATTATTTGCGATAAATAACATGGTCGCGTAGGGCCGGCGAAATTATGTTTGAGGATGTCTCGAGCGAAGCGTTTGTTTTTCCCGGAAAGGGCATGAGCCCAGGGTTCTCTTTTAGTAGGTAAACCTGTCCCCCGGTGCCAACTTGAAGGAGGCCGGCGAATTTTTTCCCTGATAAGATGGGCAGGTGCGGGTCCCGGAAGGAGGCCGGCGAATTAAAATTTGAGGATGTCTCGAGCGAAACGCTTGTTTTTGAAATCCCGATCGATTAATCACAGGGTGCGGGCCACTTTTTCGTGTGTTGAGGATGTCTCGAGCGAATCGCTTGCTCCGCAGAGTTTGCCGAGGATGTCTCGAGCGAAACGCTTGTTTTGCAGAGCCGACCGCGACGCGGAAAAGCGCCCCGCGCGAAGGAATTTCGATGATGTCTCGACTAATTCCTTTGTTTTTGTACGATTTCCTGGAATTTTGGCAGGATGTCTCGAGCGAAATGCACGACCCAACCCAAGCACGACCGATACCACACGACCACACAACCAGCCACACCAGACCCCAGCACGACCCACCCCAGCAGACCCACCCCAGCAAGACCATACCCCAGACGAACCACACCCCAGACGACCCGACCCAGCACGACCTACCCCAGAAGGACCACACCCTGCACGACCACACCCAGCACGACCTCACCACTGCACGACTCACCCCAGCTCGACAGCCCAGCACGCCCACGCCCAGCACGACCACACCCCAGCACGACCACGCCCAGCACGACCACGCCCCAGCACGACCACACCCCAGCACGACCACACCCCAGCACGACCACACCCCAGCACGACCACACCCCAGCACGACCACACCCCAGCACCAGCACGACCACAACCCAGCACGACCCGATCGATAAATCACAGGGTGCGGACCACCCCAGCACGACCACACCCCAGCACGACCCCACCCCAGCACGACCCCACCCCAGCACGACCACACCCCAGCACGACCACACCCCAGCAGGACCCCACCCCAGCACGACCCCACCCCAGCACGGCCCCACCCCAGCAAGACCACACCCCAGCACGACCACACCCCAGCACGACCTTACCACAGCACGACCACACCCCAGCACGACCACGCCCCAGCACGACCACGCCCCAGCACGACCACGCCCCAGCACGACCACGCCCCAGCACGACCACGTCCCAGCACGACCACCCCCCAGCACGACCACCCCCCCAGCACGACCACCCCCCAGCACGACCACCCCCCAGCACGACCACCCCCCAGCACGACCACTCCCCAGCATGACCACACCGCCTTGGTTGAGTGGTTGCCTGTCGTCGTGGGACGTTTCGTGGGGTGTCTCGTGGAATGTTTCGCGGGGTGTCTCGTGAAATGTTTCGCGAGGTGTCTCGTGGAATGTTTCGTGAGGTGTCTCGTGGGCTGTTTCGTGAGGTGTTTCGTGGGATGTTTCGTGAGGTGTTGCCCGGTTGGGTGTCATGAAAACGTGTCCATGCTCCACATGTCTATATCCCTTTCCGGGTTCGTGGGTCCATCATGTTCAGAATTTGTTGAGGGTATTTCGAGCGAAACGCTTGTTTTATTGATTGTCCTCTCGTTCTGTAGCGCGTCCCTTTGGCACGTCCCGCGGTGCGTCCCCTTGGCACGTCCCCTGGCACGTCGCCTGCCGCGTCCCTTGGGACGTTCCAGGCGCGTCCTCCTGGCATGCCCCCTCTGTCAATTAGTTTTGTGACAGCTACCATGTGCTCAGGCAGCTCGAGCTTAAGTTCCAGATCATTTCGGTCAGGACTCGAATGCAGAGGAGGACTCGATCCAAAACGCTATGGAGCACAATCGCGGCATGGCACATCGCAATTCAGCACGGCGCAGCGCAGCACAGCCGTCGGCCCGGTACATCAAGATCGATACACTCAGCGTGTCTTTGAAACGTTGCCATGCCTTACATTTCTGTATTTTCTTCCAGGTTCGTGGGTCGATCATGTTTAGCTGTTTCCCCCCAGTCTCGACTTGTGTAGGGCCGGCGAAATTAATCTGCGATAAACAATGAGGTCGTGCAGGGCCGGCGAATCAAAAGGTTGAGGATCTCCCGAGCGAGACGCTGTTTTTCGTTTTAAATTCCGGTCGATAACGCAGATGGTGAACTACACATGTTCGTTTGTTGCGAATGTCTCGAGCGATACGATTGTTTAGCAGAAAGTGTTCAGGATGTCTCGAGCGAATCGCTTGTTTTGTGTTGTAGATCGTTCCTCTCTTGGGGACCAGAATTCTGAGGATGTCTCAGGTGAAATGCTTGTTTTCACGTACCCAGGTCTTGAAAATGTGTCGAGCGAGACGCTTGGTTTCACGCGTCCAGGTTGCTCATGCATATGTCTAGTATGAGGATTTGTTGAGGATGTCTCGAGCGAGACGCCAGGTTTCACGTGTCCAGGCCACCCAGGCGGATGTCTAGCATGGGGATAGGTTGAGGATGTCTCGAGCGAGACGCTTGTTTTCACGTGCCCAGGTCGCCCAGGCGGATGTCTAGCTTGAGGATGTGTTGGACAGTTAATCTGAATCGCGAACTTGAACTCTTCATCGTGCAGAAAGTAAAATTCGCGTTGTGTCATAGTGTTGTGTTGTAGACAACTGGCTATGACACCACGACGATACGGTTAGCGTGGCGTCATAGCATAGTGTTGCGGACACTTGGGTGTGACACTACACTGTGACTCTACGCTACGGTTAGCGTAGTGTCATAGCGTAGCGTTGCGGACAAGAGAAAGTTAGCGTTGTGTTATAGTGTTGTGTTGAAAACAGCTGGCTATGACACTACGCTACGGTGAGCGTAGTGTCATAGCGTAGTGTTGCGGACACTTGGGTGTGACACTACACTGTGACACTACGCTACGGTTAGCGTAGTGACATACCGTAGTGTTGCGGACAAAGGAAAGTTAGCGTAGTGTCACAGTGTTGTGTTGGAGACAACTGGCTATGACACTACGTTACGGTTAGCGAAGTGTCACAGCGTAGTGTTGCGGACACTTGGGTGCGACACTACATTGTGACACTACGCTACGGTTTGCGTATTGTCATAGCGTAGTGTTGCGGACACTTCGGTTTGACACTACATTGTGACACTAAGCTACGGTTAGCGTAGTGTCATAGCGTAGTGTTGGAGACATTTGGGTGTGACGCTACACTATGACACTACGCTACGGTTGAAGCGGGGGGATAAGGAAGCGTTTCTTTTGTTGTTTGCCTTCCGTCGGGTTTTGCGTGAGTCGGCTCCGGGAAAGGGGTATCTACGCTACGGTTAGCGTGGTGTCATAGCGTAGTGTTGCGGACATTTGGGTGTGACACTACGCTACGGTTGAGGTGGGGGAGAAGGAAGAGTTGTTTTTGTTTGCTTTTCCTTAGGGTTTTGCTTGAGTCTGCTCCGTGAACGAGGGTTCTATGCTACGGTTTGCGTCGTGTCATAGCGTAGTTTTGTGGACACCTTTCCCAATGCTCCCAGTTTTGCAATGGTTGGCTATGGTTTTGCTGCGGTTTGCTGTGGTTTGCTTTGGTTTTCTGCGGTTTTGTTGTGGTTTGCTGTGGTCAGCTGTGGTTTGCCGTGGTTGTGCTGTGGTGTTGCTGTGGTTTTGCTGTGGTTTTGCTGTTGTTTTGCTGTGGATTGCTGTGGCGTGCTGTGGTTGAGCTATGGTTCAGCTGTGGTTTGCTGTGGTTTTGCTCTGGTGTGCCGTGGTTTTGCTGTGGCTTGCTGTGCGTAGAATCCTCTTCCATTCCGGGTGTGACGCTACACGATGACACTACGCTACGGTTGATATGGGGGAGAAGGAAGAGTTTTTGTTTGATTGCTGTTCCTTAGGTTTTGCCTCGCTGGACTCTGCTCCGTGACAGATTCTACGCTACGGTTATCTTGGTGTCATAGCGTAGTGTTGGGGACACCTGGGTGTGACATTACGCTACAGTTAGTGTTGGGAGAAGGAAGAGCTTTTTTTGTTTGCTTTTCCTTAGGGTTTTGCTTGACTCTGACCCAACGCTAGTGAAGCTAGTGTAGTGTCATAGCGTAGTGTCACAGTCGCTTGGCTCTGACACAGCGCTAGTAAAGCTAGTGCAGTGTCATAGCGTAGTGTCACAGTCGCTTGGTTTTGACATAACGCTAGTGAAGTTAGCGTAGTGTCATAGCGTGGTGTCAAAATTCTCGATTGAGATCTACTCTCGATGTGTAGAGAACGTCTCGAGCGAAGCGCTTGTTTTTTCCGTGTCCAGGTCGCCCAGGCGGATGTCTAGCTTGAAGACGTGTTGAGGATGCCTCGAACGAAGCGCTTGCTTTCGCGCGTCCAGCTTGCCCAGGCAGATGCCTAGCATGAGGAGGTGTTGAGAACGTCTCGAGCGAAACGCTTGTTTTCACGCGTTCAGGTCGCCCAGGTGGATGTCTAACATGAAGATGTGTTGAGGATGTCTCGAGCGAGCCGCTTGTCTTCACGTGTCCAGGTCGCACAGGCTGATGTCTAACATGATGCTGTGTTGAGGATCTGTTGGGCGAAGCGCGTGTTTTCACGTGTCCAAGTCGCCCAGGCGGGTATCTAGGCAGGATGTCTCGAGCGAAGCGCTTGTGTTCACGCGTCCAGCTTGCCCAGGTAGATGCCTGGCATGAGGAGGTGTCGAGAACGTTTCGAGCGAGACGCTTGGTTTCATTTGTCCAGGTCGCCCAGTCGGATGTCTGGCATGAAGATGTGTTGAGGATGCCTCGAACGAAGCGCCTGTTTTCGCGCGTCCAGCTTGCCCACGCAGATGCCTGGCATGAGGAGGTGTTGCGAACGTCTCGAGCGAAACGCTTGTCGCAGTGGAGTGCATCGCAGTCCCGCCCGCCCGTTCGTGGGGGGTCCCCCAGCGCGCTGGCGCGCCCCCTGGCGCGTCCCTTGCGACGTTCTGTCGTGACGTGCCTTGGCACGTCCCCTAGCACGCCATTCGGCGTGGCACGTTCCCTGGCTCGTCCTTTGTCGCGTGTCCTGTCTCGTCCCCAGGCGTTTCCCCTGCCCGTTCCGTGTCGCGCCCCTTGCAACGTCCCTGGACGTAACGTCCTTTGTTCGCCCCATTGCACGTCCTGTGGCAGATCCTTGGCACGTTCAGAGCACGTCCCCTGATACGTCTCCTGGCACGCCCCCTGGCGCATCCCTTATTGTGCCCATGGCACATCCTGTGGCGCGTCCGTGAGCGTGTGCCCCGTATCGTGTCGTTCCTTTTCGGAGCTGAGTCGGATTTTTAGGTCGAGTTGATTGAACGTCCCGCACTTTTCCACTTCAACTAGCTCTGGGGCAGCTATTATGTGCTCAGGTAGCTCGAGCTTAAGATCCAGATCAGTTGTGTCAGGACTTGAAAGCATAGGAGGGCTCGATCCACAACGCTAGAGAGCACAATCGCGGCATGGCACATCGCAATTCAGCACGGCGCAGCACAGCACATTTCTTGGCACGGTACATCAAAATCGATACACTCAGCATTGCAATTGCCCGTCGCCCAATCAGGTGTTTTGAAAACGTTGCCATGCCTCACACTTCTATAGTCCTTTCCGGGTTCGTGGGTCGATCAAGTTTCAGGGGGATCCGGGGGGCGTGTGAGCAGGGCGGGTCGCCCTGTAGAAAACCAGAGAAGCTTGGCCGTTCCGCCTCCAGGCACTCTCACGCGCCACAGCGTGCCAGGATGTGCGGTGGCAGGTCTCTGCATGAGTCGCCGAGAGATCGGCAGATGCCCGGAGGGTGTCCTGGCGTTGCCAGAAGCGGCTCTGGCCCACGGTGGCCCCAGCTTTCCCAGGGAGGCGCAGATGGCTTCCAGAGCAAGCCTCGCGACGCCCAGAGGGCCCCGGAGGCCCCAAAATGGCGCGAAAAGCTGGGAGCACCTCGGGCCAGAACCGCTCTGGCAACACCCAAGAGATCGGTTTCCGCCTGCGTGGGCTGGCGGCGAGTCCAGGGGGGAAGTGAGAGGGGGCAGGCCTTCTCAAAAATGGGCGGAACTTCTCAGAAGTCCTCGCCGCTTCTGAGAAGCTTTCTAAGCCTTCTCAGAGAAACGGCTTCTCAGAAGACTGGAGGGCTCCTGAGAAGTCCCGCGGCCCTCTGAGAAGGCCCGCCCCCTCTCACTTCACCCCTGGGCTCGCCGCCGAGACGAAAACGACGAACACCGTTGGGGTCGAGCCCCGTGAGGCCGGGCTCGCCCGCGCCCTCCGGCGAAGCGCCGGCGGGCAGGCGCTGCTGGCCCTGGCGGCGCCCCTGGCCGCGTGGTGCCGCGAGGCCCGCCGCGCCTCGAGCCTCGAGGAGCTCCGCCGCCAGAGCGCCCGTAGCACCCCGCAGTTGCGGGGCAGGAGGTGGGGGGGGGGGCGGCGGCGGGGACGTCGGCAGTCCGCGGGGCCCTGAAAGAAGCCCGCCGCGGGCGCCCAGCTCTCACAGCTCATGCAGCGAGGGGGGCCGCAGGCGCCGAGAATCGCCAGTCCGAGCAAGGTGGGTGGGTCGCGAGTGGGTCGCG
The DNA here is from genome assembly GCA_963575745.1 of Prorocentrum cordatum. Taxonomy (NCBI): domain Eukaryota; class Dinophyceae; order Prorocentrales; family Prorocentraceae; genus Prorocentrum; species Prorocentrum cordatum. The sequence goes on along the minus strand of CAUYUJ010021064.1, from coordinate 59,074 downwards.
GGCCGGGTCGCGGGCCGGGTCGCGGGCGGGACGACGCCAACAAACAGCGCAACAGCAACAACCATCCGCACCCTGGAACCTCGCTTCAGCCATGCGCCCAGGGACAGTGAATGACCGTTCGGCCCCGTCATTCTAATGTCCATATCCACCGCCTCGGAGTCGTGCCTTGGGATCTTCAGCCGCGCGCAGAGTGGGGTAGGGGGAGGGGGGAAGGCTTCTCAGAAGCACCCCTGCTTCCTGGAAGGCGCGGGCCTTGTCTGTGGATGTAGGGCCCACGTCTGCTGGGAAGCAGCCTCCGTCTAAAGAGGCCTTCCCCCCTCCCCCTACCCCCTTTTTCGCGCGCCGCCAAGCTCTGGAGGAGCGGTGGATGTGGGTTTCTGCCCGCCCCTTTGGTGGGCAGATGTCCACACCCACCGCGCCCCGAGTCCCTAGGGCACGTCCCCGCGGCAGCGGACTTGGACATACAGTCGAGCATCTTATTGAGAACCCCCCCCCTCCCAGAAAGCTGGGTCAGCGCTTCTTGAGCAATTTGGCATCGCTCGGGCGTGTGCATTTTTTCTCGGCTGGGGCCATCGAGAAGCATCCTCGACCATCGGGCCAACAGAACACGCACGACACCGAAAAATGCACAGGGAAGGGACGTCCGAGCGATGGCGAGGCAATCGGCCGGAAATCTGGCCCAGCTTCTGGAGCACAGTCGCCTCTCCAGCGTCAACAACAGAAATTGGTCCAGGTTTGTTTCAGGAAACTTCCGGGAAGCTGGCACAGCTTTCTTACGTGATATCTTCCTTGATCATATTTCCGGCTGTATATATTCAAGTGGCTTACGCCATTCCGTCGAACCCCACAAGGAGTGAATGTTAGAGACGATCGTGAAAGTTAGATCGCGGGTTAGGAGCCTCCTGGATGAATCTGAGGGTCTATTGGGAGCCACTCTGGGGCCTTTGGAGAACTCTTGGGGGCACGTGGGAGGCTTTTTGGGCGGATCTGGACAAGACGCACGAAATCGAAATCGGCGTGACATGGACAGGCACTCGAGATCGAAGTCGACGCGCAATCCACAACGAGACCGAAGCAACACGCACGACATCGACACACATGGGACATGGACGCCCGAGCGAGGGCGAGCATTCCGTCGGCGCCGAGGAGGTGCGGGGCGCCCGGCGCGGCGCCGCGCGGCTGGCGCGGGCGGCGGCCGAGAGGGCCGCCTGGCTGGGCCTGGCGGCGCCGTTCGGGGCCTGGGCGCGGGAGGCCGGGAGGCGCGCCCGCGAGGCGCCCTCGGGGGGAGGGGAAGGTGCCGACGCGGTCGTGGTGCTCTCCTCGAGCTCTCCGAGCCTCGAGGCTCGCCCCGCGCTCCCCCGAGCCTCCTCGGGCCTCGAGCCTCGAGCCCCCTATGCTCCTCGCTCTCCTCGATCTCGATCTCCTCCTCGATCTCGATCGCCTCCTCGAGCCGCGCTCCTCGCGCTCGCGCTCCTCGATCTCCTCCTCGAGCTCGGGCCCGCCGCCGTGCGCGCGAACTGCGAAGCTACCGACGGCCCCTGGCCGCCCGCGGCGGGCGCCCAGGGCCCCGACCCGCGGTTCCGCCAGGCTGTGCGCCCCCCCCTCCTCCTCCTCCTCCTCCTCCTCCTCCTCCTCCTCCTCCTCCTCCCTCCCTCCTCCTCCTCCTCCTCCTCCTCCTCCTCCTCCTCCTCCTCTCCTCCTCCTCCTCCTCCCCTCCTCCTCCTCCTCCTCCTCCTCCTCCTCCTCCTCGGGACACGGCGTCCACGGCTCCTCCTCCTCCCTCCTCCTCCTCCTCCTCCTCTCTCCTCCTCCTCCTCCTCCTCCTCCTCCTCCTCTTCCCTCCTCCTCCTCCTCCTCCTCCTCCTCCACCTCCTCCTCTCTCCTCCTCCTCCTCCTCTCTCCTCTCTCCTCCGCGCGCCGCGGGCGTGCGGCGGCGCGCCTCTCTTCGGGCCCCGCCACCAGTCGGCGCGGCGGCGGCCGCCGAGGGCGGTGACTTCCCGTCGTGCTCTCGTGGTCTGGAGGTGCAGTCGGCCGCAAGGTGAGGATGGGCCGCCTTCCCAAAAGGGTGCCCCTTGCAGCCTTGCCTCCTCGGTCCATCCCTGACCACTCTCGTCGGCCGCGCCCCGCTCGAGAAGCTTCGAAAGGGGCGTCCAGGGCCCTGGCCTCCTCCTCGCGCAGCCTTATGACACGGGTCGACTGTATTCCCTGTCTTGCGCTCGCCGTGCTTCTCTCTCGTGCCTGCCCGCGCACGGGCCAGTGCGCGGGCGCACCGACGCTGCGGGCGACGAGGTAGCCCCCGCCCCCTCCGCGTGCCCAAGAAAGATGCCGATACCGTCACGAAGGTGGGGCGAAGGCTGCCTCGTCCTCTGACGGCTGATGCCGCGTGCCCACACCCGTGGTGCTTCCTTGCTGCCTTGCCCGCGCAGGCGGTCCAGCCTGGGCGGGGCGGCCTCGCGAGGTGCCGATGTCGCTGCTCGTTCTGGAGAGCTCTCGTCGCCACAGCTGGATCCTCCTCGAGGTTCTGGTCTGAGGATGTAGCACCACCACCACTAAGCCGTGCATCCGGTAGGACGCGTGGGCGGAAGAGCGCGCAATTGGCGACTCTTCAGAAGAACTGCAACCGAGAGCGAGAACGCTGAGCGCCCCACGACTGTGAAGCAGGCAGCGGAGCGCAACGCGACTGTGAAGCAGAAAATGGAACACCATACTGCTCCGAGGTACACGTAGAGGGAAAAAGGGAAAAAACAAGGCGAGGGGAGGAAGACAAGGACGGGGGAGGTGGGGCCTCAGATGTGCTGCGTCATCTCGTACACTTGGGAAGCCCACTGCTGTCTGGGCCGGCCGCGCCGCCGGTGTTCCACCCAGTTGCGTGGGGTACCGTCCAGATTACATAAACATTGACGTACCAAGGACGAAGGTGCACTGGAATTACCTCTCGGTCCCCCCGATCTCGGCTGCGCGCAAGGGTGGCCATGCGGCGGAGTGCCTTTCTCTGGTGCGGGCCCGCAGGGGTCCTTCCAGCACCAGCCTGCGCGCAGGTGGAGGGCAGGCGCTTTTCAAAGTGGAGCTCTCGCCTCAGCGCCGCGCACAGTCGTTTTCAGAGCTTGCAGCAGTTGCAAGGATGGAGGGTGGGGGCGGTCTTAAGTCGGGGCCCTCGCCTCGGCGCCGTGCGCATCCGTCTAAGAAGCCTGCAGCAGTTACGAGGATGGAGGACGAGCTTTGGTCCTCGCATCGGCTCCCCCGAAGCCGCGGGCCAGATGTCACTCCCCGCGTGCACGGAGGAGTCAGGGCGGACGACTAGGGATGTCTGGGGAAGCGGGGGTGCACAGGCCACCCCCAGAGGTGCGAAGGGAACCGCGCCTCGCGCAAACGCCAGCGCCCTGCGGCCCAGGGCCGCTCCCCGCGTGCAGCCGGCGAGGAGCTCGAGGAGGCGCGCACCGCGGCGGCGGCCGCGGCGGCGGACGCCGCGGGGCGGGAGGAGGCCGCGCGCTCCGCGCTGCAGGGGGCGAGGGCGGAGGCGCAGGCGGCGGCAGGGTCGGGAAGCGTCTGATGGGCGCCGGCCACGGTGGTGCTCTCGGCTTCTCGAGCTTCCGACGCTCCACGGCGTCCCACGGGGCTCCCAAGACCGGCCCAAGGCGGCCCTCAAGAGGCCCTCAAGAGGGCCCCAAGACAGCCCAAGGGGGCCCCAAGAGGGCCCAAGAGGCCCCCGAGATCGCCACAAGACGGCCCAAGAGGGGCGTTCGTTAAGGAATGTGCCGAGGAGGTTTCGGACCCTGGACGACTCCTCGTATGACAGGGGCGGCGGGGATACTCATAGCCAGGCCTCAACTGGCGCTCCGCTGGCCTGCAGACCTTGGAGTTCAGTATCGCAGGGTTCATGACCCAGTGCCCTCGCCGTCTGCATGCACACCGCCGATCTAGGGCTGGCCCAGACCTGAGCCAGGGACTGGTGAATACGCCTCTCTGGCCAAGCCAGGTGGGCGTATGCGCCGGTCCTGGGCGCAGGACCACCCTGGCCAGGATCGGTGTTGGGCTAGGTCACCCCCCCGGGGCGCGAAAACAGCCGCCTTTCGCGCGTCTCGGCCTGGGCCAGAGCGGCTGCCCTTCTCCAGGGGCGGCAGCGCGAGGTCACGAGGGCGCGGATGCAGCCGCGCGTCGCGCCTCGCGTGGCGCGTTGCGCGAAGTTGGGTGACCTCGTGTACCCGAGTCACCCCCAGGGGCGCGATGATCATCGCGCTTCGCGCACGACGGATTGGGCTGGAGAGGCGTCTTTCTCCAGGGCGGCGGCGCGAGGGCGCGAAGCCGACTGGGCGTCGCGCGTCGCGGGGTGCGAATGCGCGAAGCTAATTCGGCGACCCGGGGGCGCGCCTGCCCCTCTCCAGCGGCGGCGGCGCGAGGGCGCGAAGACAGCCGGGCGTCGCGCCTCGCGGGGCGCCGTGCGCGAAGTCGGGCGACCGAAGGATTGCAAAAAACGAAGGATTGCAAAAACGAAGGATTGCAAAAAACGAAGGTTTTTTTGCAATCCTTCGTTGCAATCCTTCGTACGTCGGTGTGCACTCGGCGCTCTCCGCGGGAGGCCGCGCGCTCGGGGCTGCAGGAGGCGAGGGCGGAGGCGGCGGGCGAGCGGCGCCGCGCCTCGGAGCTCGAGCGGCGCTGCCGCGCGGCGGAGGCCGCCGCCGAGGCTGCCGCGGCTGCGCAGGACGCCGCCTGCTTGCCTCACTGGGGTCCGCGCCTCTCTAGGCCTCCCCGATGGGGTCGGAGCAGATGGGGTCGGAGGATCGCGCCGCATCGCCAGCGCAGTGCCGATGCGGCTCGATGTGGAGCCCGACTTGCTTCACGTCGACGTCACCGATGCATCGCCCACGGCGACGACGCATCGGCGATGCGGTGCGACCATTCGACCCCATTTTAACTCCGCCCCCATCCAGGAAGCCTCCAGTCTCGGGCCCGTGCCTCGGCCGCGTGCGCAGGGCAGCCTCGCTGCCTGGGTCCCCCCCAGTGGCGGGAAGCGAGTCGCGCTTCGCGCGCCGCGGCCTGGGCCGGAGCGGCTGTCCTTCCTCGAGGTGGCGGCGCTCGTGTGCGAGCGCGCGAAGATGCCCGCGCGTCGCGCATCGCGGGGCGCGATGCGCAGGAGTGAGGCGACCCAGGGTCCGCGTCGCGGCCGCACGCGCAGGGCGGCCTTGCCACGCTGCCGCGGCGACGCCCGTTCTGGTCGGTCTGCGCTGGCCGGGGCCCCGCGTGGGGGCTCTCGCCTGCCGCAGCTGGGACCCCGGGCGATTCTGGGCTCGCCCGGTGCATGTGGCTGGGCACCGCTGGCGCGTTCATGACGCAGCTGTCGTTGCGCGTTTCAGTCACACTCGCAGAGGGGGTCAATCAGGGGTTGGGGGGAAGGCTTCTCAGCAGCACCCCCTGCCTCGCAGAGGGCGCGGGCCCCCTCTGCAGACGTGAGGCCCGCGCCCTCTGAGAAGCCTTCCCCCCTCCCCCTGCCTCCCCGTGCGCGCCGCCGAGCGTTTGTGCAATAACTTTGCGGCTGCTGTCCCTTGGCATCGCTCGGACGTGTGCATTTTGTATTGGCAGGGGCCATCGAGGAGCATTTCAGTGCACGCTGCGAAAGAATGCACGCACGAAGCCGAAAAATGCACAGGGAATGGACGTCCCAGCGATGGCGAGCTGCCCCCCTGTGCGCGCCGCCCAGCGTCTGTGCAATAGCTCTGCGGCGGCTGCCCGCACCGCAGCCTGGCCGCGCGCCTCTCCGGGAGTCGTGCCGGGGCTGCTGCTGGGAGGCGGGGCACGCAAGGCTCGTGCCGCCTTCGAAGAAGCCTTCCCCCCTCCCCCTGCCCCCCTGTGCGCGCCGCCGAGCGTCTGTGCAATGGCTCTGCGGCGGCTGCCCGCACCGCAGCCTGGCCGCGCGCCTCTCCTGGGAGTCGAGTGCCGGGGTTGTGCTGCCGGGAGGCGCGGGCGCGCAGGGCTCGCGGCGTGCCGGCGCGGCGGCGGCCCCGCCACGGGCGCTCGAGGTGCAACGCCGCCAGTGCCCCAGGCGGAGAGAGCTGCTCATCCAACACGATCCAAGACCCCAGCACGATCCAAGACCCCCTAACAGACCCAGCACGATCCAAGACCCCAAGAGAGTGCGACGACCTTTCAAGCGTGCCTCCAGGCACCCCTGGCTTGACGCTCCAATGCAGGGCAACATAGCCCCAAGAAGGTCACACGAAGCTTGCAAGATGCGGCCAGGACTACAGGTGTCGGAAGCAATTAAGCAACACTCATGCAGAACATCTGGTTTGAACCTCCCCCCCTCTCCCCAAATGCAATGCGGGTTTCCGATCTTCCGATTCTGGGCCTCCGAGCGGTCTTGCGAAAACCTGTCAACTTTGAATTGCGGGGGAGGGGGGAGTGTTGCTTAATTGTTTCCCTCAACCGTCTGTAGATCGCCTATCGTTCGAGAAGAGGGAGGAAGAATAGCTTCGGAAGCCCCCCCCCTTTCCCAAGGGACGGTGGGGGTAGCTTGGAGCTGGGGCCCCCCCTTGTAGTGGGAAGTGTGCGCCACGGGCGCGCTCCTTCATGCTGAGATCTGGTGGTCGGTAGGCTGGCGATCGTTCGAGGCTGCCCCACCCACGCAGTGTCAGGCACCGACGCCGTGGCCGTCACGACACCAGCCGCGCCGTGCACGCGGCGCGGCTGGCCCGGGCTGGGCGAGAGCTGGAGTGGCGCGTGGCCGCGAGCCTCTCCGGCGCCCAGTCCCGGTATGGCCAGGCGCCTGGCCATACCGGGACTGGGCGGGGTGATCCTGTGTGCCTCCGGGAGGTGGCCTCCACATGTGCGTCGGGGGCGGAAAAGAGGGGGGTGATGAATAGGGGGGGGGATATCATGGCGTGGGCCCTGATATTTCCCCAGATCTCATGGCGCCTCTTCTTATTTCATGACGTCCCTGGCCCCCCCGCTGGGCCGCGCACATGCCGCTGGTCATGATTTGCACCCCCCCTCTTGGACACCCCCCTCTTGGCCGCTCTCGAGTGTGTGTCTCCGGGAGGTGGCCTCCGCATGTGCGTCTCCAGCCTCCTCGTCCTGGTGACCTGGCCCGCTTGCTCTCCGAAGTCGCAAGTGGCGTTTCGACCTGCACTGCCGCTCGGTTGGCGATGCTTGCGCGATCACGGCGGCGGTGACATCCCCATGCCCCTGGCAACCCCAACATGCGGATTCCGAAGCGATGCCACTACGACTACGACCACTCTTGCCGCTGTAATGGCTGCTGATACGAGCAAGTGTTTTCACACATCAGTGCAACTGACCACCACTTTGTCTGTGAACGCCACAGGGCGTAGTGCTAGTGAGCGACACCGTGCTTACGAGCACCGCTGGCCTTGCTGGGTACCACTGAACGCCAGGGTGCTTGTGGGAAACAGTGCCTGTGAAGACAATGCTGACTATGATGAATTCTGACCGTCTGGTCGTCGTGAGTCACATTTGGTTATTTGTTTTCCTACATGTGGAAGCCCGCTCGGGGACCGATGGCATTCATTTCCACTGCATCGCCACCACCAGCCCCCTGGACTGGTCCCGACCTACTGGGTGCTGGAAGCGGGAGGGCCGTTCATGTTCCATTTCCAGTTGCCAGCGCAGAGTTTTGTATTTCCGATTTCGCCTCCCCGTCACCACAGTCAACCCGCATAGTAAGGATGAGCGATTTTCCAAGGTTACCCTTGTATTTTTGCCCCCTCGGCCCCTCCCTGGCAACTTTCGCTGGCCAGCCCCACTCGGAAAACGTCAACATGGCTTTCCAAGGCCCTTGCATCCTCACCGCTCACCTTTACCGTACAGAACGACTGCACTCCCTGCAACCCTATCTGCATGTCAGAAGCCAATCCCCAGGCTGCGGCGGACACGGCCCGGACCGGCATCGACATCGTAGAGGCCGTGGAGGCCGTAGAGGCACTTCGCGCCCAGCCTGCCCAGCTGACCCGCCCGCGGGCGCCGGACTCTGCTGCCGCGGAGCGGACACTGAGCCTCCTGGCTGTGCAGCGGGCTCGAGCCTGCCACGCCCGCCTGCTGGCGGCCTGGCGGCGCGCCGCCTGCAGCGCCGGCCTCGAGCGCCAGGTGGTCGCGGCGGATGGAAACGGGGCCGACTGCTCGGGCATCCGCGCGTGAGTTGCCCGCGTCAGGTCGGGCGCCCTCGTCTCGAAGGCAGCGTGCCGCGCTGGCGGCCCGCGTAAGCCACCGCGTCAGGCCGCCATGCCATCGGGCGCAAGACCCGTTTTCGATTGTCGATCAGGTGACCGCGGCGCGGCGGAGCCGCAAGCACCTCTTCTCGGCGGCGCTGTTCCAGCAGGCCAGGTGCTCGCAGGCGATCGCCCTCGCCTGGTGGCAGTCCGCCGCCATTCGGGGAAGAACAAAGCGGCGCCAGCATGAGCTTTCGGAGTTCCGCGCGGATTTCTGGGATCGGCGCTGGGCCCCCCTTGGCGACGCCTCCTGCGCTGCCCCTGGTGCGCTCCGCGCGCCAGCGAGGAGGGTCCCAGCGTGCCGACCCAAGAAGTCTGCGCGGAGCTCCGAAAGTCTGTGTTGATGCAGTTTTCTCTCCTCAAGCCATGGAGGGCAGGTTCAAGGGAGGGGAAGACCACCCTGGCCCCACAGTTGGCGCTCCCTGAACGGCCCTGGGCGTCTGCTAGACAGCCCCGCCCTGTTCGGTCCCTTCAGATGCGCTTGCCCCGAAGGGCTTCGTTTGCTGGGGCGCTTGCTGTGAGGGCGGCCCTTCGGCCCTCCACAGGTTCGGGCGCCAGCTGGCCGCGGCCGCCCTGCGGCACCAGCAGGCCCAGGCGGCCGCGGCCGCGGCCAGCCGCCCGCGCCCCGCCGCTGGCGGGGCCGCCACGCCCCGGGCCGCCACGCCCCGAGGCTGCGCCGCCGCGCGGCAGCCGGCGGGGCGCTGAGCCGCCGCGGCCGCGGCCGCCGCGCCCCCCCCCGCGTCGAGGGGGCTGCGGCCCCCCGCCGCGTGGAGCGGCCGGCCCGCGTCGGCATCGCCGCGGCGGGGGGGGGCGCCGGGCCACGCCTGCGGGGCGCCGCTTCGAGAATGGTGGCTCTTACGCTAGTTGCACCCTATGTATAAGTATCGCAAGTAACATAGCTACTTACATGAGCTACTTATGGGTACTTACTAAGATACTTATAAGTAACTTAAGTTGATGTTCTTAAGTTACTTAAGCTAACACTATAAGATACTTATAAGTTACTTAGGGAAATGAAGCGATCGCGATCGCTTGGGAGGAGGAGGAGGAGGAGAGCGATGTCGATCGCTGTGAGGGGGGGGAGGGGGGGAGGAGAGTGATGAGCGCGGCGGGGCGCGCGGCCTCCTCAGCGCGCGCGGCCGCGTCCTCAGTGTACGCGCGGCCTCCTCACCGCGCAGGGGGCTCACCCTCAGGGGCCGCCTCGCCGCCCTGCCCGTCGCGGAAGGCGGTCAAGCAGATCGCCTCCGCCTCGCTCAACGCCTGCAGCTCGGCCTGCTGTTGGAGCCGCCTGAGGACGCTGGAGTCGTTCCACCCATCCCCGCCCAGGGACGCGAGCAGCTCCACCAGCTCATCCTCGGTGGGAGGGCGCACGGTGGCGCTTTCGAACTCCCACGAACGCTGGACCTCCATTGCCTGCTCCCTCTCGGCCGACGGCTGCAACCTCGAGGCGCGGCCGCTTGGGTGGCGGCGGCGGCGCCGCGTCCTTGGAGGTGGCCGCGACGAAAGCGGCGGGCGACGGCATCTTGAAGAACTTCGCGTTGGCCATATTCGGCCACGGGCCGCCTCGCGGCAGCGGGACACTGGACGGCTTCGCGCCGACCAGCCCAGGTGGCAGCGGTTCCGAGGGGAGATCGTCCATGACGCGCCCCCTCCTGCGCGCGCGCGCGCCGTCGCTTGGCCGCGAGCGCCCCGTGCGTCACTCGCGAGGCGAGCCGAAACGGCTGAGCAATCGCCGTCATCGCGAGCCCATCGTCGCCAACGCCCGCCCGAGCGATCGCCATCGCTCCACCCATATTCCCACCCGCGCCCGAGCGATCGACATCGCTCTCCTCCTCCTCATCATCGTCATCCTCCTCTTCCTCCTTCTCCTGCCTCCTCCCCCTTCCAAGCGATCGACATCGCTTCGCCTCCCCCAGCGATCGGCATCGCTCTCTTGCTCCTCATCCTCCTCCTCCTCCTCCTCGCGGCGATCGAGATCGCGAGCCCCCCTGGCTGCCTATGCAAATCCCGCGGCCCCACTGGCTGCCCATGCACATCGCGATCGGCATCGCTACTCCTCCTCCTCCCTCCGCAGCCCCCTGGCTGCCCATGCAGATCCTGCTCCTCCTCATCCTCCTGCTCCTGCTCCTCCTGCTCCTCCTGCTCCTCCTGCCCTCCTCCTCCTCTCTCCTCCTCCTCCTCCTCCTCCTCCTCCTCCTCCTCCTCCTCCAAGCGATCGCCATCGCTACCTCCCCCAAGCGATCGACATCGATACCCCCCCCCCAAGCTTCTTGTTGGCGCGCGCAGCCTCGCGCCGCCTCACTGCGGGGGCGCAGGCCGCGGCGGCGGGGGCGGCTCAGTCAGGGCGTCCGTGGACGACCCTGGGCGCCCGTCGCCGCCCGCGAGCCCCTCCTCACGGGGGGGCCACGGCGGCGGAGGCGGCTTCGTCAGGGCGTCGGCCATGACCACCGCCGACGCCATGGCCGCCTCCGCCTCGGGGGCGTCGTGCAGCCTCTGCAGGCGGATGGTCGTCATCGCGTCCTGCTTGAGCTGCGCCAGCGCCGCCGCATGCACCGCGGCGCGGCGGCGCGCGACGCTCAGCAGCTCGGCGGCCCGATCCAGCTCGACGTCGCGCATGTCGATCTGGAGGGCCAAGTGCCGCGCCACCTGGGGGGGTCGTCGTCGTCGTCGTCGCCGCCGCCGCCGCCGTCGTCGTCGCCGCCACCGTCGTCGTCGTCGTCGTCGTCGTCGTCGTCGTCGTCGTCGTCTCGTCGTCGTCTCGTCGTCGTCGTCGTCGTCTTATCCGCCTCCTCCTTCTCCGCCCGCAGCTGGGCGTTCGCCGCGCGCAGCTGCTCGACCTCCCCGCGCAGCTGCTCCACCTCCCCGAGCAGCCGCTCGGGCAAGCTCGCCTCATTCGTCGCCGTCTTCGTCGCCGTCGTCGCATCGTCGTCGTCGTCTCGTCGTCGTGCGCGGCCGCCTTCGGCCAGCTCGAGGCGCGCTTGCGCGCGGCCGCCAGGGGCAGCATCGCGCCTGCCCCGCGCGAGCCCAAGGGGCAGCAGCGCGCCAAAGCTGAACGGTTGCGCGCTGCGCGCAGTGATCTTATTTTCCTCCTCCCACCCCCCGCCCATCTTCCAGCGATCGATATCGCTATCCTCCCTCCTCCGCCACCTCCTCCTCCTCCTCTTCCTCCTTCAAGCGATCGACGTCGCTTCACCTCACCCAGCGATCGGCATCGCTCGATTTTCTTTTCCGTCCCCCCCTCCTTCCAGCGATCGGCATCGCTTTCTCCCTCCCCCTCCTCCTCCTCCTCATCCTCATCCTCCTCCTCTCATCTCCTCACCCAAGCGATCGGCATCGCTTCACCTCACCCAGCGATCGACATCGCTCCCCACACACACACACCGCGGCGCGGCGCATGTTTCCATATGTTTCTCAGCGCGCGTGCGCGATGACATAGTCACCGTTGCTCTTCACGCGCCACGCCCAGACAGCGCCATCCAGGTCAGCGTCGGACATCTTGATGACGAGGAGCTCGTTCACCACGCTGCCAGTGCTGAGGCCGCACGCGCCCGTTGAGATCTCGATCCCGCGGGCGACGATGTGCAGTTCGCCAGAAATCTCCGCGCACGCGTCGATGATAAACACCTCGCCGCCGCGCGAGCGAACCACCTGGCCCACGTTGTAGGCGTTCCCTTCCCAGCGCAGCCCCCTGGCCACGGAGACGTCGGCGGCCCCGACTACGGGGCGCAACCCGTCAGATTCGGCACGCGCTCCCACCAGCGAGTTGCCCGTCGGCCCCATCTTCTCGAGTTGCCGCACTTGCTGCAATACGCAGCCCGCGAGCGTCGTGGCCTCCATGCGCGCGGTGTTCTCCACTGGTTCGGCCACCGCCTTTGCCGCCTTATTGTGGCGCTCCGTCACGAAGCAGTCGAGCTCTTTCGGCTCCTGCTCCGCGTTGTGAAACACGTAGTGGTGTTTGGGCTTCACGTATTTGGTGCCGTACGCCTGCTTGTGCAAGTTGAGATGGACTTCAGCCGCTGCAATGAAGTCACTGCGAGGGGGGGCACGCCCGCGCTTGACCTTCAGGAACGCGTCCGCCAGCAGGCCGCACGCCCGAAGGGACGCTATTTCGCGCTCGAGCGACCCGATGCGGACGGCGCGCTCCTCGGCGAACGCCAAAAGGACGAAGAAGGTCGAGATCAGCTCGCTGGCGCCTGCTTTGAATGATTTCTTGCACGCGGTCTCGTGCCCAGGCGTGAACATATGTTTTGCCGTTCTGCCGTGCGACCTCGGGAACTGCCAGCGCCGCGTGAACGCGTGAAGCTCGGGCCATCCGATGCCAGCTTTTCTCTGGCACGCCTTCACAAACGCGAACACCTCCCAGCCAACGGTGCCATTGCTCCATAGGTTGTGCATGCTGTCATACGTCATGGCGGACGGCTTCATTATCGCCCGCAATTCCTTATCCTCCAGCAAGCCATTGGGATGGTAGTTGAAGCCGCTGGCTTTGTCGAGCTTCTGGAAGTTGCCCTTCGTCATGTGGCCAGGCTGTCCCGCGGTCGCCGCCGCTGCGGCGAGGTCGTCCCGCAGTTTCCACACGTCGGCGTCTGAATGACGATCGAAGCGCGCGTGCTCGTGACAACAGGTGTCGACGAAGTAGCCGCCGTCGCCGTCGACGGAACCGCCCTTCAAGATCACGTTCTTGCATCGCAAGCAAGGCCTCCAGCCGTTGGCACCCCGCAAACGCAGAATGCCTTTGAACGCATCCATGTCTGCGAGAAGATTGGAGAGGCGCGCCCGCACCAGCATCGGAGTGCCGTTGGCCAGCTCCACGTGCGCGCCAGCTCCCGCGAGCCTGGAGGATCCGAAGAACATCTCCCTGATGAGGAGTCGAGTGGCACAGGAGATGCCGCCGTCCACGCGATTGCTCGCTTTCGTTCGCAGACACCCCAGCGGTAGCCACAGCTCTTCCCTCCATAGCATGTCAGCCCCGAACTCCAGGAACGTGAAGAAGATCATCCAGAACTTCCGATCGTGCCTCAGGGCCAGCGCGTCGCCTGGTGTCACTTCGTCCATGTACAGCACCAGCGAGAGCGGCGCGCCGCGGACGCGGTTCGCGACCACCGCGAGAAGCTCACTGTACACGGGGCTGGCCTTGCAAACATACCGCAGGAGCTTGTCGATTCTGGCGAGCTTCCAAGCGAAGGGCGGCTCGTTATCTTGCATGGGCAATTCGATTGTCGCCCCGACGTCGTCGAATACGCCCTCAATGGTGGATTGGACCGCGTAAGCCGTCAGCTCTTGCGCATGGCCAGGCTTCGCGAGCTTCTTGGCGATGCGAACGAGGGCCTTGCCAGATACGCCATGCGTAGCGATGGCATCGGATAGCCGACGCCGCTTGGCCGCCTGAGGTCGCGGACATCGGATACCCGACTCCGCTTCGGGGCCATCGCGCCGCCGCTTGGGCATCGCACCGCCGCTTGGCCACGAGCGACGCGCGTCACTCGCGAGTCGAGCCGAAACGGCTGAGCAACTAGCCCCCATCGCGAGCCCATCCTCGCCAACGCCCGCCCGAGCGATCGCCCTCGCTTCACCCCAGCGATCCCCATCGCTCCCCTCTCCCTAAGCGATCGCCATCGCTTCGCCCCAGCGATCCCCATCGCTCCCCTCTCCCTAAGCGATCGTCATCGCTTCGCCCCAGCGATCCCCATCGCTCCCCTCTCCACAAGCGATCGCCATCGCTTCACCCCAGCGATCCCCATCGCTTTTTTTATACACATGTGCGCCACCCACCAGCTGCGGGGCGGGGCGCGAAAGCGGGGCGGCGAGCGGCGTCAAAGCCTGCTGCTACCGCACGGCCGCACGCTGGTCCCAGCGCTGTAGCTGATGGCGGCGGGCCCTCACGAGGACTTCGCAGTCACAAGGTACGCCTTGGCCATCGACATCACCAGAGTGCTCTGCGCCGCCGCCTGCGTCGACATGTCGCTGACATCCTGGGCGGACCAAGTGAACTCCGAAGGTGCGACCTTGCCACTGCTGACTTTATGGGCGACCTTCTTCATCTTGGTCAGCGTGTCCATGAGCTTTTTCGCGTGAACCAGCGTAGCCTCGGGGATCTTCCCGACCCCGTCGCACTTGAGCGCCGACTCGAGCTTGTACATGGGCGCCACAATCCTGCTCAGGGTACGCGTGGCCAGGAGCTTCTGCTGCTGCGCCTCCTTGTCTTTCTTACTCTGCTCTTTCCTCTCCTGCTTCTCGCGCGCCGCGCGCTCCTTGGCGGTCTCGCCGACGCGCGGGTGCGCAGGCGACGAGCTCCCCGATTCGATGTCGCTGCCGCTCTGCGAGGAGCTGGTCGGTGGCTTCTGCTTCTTCATCTTCTTTGTCGAAGATTCGGCTGCCCCTTCGTTCGCCCGCTTCTTGCCCTTGGTCTTGCCATCGACCTTGGCATTGCTCTTATCCTTATCATGTTTATTGCCCTTGCTCTTGTCCTTACCGTCGGCCTTGTCGTCGGTTTTGTCCTTGTCTTTTTTCGTGGCCTTATGCTTGCCCTTATCTTTATCAGGGCCATTGCTCTTGGACTTGTCATTGTTCGCCCTCTTGTCCTTATCATTCTCCTTATATTTATCTTTGCCCTTGCTCTTGTCCTTATCCTTGCCCTCACCAGCGTCCTTATCTTTATCGGCGCCCTTGCTCTTGGCCGTGACCTTTTCCTTGTCTTTATCCTTATCCTTAGCCTTGTCTTTGCCATTGCTCTTGGACTTGTCATTGTCCTTCTGCTTGTCCTTATCTTTATCGGTGTCCTTTGTCTTGGACTTTCCCTTGTCCTTATCAGCGTCCTTATCTTTATCGGCGGCCTTGCTCTTGGACTTCTCCTTCTCCTTCTCCTTATCCTTGTCCTTAGAGCTCTTGCCCCCCTTGGGCTTGTCCTTGATCTGCATTTTTCTGTTCTGGGGGGGTGGCGTGCCGTCGTCGCTGCTCTCATCGTTCGATCCGCCAGGAGTCACTGGAGGCGGCTGTCCGCCGTACGACCCGTCGCCGTCCCCCATGGAGTCCTCGCCCGAGGTCTCGAGGCCAAAACTGTCCGAGTCACCGCTGCCACTCTGCAACTGCTCCGAGCCCTCGGTGCTGTCGGACTCCCCGGCATCATCGACATCAGCGGTGCTGTCGGGGTCCTCGGCGCTCTCCTCATCGCCCTCCTCGGCGCTGTCGTCGGCGATCTCGGCCCCCGCTTGCGCGGATGCGGGCGTCTTTCTGGTGCAGGGCTCCTTGTCGTCTGAGCCTGAAGCCTCGAGCCCGTCTTCGGCCTCGGCGGCGCGCGATGCCCCATACTCATTCTCACGCCGCGCGATGTTGGCCTCCCACTTCTCGATCTCGTGGATGTCCACCTTGTAGCACAACCCCATCACGGCATGGTTCAACGTGTCCGTGCACGTCTTCCTGATCCTTCTCCACGGGAAGCCCTGCCTCTTGTACCAGCTCAGCGGGTAGTAGCCGCCTCGCTTGCCCGCCCGCGTCCCTTTCTCGTGGATCGCCTTCAAGGTCGCCTGGGCCATGGCCTTGACGCTTGATTGGCCGCTGCAGGCGCGGATCTTCTTCCAGAACCCGACCCTCTCCTCAATGCTGAAGTCCTTCAGCTGCACGGCCATCTCCTTCCACTCGGGCGCCCGATTTGCTTGCACCCCCCGCGTGCTGCACAACGCGCACCTGTAGATCTGGCCCTTCTTCGTCATCCGCACTGGGTACGCCTTCATGACGTCGCACTGCTGGTCGCACCTGTCGCAGAGGAACTCGTTCTCGACGGCGTCGAGCGAGAGCGGTGCTGCGCGCTTGTCAGGCGAGCTGAGCGCCGCGAACGATCCGACTCGAAACTTCGGCGAGGCGCCTGCCGTCGGCTCCTCGCCCATGCCCGCCGACGCCTGGGACTCGGCGTCCGAGGTGCACCTTCGCGGACGAGACGGCGGCGACGACAACACTTGCACCGTCGCCTTCATCTTCGACTTCGCCTTCGCCGTCGCCTTGCCCACCTGCAGCGCCCCATCGCCGTCCTTCGGCGAGGGCGCGCTCTCGCCGAGCCTCAGGGTGGGCGCGCCACCGCTCGCCTTCGCCCTCGAAGTGGGCTGCATCCACTTCGCGATGTCGGCGAACTTGGGCGGCGCCTTCTTGGCTGCGGCCACTGCCATTGCCTTCTCTTTTGCCACGGCCTTGGCGTTCACCTTGGCCGTGGCCTTGGGCGGCGGGCCCTTCGGGCCTGCGTACTTCGCCCTGACCTTCTTCGGCTTGCGCCTGCGTCTGGCGGCGGCTGGCCTCCTCATCGGCCCCCGCTCGGCCGCATCCTCGCTTCCCTCAGCATCCACCTCTTCTTCCTTGGACGCCTCCGCCTCCGCGGCTCCGCCCCCCTCGGTCGCCTCCTCGCCTTCCTCAGCCGCCACCTCCTCTTTCTCGGGCGCCTCCGCCTCCGCGGCTCCGCCCCCCGCGCCCGTCGCGCCCTCGAGACCGAGATCCACCGCGAGAATGTCCAGCAGCTCGGCGTCCTCGGGGACGCTTGCGCCCGCGGCGCCTGCCAACTGCAACGTCGCCTGGCTGTCCTCGCTCGCCGCCGCCTCATCGACCGCGCTGGCCAGCGCGCCGCCGCATCCCGCGGCCATCGCTCGCAACGCCCCGCGACCGTTGGCGGTGCGCTCTCACCGATAGTCGAGCGACCTCGGTCGCTGGCTCTTGAGCCGCGCATGTTGCGTAGTGCCGTTATCAGGTAAGCTACGCGCGTCAGCGATCAGCATCGCTCGGGGAGGCAGCGATGAGTATCGCTCGATGTCGATACTTACTCGAATAAGTGGCATAACTATCGTAAGTGGCAACCAATGTTATCCTTTTGTTATCCTTTTGTTATCCTTTGTTATCCTTTGTTATCCTGATCCCTGGGTCAGTTAGGATAACATGTTATCCTATCTGACCCATGTTATCCTATCTGACCCAGTCAGTTAGGATAACAAAAGGATAACACTGGGTCAGTTAGGATAACATGTTATCCCATATGACCCAGTGTTATCTTTTTGTTATCCTTTTGTTATCCTATCTGACCCAGTGACCAGGATAACAAAGGATAACAAAGGATAACAAAAGGATAACAAAAGGATAACATTGGTTGTAACTTGCGATAGTTACGGTAGTTACCAGGGTAACTACCTCCCCACGCGATCACCATCGATGCCTCTCCTGCTCATTATCATCATTCTTCCCTCAAGCGATCGGCATCGCTACCTCCCCCAAGCGATCACCATCGCTTCCCCTCCCTCTCATCATCCTCATTCTTCCCCAAGCGATCGACATCGCTACCTCCCCCAAGCGATCGCAATCGCTCCCCCTGTTCCTCATTCTCCCCCAGCGATCGGCATCGCGATCCACCTTCCCCCACCCCACCCCACCCCCGCTACCCCCCACCCCCCAGCGATCGACATCGCTATCCTCCTCATCCTCCCTCTACTTCTCCTCATCCTCCTCCCCCCAGCGATCGGCATTGCTATCCCCCCTCACCCCCAGCGATCGACATCGGTATCCTTCTCCTCCTCCTCCTCCTTCGTCTCCTCCCCCCAGCGATCGACATCGCTATCCCCTCTCCCCCAGCGATCGACATCGCTATCCTCCTCCTCCTTCTTATCCTCCTCCAAGCGATCGACATCGCTACCCCCCACCCCCCACCCAGCGATCGACATCGCTATCATCCTCATTCTCCTGCTCCTTCTCCTCATTTCATATTCATAAGCATGCGGCGGCGCGATCCGCGGCCGCGGCCGCAGGCGGCGAACGCCACAGAGCGCCAGCGAGCCGCGACGAAGATGATGTCGGGCTCCAGGGTCGCCTCCCACATGTCGCTGGGAAGCGCCAGAGCCCGCTGAGCAGCGCCAAAGCCCGCTGCCACTGTTCAGAGCCCGCTGAGCTGCACCGACGCGCCCATCGTCTCGGCGACCTGCTCCCTCGCCGCCCTCAGGGACGTCTCCTCCTGCTCGAACGCCTGAGACGCCTTGAGGCACGTCTCCTTCGCCACCTTGGCGCAGCGCTCCGCCCGCTTCAGGCAGTCCATGAGCGCATCGGCCCGCGCCTTGCTGAGCCTGAACTCGGTCTCGGGGGGCACGTCGGGCAGCGAGACGTCTCCTGTCATGGGCGCCATGATCAGGTTCATCGCCGCGGGCGCCACGGACGGCGCAGCCTTCCCCGTCAGGCCTGCAGTCGATTGCACCCGCAACTGCATATGCTGCTGTAGCTGCTGCTGCTGCTGCTGTATATGCTGCTGCTGCTGCCGCATCTGCTGCTGCTGCTGCTGCAGCTGCTCCGCCGTCTGCTGCAGCTTGTGCGCCGCCGCAGTCGCCAGGCTGGCCGCCGCCGCGGGGGCGCGGTCGTCTCCGCGGCCGCGGGGCGGCGTGCGCGGCGCGGGGCGGCCGCGGTGGCTGCGGTGGCTGCGGCTGCGGCTGCGCCTGCGCGCAGGCGATCGCGCGCGGCGATCGCGCCCGCGACTGCTGGCGGCCCCTGCGCTGGCGGCGGCCGCTGCGGCGCCCCCTGCGCAGGGGTCTTGCCGCCGCCTTCTTCTCGGCCTGGTGCTTCTGCCACGCCGCCACCTCGCTGTCGCTGAGGCGCTCCGCGTTGGCGTCGTCCAGGAGGCGGTTGATCTCCTCTAAGTTGGGCCCGCTCGCCGTCTTGAGAAACTTGTGGCTCTCCGCCGTCGACGTCGCCAAGTGGTTGAAGAGCCACTCCAAGCACTCCGCGTGGCTCTCCTTGTAGCACTTGGCCTTGCAGTTGCTGACGGGGCAGCCGACCGTGTACCACTCCTCCTCTGTCTTGACGGGGCAGGCTGCCGCGACGTCGGACGACATGGTCGGTGCTGGCGACGGAGCTGGCGTCGGTGCTGACGACGGCGCTCGTGTCGGCGCTGGCGTCGGCGCGGGCGGGCGCCGATGGAGACACGCCCCGCTGGGCGCAGGCGATCCGCTCCGATGGGCGCGCTGCGCGTGGAGCCGACAATGGCCATGCAATGCGTGCAATGATGCGTGCACTGTGAGCACACGGCCAGCGATCGGAATCGCTCCCCCACCCAATTTTGTCGTCGTCGGTCGTCGCCTTTGTCAGTCGTCGCCAGAAGTCGTCACATCCCCTCAGCCAGCGATCGTAATAGCCATCCCCATCCTCACATCCCCATCCACACATCGTAATCGTTAGTCGTCGGTCCTCATCCTCACATCCCTTCAGCGACACCTCCCATCCCCTCAGCGATCGTAATCGCTATTGCACACACAAGCGATCGCAATCGCTATTGCACACACAAGCGGTCGTTTTGCCACAGCGCCTGGAGCGGCAGGCGCATGTAGATCGCTTATGCGCGCCCACGGCGCGAAGAGGCGCGCCGCGCCTGGGCGCCGCGCCGCGCCTGGGCGCCGCGCCTGGGCGCCGCGCCAGGGCGCCAGGGCGCCGCGCCAGGGCGCCGCGCCAGCGGCGCGCACAGGACGCCAGCCAGGGCGCGGCGCCAGCGGCGCCAGCGGCGCCAGGACGCCAGGGCGCGCAGGCGCCAGCGGCGCCGCGCCAGGGCGCCGCGCGCCTCACGTCAGCCGCGACGGCGGCGGGACGGCGACGGGGACGCCTCTGCGCCACGGCGGCAGCGGCGCTGTCGATGGCCGCGGCGCTGCCCCTGGCGTCGGCGCCGTTGCCAGCGGGCGCGCGGGCGACGCCATGCGCGGGCGCACCACGCGCGGCGCCGCGGCGGGCGGGGGCGGCCCCGCGGGGGGAGGAGCCAGGGACTCGCCCTTGCCGCCGCCCTTGACGCCGCTGCGGGGGTCGGGGCGCGACCCAGCGGGGGCCTTGCCTGGCGCGCCGCCGCCGTACTTCTTCGCGAAGTACTCCCTGTTCCTCCCCCCGCGGTTGGCCCACTGCTTGGTGTTGGCGCGGTACCGCTGGCCGCGCCACAGCTCGGGCCCCCCCTCGGCTGGACCAGCAGGGCCGCGCTGCCACCACTGCAAGCCGAGGGCCTTCGCCGCCGCAGCCTCGCCGCGCAGGTCGGCGACCTGCTCCGCGGTGTAGCCCGCCCCCTGGCCAGCCGCGCGCTCCTCGTAGACCCTCGCCCACGCCGCCGCGGCCACGGCCTCAGGGGGGGGCGGCACCAGAGGCGGGTGGGGCGGCACCCGAGGCCATTGCGACCCCTTGGCGCGCGGGTCGAGGGCGCGCGGGCTGCGGCTCCGCGAGCGCTCCGCGGCCGTCGGCGCGGGCGGCGCGGGAGCCGCCGCTGGCGGCGCGGCCGCTGACTCCTCGGCCGCCGCAGCCGATGCCGCCTGACGCACGGCCGCCAAATCGCGGCGCGAGACGTACGGCCGCGGCGCGCTGAGCGACAGCGACGAGCGGCCCGACTGGCCGCCCGACGAGCGGCTGTCGCGAGGATCGCGCGCCTGCGGCGAGGACGCGACCTCGACGAGGGGCACCTCCTCGCGAGGCACCGCCTCCTCCTCCTCCTCCGCCGCCTGCTCCTCCGCCGCCGCGGGTTCCTCGACCTCCGCGCCCTCCTCGCCTGGCGACGCCGCAATCTCCAGGAGCACGTCTGGCGCCTCCGCACCCGCCTCGGACGCCTCCTCCTGCTCCTCCGCGGCCTCGGGCGGCGCCTCCTCCCCGTGCTCCTCCGCGGCCTCGGGCGGAGGTGCCTCCTCCCCGTGCGCCTCCTCCCCGTGCGCCTCCTCATGAGCAGCCAACGCCCCGAAGACGTCCGCGGCCTCGTTCGCGAAGGCGAAGAACTCCTCGGCGGCATCGCGACGGCCGCGGCTGTGGGGCGGCGCCATGGCGGCGCTGGTGCAGGCGCAGGTGTAGGCGCTGGGCCTGGCGTAGGCGCTGGCGCGCCACCTGCTGGGCCCCAAATGGCTAGTGTGATGCATGCAATGATGTGCGCAATGTGCGCACATGCCCAGCGATCGCCATCGCTCCTCCGCCTCTTGCTCTTCCACCTCATCCACCTCCCCTCCCATCACCACGTCCACTCTAGCGATCGCCATCGCTGCAATCTCCATCACCATCTCCACGACAGCTGCAATTCCACTCGCTGAAATCCCCAAGCGATCGCCATCGCTGCAATCTGCACTCGCTGCAAACTAATCTACAATCCCTGCAACCACAATCGATCATCATCGCTGCCCTGCCCAACCGACCTCAAGCGATCCCCATCGCTGCCATGCAACTCCATCCCTGCACCCCCCCGAACAACCATCCCTACACCAAGCGATCATCATCGCTGCCCCTCCTCCACCACTCCCTATTCATAGCCATAATCGGCTATCTAGTCGTGTGCGAGCACACGCATGCAGGCTGCATCGTCGCAACACCCCTGCCGATCAAGTGTGGATGCCGAGCTTCTTCTCCTGTTTGCGCACCCACTTCTTAGCCGCAGCGATCGCCTTGTCGCTGCTGCCGCCGTGGTCGCTGAACTTGATGGCCGTCGACTGGCCTGGACCTTTCATACCCGTGCGGCACATGACCTGGTTGCGGGACCATTCCACCGCATATGCGGGTTTCGGTGGTTTCTTGACCCCCTTTGCGCCCACGTGCTTGGCCTCAGTCTTCTTCTTCTTCTTGTTCTTCCTCTTCGCATTGGCCTTGGCTTTGGGGGGCGCGGGGTGGCCGTCGCCAGCGGCCTTGCGCTTCTTCTTCATCGGCGGCGGCGGCTCCGCCTCCTCCACGCCGTCGGCGCTCTTGTTATCGGAGTCGCCCCCGTCGCTGCCCTCCGACTCGTCTTCGCTCGGCGGCGTCTTGGCCACATCTGGCAGGCATTGTTTGCCGCCGAGCTTCGCGAAGATCTTGTCCCTGGCCTCCTCCACGCTGTGCGTCGTCGGCGGCGGCGCCGACTCCGTGTCGCCGATCGGAATCGCGCCGTCCGTGGCGGGCGCAATGGGCTGCGGAGTGTAACGCCTGCATGGCACGCCGTCTCGCGCACCTTGGCGGCCGCCACCCTGCATCGTCATCGCCCTTTCCGCGAGCTGCAACGCCGTGTCGACGGGCGACCGATTGCCATCGGACGTGGCCTTGAGGCGAGCCTTGGACTCTCGCATCGGGACCGCGTCGCACAGCACCATCAACATGGTGCGGTCCAGCGGGCACTCGTTTGCTGGGGCCTCCCCTCCGCCACCATACGCGCGCGAGTACCACTCGGGGTGCACCTTCGGCATGTCAGTCGGGTCCGCAGGGAGCTCGCTGACGAAGGACGGCTCGGTCGCGGCAAGCTGCTTACACAACTTCCACGGCAGGAGCTTCTTGGCGTATGTTTTCGCCCGCTTGAAATAGCCCCACTGTGCCATCGGACACATGCGCATCGTCCAATCGAAGCCGTCCACGAGGAGGGCGACGCACGCCGCCAGTTGAACCGTCGGCTCATGCAGCGTGCGCCACCCGAGGGATTTGCAAGCCTGCAGGACGACCGCAACCCGACCCATGAAGTCGTTGCGCTCGTCCAGGATCTTGTCCCACTGCCTCTTCGTGAGGTAGGCGAGGATGGGCGAGAAGTCCTGCATCGGCGTCCTGCCCGACCCCGCCAGCTCCGCGCTTGCGGCCGCGTTAGCGGCCAACATTTGCGCTGAGGCCGTCGCCAACGTCGTGACGCGGCCGAGCAGCGTGGCAAGCGCCCTCTTGCCGAAAGGCATCTGGCCGATCTCCAGGACCAGCATGGCCGAATCCTCGGCGGAGATGAAGGCCCACGGCGCCATGGTGGCCATCGCCATGGCGCTCTGCGCCTCCGCGATCTCCTTGTACGCGTCGGACTTCTTCCCGATCTGGGCGAGGACCGACTTGGCGGCCTTCAGCTGCTTCACCAGGTCGGCCGCCATGGCGCCCGCGGGCGTCACTCGCGTCGCGCACGCGGGCGTCACCCGCGACTACAAAGCCGACAACGGCTATGCACAGCGATCGTTCAAAACGATTGCCGCCTACTTAAGTTAGCGATCGGTATCGCTTCTCTGCTTCTCCCTCCTCCTCCCCGCCCTCCCCCAAGCGATCGCTGTCGCTTCTCCTTCTCCTCCTCCTCCTCCTCCAAGCGATCGCCATCGCAACCTCCCCCCATCCCCCTCCTCCTCACACAAGCGATCGCCATCGCTACATCCCCCGTCCCTCCCCCTCCTCCTATGATCCCTCCTCCACCTCCTCCTCCTCCTCTCTTGTTTTTGCAACCCGTAGGGTTCGGTCCGTGCACGTCCTACTCCCCCCTCCCCCCCTCCCCCAAGCGGTCGCCATCGCTGTTCCCCCCGTCGCCCCTCCTCCTCCTTCTGGGGGAGGTGAAGCGACGGCGATGACGATGAGGAGAAGGAAAAAAGATGAGGAGAAGGAAAGCGATGTCGATCGCTGAAAGGAAGGTGGATGATGATAAAGGAGATCACTGAGCGCCGCGCGCAGCCGCTCTGCCTCGTGGAGGCGCGCGGGGCTCGCGCGCGCGGGGCGCGGAGGCGCGATGTGGGGTGCTCCGCGCGAGCTCGCGCAGGGGGCTCGCGCTTTGGCGCTCAGGCGCCAGCGCGACAACCTGCTGCAGCAGCTCGCGGAGGCGGATACCCCCTCCTCCCAGCGATCGCCATCGCTCTCCCCCGAATCCTCCTCCTCCGCTTCCTCCCCTTCCTCCTCCTCCTCCACCTCATCCTTCCCCCTCCTCCCCCTCCTCGCCCCTCCCCCCACCCCCTCCTCCCTTCACTCCACCGCCCCTCTCCCCCTCCCCCCGCCTCTGCAGACTGTCAGCGCGGAGCAGACAGAGCGCGCCGTGCAGCTCTCGCTGTGGCTGGAGGAGGCGGGAAACGATGACGACGAGACGACGACGACGGCGGCGGCGACGACGACGACGAATGAGGCGGAGCGCGAGCTAGCGATCGCGATCGGCGAGAGGGACGCGGCGCTGCGGCGGGAGGCGGGGCTGAAGGCGGAGAACGCGCAGCTGAGGAAGGAGGCGCAGGGGGCGCAGCTGCTGCGGAGGGAGGAGCAGGCGCGCCTTCAGGCGGAAAATGCGCAGCTGAGGGCGGAGACGGCGGAAAAGAAGAAGACGAAGAAGAAGGAGAAAAAGGAGAAGAAGGAGAAGGGGGCGGCGGCGAAGGCGAAGGCGGCGGCGAAGGCGGCGAAGGCCAAGGCGGCGCGCGCCGCGGCGAAAGCGCCAGCGGCGGCGAAGGCGCCGCCAGCGCCGCCAGCGGCGCCAGCGGCGGCGAAGGCGCAAATGCCGCCGCCGTCGACTTCGCCTCCGCGGTGAGGCCGCGCGCCCGCAAGCGCGGAGCGCGCCGCGCGCCCGCAAGCGCGAAAACAAAAGACCAGCGATCGTAATCGCTATCCCCTCGTCCTCTTCCCCCCACCCCGCCCTCCCCCAAGCGATCACCATCGCTTCTCTTCCTCCTTCCCGTCCTCATCCTCCTCCTTCCAAGCGATCGACATCGCTTCACCTCCCCCAGCGATCGCCATCGCTTCTCCTCCTCCTCCTCCTCCTCCTCCTCCTCCTCCTCCAAGCGATCGCCATCGCTACCTTCCTCATCCCCCTCCTCCTCACCCAAGCGATCGCCATCGCTTCTCCTCCTCCTCCCCATCCAAGCGATCGACATCGCTACCTTCCCCATCCCCCTCCTCCCCACCCAAGCGATCGCCATCGCTACCGCGGCGAGCACCCACCAGGCGGCGCCGCGACGAGCTCCAGGTCGATGGGCAAATCCCAAATCCTGAAAAACCTCTTCAAATCCAGGTAACCTCCCCAAATCCAGAAAACCTCACCAAATCCAAAAAAAGATTCCCCCAAATCCGAAAATCGTTCCTGAAAACTACATCCACCTCCTCCTCCTCATCCCTCCTCCCCCTCCTCCTCCTCCTCCTCGTCCTCATCCTCGCCCTCCTTCTCGTCCTCTTCTGCGTGGGGGCCGCGGGCCGCGACGTCCCTGCGGCGCGGCGGGCGGGCGCGCGGCGGGAGGGGAAGAGAAGCGAAGGAGGGATGGAAGGAAGTTATAAGTTACTTATAAGTAACATATATGTTACTTATAAATATTGCATCTCAGCACGGGTAAGTAACTTAGCGGTAGTTATAAGTATCTTCCAGCGTCATTAATAACCAGCGAAATACTTATAACTAACCTAAGTATAGTTATGCGACAAGACAAATACTTAAGGGCACATAGAAATAGTTAGAAATACTTAGGTACTTATCCCTTGCTATAAGTATCTTATACCTCGCTGTACCTATGGTGCAACTAGCATAAGAACCACCATTCTCGAAGCGAGGCGGTCGCGCGTCGCGCGCGGCGGTCCCGGGCTGGAGAGGCGCCCCTCTCCCAGGGCGGCGCCGCGCCAGGGCGCGGCGACAGCCGCGCGTCGCGCACATCGGGTCGCGGCGTGCGGAGGTGGGTCGCCTCTGGGCGGGCGGGCCCCTCGGCCCGCGCGAGCGTGGCGCGTGTCCCGCGCACCGCGGCTGCTCTGCGCGGTGCGCGTGCGTGTGCGTGTGCGTGTGCTTGTGCTTGTGCTCGTGTGTGTGTGTGTGTGTGTGGGTGTGTGCGGCTCTGTCCTCCTGCTGCTGCTGCTGCTGCTGCTGCTGCTGCTGCTGCTGCTGCTGCTGCTGCTGCTGCTCCTCCTCCCGCGTGCTGCCTCGTCCCCGCGCGTGTTCTGTGCTGTGCAGTCTCCGAAGGAGCGCCCAGTGGCGTCGTCCCACAGCCCTGTCTTGCGACGCTCGGGCTGCGCGACGAACACAGGCGCGGCGGCCAGAGACAGTCAGACAGCTCGTCGTCGTCGTCGTCGTCGTCGTCGTCGTCGTCGTCGTCGTCGTCGTCGTCGTCGTCGTCGTCGTCGTCGTCGTCCACTCCCTCCACCTCCTCTGCACCCGTTGAGTCCAAACCACCACCTCCTGCCTCCTCCTCGTCCTCCTCGTCCTCCTCATCCTCGTCGTCCTCCTCGTCCTCCTTGTCCTCCTCGTCCTCCTCCTCCTCCTCCTCGTCTTCCTCGTCCTCCTCGTCCTCCCCAGTCCTCGTCCTCCTCCTCGTCCTCCTCGTCCTCCTCAGTCCTCCTCGTCCTCGTCCTCCTCGTCCTCCTCGTCCTCCTCGCCCTCCTCGTCCCCCTCGTCCTCCTCCTGCCTCCTCGTCCTCCTCGTCCTCCTCCTGCCTCCTCGTCCTCCTCGTCCTCCTCCTGCCTCCTCGTCCTCCTCGCCCTCCTCAGTCCCTCCTGCGGCCCCAGCGGCGCCCCGCAGCGGCGCCCCGCGCGCGGGCCCCGCCGCCATGGGGCCGTTCCGCCCGGGCGGCCGGGCCGTGCCGGCGCGGCCGAGGGCGGGCGCTGCCGCGGGGCGGGGCTCTCGCCGTCGAGTCCTCCGGTTCGGATCGAGTCGAGTCGAGTCGGGGGCCCACAAATATACACCACCACCGCCACCTCCCTCCCCCCCCCCCTCCATCTCGCGGGAGAGAGGAGAGAGAAGGGATCGGCGTGGTGGTGCATATTCTTTGGGCCCCCATCCGATCCGATTCGACTTGAGATTCCGATCTGGATTCCGATATGGCTCTCGCTTCGGGTCCTCCGATTCGGATCGAGTCGACTTCGATGGCTTCCGATTCCGATCCAGTTCGACTCGAGATTCCGGAGGGGAGAAAACACACAGACACAATGAATCGTCGATTCCCCAGAAAATGTGGGAAACTATGGGAAGTGGGGGGGAAGACAAAAACCCAGGAAATATGGGGAAATATGGGGAATCCTGTTATTTGTGTGTATTCATTTGTGTGTCCCAAGGCCCCTTCCGATTTCTGAATGGACCAGCTTGCCGATCTTCGCCGATTCGGCTCCTCCCGACCTGGCTGCCGATTTCCGCCGATCCGATTCATTCTGATCGCCGATCCGGTTTGCCGATCCGATTCTGGGCTCGCCTGGCATGGCATCGGGCTTGCTCTTCGTCACCACCAGAAGCATCCCAACCACTGCTGGGACCCCGGACATGCTCGTGCCAAAGATTTACAGCCAGAGTCCAGTATCCCCAAATAGCATGTTTTGAGCCAAGGTGGGTCCTAAGAGTGTTCGCGCGTTCTCCTGATCCGCTTGCGCCTTTGGCGTCGTCGTCTAGCTTTTCGTGATCGCCGTCGTTGTCGTCGTCGTCGTCGTCCTCCTCCTCCTCCTCCTCCTCCTCCTCCTCCTCCTTCTCCTCCTCCCTCCTCCTCCTCCTCCTCCCTCCACATCCACGCAACTCTCCTTCCTCCCCCTTTCCACTACATCCTCCTCCTCCTCCTCCTCCTCCTCCTCCTCCTCCTCCTCCTCCTCCTCCTGATCCTCCTCCTCCCTCCTCCTCTTCCTCCTCCTCCTCCTCCTCCTCCTCCTCCTCCTCCTCCTCCCCCTCCTCCTCCCCCTCTCTCCTCCTCCTCCTCCTCTCTCCTCCTCCTCCTCCTCCTCCTCCTCCTCCTCCTCCTCCTCCTCCTCCTCCTCCTCCTCCTCCTCCTCCTCCTCCTCCTCCTCCTCCACCTCCTCCTTCTTTCCTTCTCCTCCTCCTCCTCCTCTTCCTCCTCCTCCTCCTCCTCCTCCTCCTCCTCCTCCTCCTCCTCCTCCTCCTCCTCCTCCCCCTCCTCCTGTACCTCCTCCTCCTCTCCCTCGTCCCGCATCCACGTCCAGGCGGCCGGGGCCTCCAGGGTCCCCAGAGAGCCGTGCGGCGAGGGCCTGTGCGGTGAGGTCTTCGAGCATTTCGAGGCCACCGCAGGCCACCCGCCAGGGCGCGAAGCGAGCCGCGCTTCGCGCGCCGCGGCCTGGGCCGGAGCGAACGCCCTTCTCCAGGGGCGGCGGCGCAAGGTCCCTGGGGGCGCAAGGACGGCCGCGCGGCGCGCCTCGCGCGACGCAGTGCCCTGGCATCGCTCGGACGTGTGCATTCTTTTCCATTTTTTTCTCGGCGAGGACCCTGGAGGAGCACCCTGGATCATCGAGCAAACAAAAACACGCACGAAACCGAAAAATGCACAGGGAGTGGACGTCCGAGCGATGGCAAGGTGCGCGAAGCCAGGGGACCCACTTCTGAGACCCCAGGGGCTCCCGGAGGCCCTCAAGGGGGCCCTCCTCGGAGGCCTCGAGACGGGGGTCAAGGCAAACGGGGGTCAGCCAGAGCGCCGGCTCTTGCAGGATTCTGCAGGACCAGAGCGCATTGACCCGGGTTTGGGTGCAGGATCCTGCATGATCTTGCAAGGCCTGACCCGGGTGCGTCCCCGACCTTCCAGCTTAGCTGGCTTCGGCGGGCCCTCTGGAGGAGGCTCCGCCGCCGCGGCAAGAGTCCTTCAGGGCGGGGCTGGGGCGCGGGTGCCTCGTCTCGGAGCGTTCCCGCAGTCTCTCGAAGCGTTCTGGGACGGAAGGTGCTGGTCACGGTCGGGGTCGGTCAGCCCGCGCCCGAGATTAAGCCCGGTTTGGTGTTGCTTTTGGCTTCGTCTCCAAGAAATTCGATGGCGATGTATTGATTTTTCATCCATCCGCGGCCAGTGGTCTCGACCACTCCTCCCAGGCCACGTGTTTGCTGTCCCGCGTCCATTCGGGATGGCCCTGGGCCCCGAAGGGGGCCCCAGGAGGCCGAAATCGAGGAGGCTTCAACACGCCAATCCGCCCGAAGTCGGGGCACCCCCGGCGGCCCTCCGGAGCCGACCCCAGGCGGCGCCGGGCACGGTGCTGGCCGCGGCGTTGGCGGCGACGCTGGCCGCGGCCCCGCTCCCCACGCGCCTGGCGGCGCCGTGCTCCCTGGGGCGCGTGGAAGGCTCCACGGCGGCAAGCCCGCGGGGAAGGGGAGCCACGCTGCGGAGGGGGGGGGCAGGGAGGAGGGGAGGGAGAGGCGGGTGGGGGGGGAGAAGGGGAGTACGAGGCGGAGGGACAGGGGATAGAGGCGGCAGAGGGGGAGGAGGAGGGAGGGAGGGGGG